>QXTE01000136.1:1583920-1949516 GCA_003942145.1 Platysternon megacephalum
TGCCCTGAACCCCCACCGCACTCCTCCTGCACCCCAACCCCCTGCCCTGAGCCCCCTGCCGCAGCCTGCACCCTGACCCCCTCCTGCACCCCTCACCCCAACTCCCTGCCCTGAGCCCCCGCCACACCCCACACCCCTCCTGTGCCCCCTGGGGGCAGGGAGGGGGGCAGAGTTGGGGTGGGGATTTCGGGGAAGGGGTTGGAATGGGGGCAGGGAAGGGGTGGGAAGAGGCGGGGCCTCATGGAAGGGGTGGAGTGGGGGCGGGGCCGAGGGCGGCGGGGGGGAGGTGTCAGTAAATGCGGCCCTCGGCCCAATGTACTAGTCCTCATGTGGCCCTCGAGGTCATTTGAGTTTGAGACCCCTGATGTACACTGATGCAGTGCCAGTAACTTACAAACTCGGTCCCTGCCTCCAAGCCCTGGCAGTCTGACAGCAATCCGGGGGAGAGAGGGTTTGGGCATTGGCTACCCTGGTGGCGAATGCAGGATGAGTGGGGGGATGGATAGATGGATATGGACAGAAGGCAGGAAGGGTTGATTCAGGCAGGAACTGGGGACAGCATTGCAGGTGAGGAGAGCAGTGTGAGCGCAGGCACAAAGCCGAGCCGACACACACAGTGAGGGGAGAGGACTGGGCCCCGTGGTGTGTTGAGGACTCTGTTGGAATTGCATGCTATCGCTTTAAGAGCTGGGTGGAGAGGACATTCCTGATCCTGCTTGCAGGCTACGGGGCTCTGCAGGGAAGTCAGCCATCCAAGTCAGTCTGGGAAGAGCCAGCCTAGAACAAGGTGGGTGGGTGGAGCCTCACTGCCTTCGGGAGCAGCCTGCTTTGTCTCTCTCTGGTTTTGGTCACTGGGTGTTATTGGTCTGGATTCTAAGAAATACAGTTGCTTTACAGTGCAACCTTCCAGCAGGGGCATTTGGTGTTTTTATCTAATGTCTCTGTGTGTATGTTGGGACCCCACAGGCAGGGCATAGGGAGTGGGAGGAGCCCAGGGGCCATGCAAGCGGTGACATCGGGCTACGCGATACCCAGCATACGGTTCCCCTGCAGCACCATAGTGGTCCTGCAGTGCTACACTGACTTGTGTGACGGAGCTCTCTGAAGTGATGTGGGGTGGGGACCAGTGAGAGAGGGACTCAGGAGACCTGGGTTCGAGTCCCAGCTCCAATCTGTTGGGTGACCCTGGCCATAAACTTGGAAGGATTAGATTGTTATCAGTAAATGTTGGTAACCGTTGCGTTCGCTGGACACACACAAACTGACAAATAAAAGATTGATTTGTACAGATGGGCAGAGAAAGAGAACACTGCTGGAGAACGTATTAGTGTTTGATCTAAGGAGTTTCCTTTGTATACCTTGACAGGTGATGTGCAAAGTGCCAAGGGGTCTGTACTGACCCCCAGAGGTCAGGGTGTTGCTGGGACGGCTCCTTAAAGAGGCAGCACCTTGGAGATGATCATCTGTCTCTAAGCAGGCTGGGGGCCTGGCATCTGTGGCTGGGAACCTGCTCCTCAGCTTCCCAGAGATGGTGCTGGCAGAGCAAAGGTCTGGGAGGTTGGCGGTGTACGGAGCCCCTTTGCTGCAGCAGTCTCCAGTCTGCCACAGGGTGGGGATAGGGTGACCAGGTATCCAGTTTTTGACCAGAACATCCAGTCGAAAAGGGACCCTGGTGGCTCCGGTCAGCACCTCCAACTGGGCCATTAAAAGTCCGGTTGGCAGTGCTCAGGTGGGGGAGAGTGAGCCACTGAGGGAGGGGGAATGTAGTGAGTGGGGGCGGGGCCTGGGTAAGGGGCGGGGCCTCATGGAGGGGCAGGGCTAGGGTGTTCCCTTTTGTGTGACTAGAAAGTTGGCAACCCTAGGTGAGGAAGGGACTTCGCGGAAGCCACAAGCTGCTGCTAACAAGCCATGGCGCTGGTCAGAGCAAGGGGGCTGACTAGGAAGGGAAGGGCAGCTCCTTGCCATGCTCCGTGCCCTACGGAGCTGCCTGCAGGTTCTCACATAATGGCCGCAGGGTCTGGGGGAGGAACGGAGAACCTGCTGCCAGACAACTCTAGCTGCCTGAGCGCTGCCAGCCTGGCCCGTTTCCCTGCCTCATGCCCCACCAGCGCGGGGAAGACGGTGGGTGAGGGGTGGTGCCCTGGGCCTTCCCCTCCAGCACCTGAAGGGCTCTGGGAAGTCTCTGCTCTCTCATGGGGGATCAGCCCTTACTAGCAGGGTCAATACGGCGACCCTCAGGCTTCCCTTTGGCCCTGGGCTGTCAGCTGCGACCCGTACTGTGTCCCGGGGCAGCAGCCCGGAGCAAGGCCCCTCCCACTAACGCCTGGCCTTGTCCCGGCAGAGCGCTGCAGTTCGGCGGCCCGGGCGGCCCCCCCCACGTGAAGCTGGTGGTGGAGTGGGACCCGAACACCAAAGAACGGTGAGTCCTCAGCGCCGCGGAGCCTGTCCCCAGCAGCGGGTCTGTCTCGGTGCCGCGGGCTGGGATCAGAGACTCAGGGTCAACACAGCTGGAAGAAAACGTCTCGGTTCCCCTTACGTTTCTCATCAATGTTTGGCCCGTAGCCACCTGGTGGCCTCAGGCCTTACTCCTGTGCCCACCCCCTGGCCAAGGACCTGGTCTCTGTACTTCACCCAACAGAACCAGAACCAACTCATTGGGCTCTTAAGTGTCTTATTTATTAACGGTCCAACCTTGACGGCCTCACTCGGAATCCCCCCAGAGTAAAGTCTGAGTGGGACCGTCCCCATCTGGGCTGGGAATTCTGCCCGAGTGAGGACATCAGGATCTGGCCTGCTAAGAATCACTTGCCCGTGTCTCCCCCATTGGACAGCAGGGTTAGCGGTGAGCAGTTTGCACAGGACAGTGAGGGTCCATGCACTCTGCGTTTAACAGCAGCGGAGCACCTTCAATGGAGCGATGCTGGATTTGCACCCAAGAGCGTGGAATAGCTGGCTCTGGGCTGGCACTTCATCCGGATAGACGGCTGAGTGCCCAACAGCACCCATGACACCAATGGGGTTGCCGGTGCTCAGCACATGTGAAGATCCAGCCACTTGGTTAGGTGCCGAAATACAGAGTTTGAGCCAAGGTTTTCAAGACTGGGGAGTGATTTTGGGGGGCCTAACTTGAGACACCTCAAAGGGGGCTGAGTTTCAGAGTGTGGCGGCTCAGTAGTGTCTGAAAACCAGGCCCCTTTAAGGCATCTCAAGTTGGGGCCCCCAAGTCGCTGGCCCTTGTGAATATCTTGGCCTGGGTGCCTAACTTCAAGCCCCTGTACTGGCCAATATTGTCCACTAGGGAGAGAACTGCTCTGCCTTTACTAGAAGGCCACCTCTGCCAGGCAACCAACATGCCAATCCCTTAAATGGTCAATTAGGACGGGTCTTACTGTAACTCAACCTGTGGAACTCACTGCCTCAGGATATGGAGGCAAATACCACAGGCTGGCTTGGGAAAGAGCAGGACAGTTGCTGTCTGCTGTCATGCTGCCCATGGATGTCACTGCCCAGATGCCATCACGTGGGTATTGCCTCCCTCCAAGCTCCTCTCCCACCTTTGCAGCCTGTTTGGCAGCATCCAGGAGGAGGTGGTGCAGGACACCGAGAGCGTCCGGCTGCAGCAGCAGGCCCATCAGCAGCAGCACAGCTGCACCCTGGATGAGTGCTTCCAGCTCTACACCAAGGAGGAGCAGGTATGTGCCATGCAGGGCGGGGTCTGGTCATGCATCCTGGGCCTGCCGTCGCCCTTTGTGCTGGGGCATCTGGGGCACTGGAGCTGGCGGGGTAGGGACAGGTGCTGGGCTGACAGCAGAGCACCCCAGAGCCTGGATCCAGCTGCCCAGCTGGGGCTGGCAGGAGAACAGGAACAAAGGGAAGGGAGAACCCGCCGCACCCTGCGAGGGGAACCCCAGCCTTCCTCTCTGAGCCCGAGCCAGGGCAGGCAGGCACTGGAGACTGTGCTTCCCCCCCGCCCAGACCCAGGTCGCAGGCCCCGCTGGACAAATCCTGCTGGAGGGATGCCCAGCAGCACCAGGTGCCCAGTGCCCTCCCCATGGGCATGGGGGCATGGCCAGGCCAGTTGCTGGGGCCACGCTAACCCTAGCCTTGCCTGGGGCATGGTGTCTTGTGTCCCCAGCTGGCCCCCGACGACGCCTGGAGGTGCCCCCACTGCCAGGTGCTGCAGCAGGGCGTGGTGAAGCTGAGCCTGTGGACGCTGCCCGACATCCTCATCATCCACCTGAAGAGGTTCCGCCAGGTGGGCGAGCGCCGGACCAAGCTCTCCACGCTCGTCCGCTTCCCCCTCCGCGGCCTCAACATGGCGCCCCACGTGGCCAAGAGGAGCCAGGCCGGGACGCAGGCACTGGGCCCATGGGCGACATGGAAGCAGCTGCCGAACCTCCACGAGAACTCCCAGCTCGAGTCGCTCTATGACCTGTACGCCGTCTGCAACCACCACGGCAGCATGCAGGGCGGACACTACACCGGTGAGTGCACCAGGGCACCATGCAGGGCGGACACTACACCGGTGAGTGCACCAGGGCACCGTGCGGGGTGGGCACTTTGCTGGAGAGTGCACCAGGGGTGCCGTGCAGGGTGGGCGCTACATGAGTGAGTGCACCAGGGTGCTGTACGGACACTACAGGATGAGTGCACTAGGGTGTTGTTCAGGGTGGGCACTATGCCAGTTAGTGCACCTGGGTGCTGTGCGTGGCAGGCACTACACGGGTGAGTGCTCCAGGGCACCGTGCGGGGCGGGCACTACACCAGTGAGTGCACCAGGGCACCATGCGGGGCGGACACTACACAGGTGAGGGCACCAGGGCACCGTGCGGGGCGGGCACTACACGGGTGAGTGCAGCAGGGCGCCGTGCGGGGCGGGCACTACACGGGTGAGTGCAGCAGGGCGCCGTGCGGGTCGGACACTACACGGGTGAGTTGGTACTAACCCCGAGTTGGTACTAACCAATGCCCCAGTCTGGTGCTAGGGGGCGCTGTGCAGCTGGAGGCACCTGGCTTTGAGCCGGGGAAGGACACTGGAAGTCCTGGCTGGCTGCAGTGGTTGAACCTCTGGGGCGACGCTACCTGTGGAGGGCCTTGGAGCAGCTGGGCTGGCCCAGCCCTAGCTGGCGAATTGCCTTCTGCCTGCCTACCTCTCGCTGCGGTTTCGGTCCCAGGCCAGGTGGGGGGTGGACCCCAGCCAGACGAGCCCCGCCAGTGATGCAGGCTGATGGGATTCCACCCTGGCGGGGCTGAACTGAACCCCAAGCCCGGCGCCCCCGGAGCCCCGTCTCCGCCCTTCGTGCGGTTCGTGAGCTCCCTTCCTAAGCACAGCTGTGCTCTCTGCCCCAGCCTACTGCAGGAACTCCCTGGACGGCCGCTGGTACAGCTACGACGACAGCGCCGTGGAGCCGGTCCTGGAGGATGAGGTCAGCACCCGGGGCGCCTACATCCTCTTCTACCAGCGAAGGAACGTCATCCCCAGCTGGTCGGCCAGCAGCTCCATGCAAGGTGGGCCTGCGCCCCTGCCGTCCGTGCTCGCCCACGGGGACGTGCTGCTGTGGGGGGGCCCAGGCCTGGCTTGCGGGCTCCCCAGAGCCACTCAGGGCCGGCTCTAGGCAAAAGGCAGGTGCCGCGCCCTGGCTCCCCGGGAGGAACGCCCTCGGCAGAGTTGTTCCAGGGTCTGTTTCGGTGCGAGTGCTGGGGGGCCAGAGCCTGGCTCGTCGCTAGCCCATCTGCCCCTGGGAGGGGGTGTCTGCCCTGTCGGCCGGGGGCGACTGTGCGCAGGGAGCCGTCTGCGATTGCTTTCCTCTAGCTAGCGGTGGAGACCCGGCTGCACGGCCGTCAGCACGGTACCGTCCACGCTGGTCACCAGCCGCTGCTTATGCCCATGCGGTTGCGGCTGCACTGCTCTTGTTACCTGTGCCAGCAAGGTGAAAGCTGGTGTGGCTGTGGCTACACAGGCTGCATCAAACCCTCCTGTGCCCTGTAGACGTCCCCAGGAGGGTGGGTGGAAATCACCGCCATTGGCACCAGCAGGCCAGCCCACCCCCCGCGTTCGGCCTAGGGCTGTCTGTGACAAGTACATTGCTGAGTCTCCGCATAGACTGCCCCGTCAGAGGGGTCCCTGGGGCCCGTCCCCCCGGGACACCGTTCTGGCTTTAACACAATCAGCCGGCAGCGGAATCCTGCTGAGCCGCTCCAGTGTGGAGTAGCCAGGGGGAGGGAAAGGACAATTCACACGGGCTGTTCGCTGAATGCTCTGGCTCTCTCGCACGCACAAGGGCACAATCACAAAGCATGTGGACACAACTACACACAGTCACAAAGCACATGCGCACACATTTACACACACACAAAATCACAGCACATGCACACACACCTACACACACACAGTGACAAAGCACAATCACACTCCCACCCACCTCCGTGCATGCACAGAGTACACACACTGACACAGGCACATGTATACTCACACACACAACCACAAAGCACACACACTGACACACATTCTGTCTCTCTCTCTCTCTCACACCCACACCCACACACACACCCACACACACACCCCTCCTGAGAGACGTGCGCTCTGGTTTGACAGAGGCCGTATTTGCTCTGAGAGCCTTGCAAATGACTAGTCTGTAGTGGCATGTTAATTGCGCTGTCCTATTTGTGCTGACACCCTGTGACTGCTGCTTGTAACTGCACCTTATGGCACATACCCATTTCATGTATTATTACCAGCGGCCACTGAGCTTAGGTGCTTTGGTTTTGGGGTGCCCGAGAGGAGACGCCGAGGGCCTGATTTTCTGAGGCGCTGAGCATCCACAGCTCCGCGGGCCTCATTCGGAGCTGCAGGGGAAATGAAGCCCTCAGTGCCTCAGGCTGGGCTCCCAACGCCCCGGCCCATTTTGGAGACGTCGGCCAGGGTGAGAGCTAGCTGGCCACCTGCCTCCTGGGAGTGGGCACTGCAGGGGCTGCCACCGGCACCAAGGAACAAGGCTGGAACGGGTGGGCTGGCTTCCCACAAGACCCTGGTGGGACTCGCTGCTTGGAGCATGGGTCAGGGCCGTGCTGCCCTGGCTCTGTGAGCCTAACAGGCCCTGGTCAGGGTCCCACTGGCCTCTGGGGCGGGGATGGGACCAACCCACCCTGACTCTGGCCGGGCCAGCACAGTTATCCAATGGCTATTGGGCGTCCTCTACTGACACTTGCTCCAAAATGCAACAAAACAGCCACGTTGACACCTGGCTACCTAACCTGTGGCCTGGGCCAGTCCAGTGGCACCTCTGCATGCAGATCTCTCCTTCCCCAGCATCAGCATCCCCCCGCCAGATGGCTCCCTGGGGATTCCAGCATGAGGGGTGCATGGGGGGCCCCACTCTGCACCCAGAGGTGACCAGGGAGGAACGTTCGTTCAGGCAGCGGCTCACTAGCAAGGGAGGCCCCTGGGAGCTGTAGGCTGTAGCTGTGAACAGCTCCATCCCAGTGATTGCTCATTGCCAGGGCAGGCGGACAGAGGCTGGAGCTGGCTGCTTTGCGCATTTTGGTGCCACCCCCCTTGCTGCACCCCCAGCGCCCCATTGGGTCTGTGCCCAGGTAACGCACCTGTCTGGGTTCCCCCTGCAGGCTCGACCAGCTCCTCCGTGTCGGATCACTGGCTCTCGCGGCTCAGCGGGAGCAGCAAGAGGGAGAGCCTGGTGTCCACGGCCTGCCCCTCCCTCCCGAAGGTCCCCGACTCGCCCGTCTTCCTCGACGCCACAACCAGCCAGGAGAAAGGTCTGTGGTATTGCTGTGCCTGACCCCGGAGCAGTGAACCCTGGTGCTCTGCCCTGCCAGTTGAGGGGCCCCCTCCCGCAGGGCTCCGTCGGGTCGCAGAGCAGGATTCGGCCCCAAGAGCTTTGCAGCGTGGGAGTCTGGGCTGTGCTGGGGGGAGCCAGGGCAATCGACTCGCTGGCACTGGGGAAGAGGGCGCCGTGCAGTGCTGGGCAGGGGGTGTCAGGCCGTGTCTGGACCCAACAGGACATTTTGAGCCCAGGGGCCAGTTTGTTTCCCTCCAGGGGCTCTTTCCCCGGTAACCCCCCACACGGCCTGGCTGGGTCAGCTAGTCTCTGCTTGGCCTCACAGTCTGAGGGGTGTCCCGGAGGGGAGCCCAGCCCAGCGGCAGGGGAAGAGCGGCCCATTCACTGGGAGTGGCACAGAAGAAGGGGCAGTCGTGGAAGGAGCGGGCCAGCAGGGCAGCAAGGCTGGTGGCATGGGGCGGGGGAAGGGAATGGGCCGAGGGTTGGGGGAGAGGCAGCACCCTGTGGGTGGCAAGGGGGGTCACAATCAGGTTCACAGGGAGCTGGGTGGGGGCCAGGTGAACTTTCTGCTTTGGTCATTTCAGTGCCACCAGCCCCCAGGAATCACAGATCAGGCCCCAAAACACCCCAAGTGTGGGTTAAAAGGCAGGGGGATGGACCCAGGCCAAGCTGGCGGGCTCCATTTATTCACCCTTGGGGTGGCAGGAGCCTTGAGGGGCCCTGTCTTCTAGATTCCCCCACCCCCGAAGGCTGGAAGCTGCGAGTCTCCCCTCATCCCGAGGCTTGGCCACACTTGGCAACCGACTAGAGCCAGGAAGCTCGGAGCCAACGCGCTCCTGGCGCACGCGGGGTTAACCTCTGCCACGCTGTCCCCCACCCAACCCGCACGGCCCCCTGCAGGACTAGCTCCACGACAAGCTGAAAACAGCCCCCCTGCGGCCTGCCCCACAAGCAGATGCCAGGGCTCTAGCCCTGCCCATCAGGGGCTGTGCTCCCCCGCATGGCAGGGCGGGTCCATCCAGCTGAACGTCCCTCTGGAGTGCCACCTGCTGGTCGAATGCACCAGTTACAGCTGGCCAAAGGTGCACTGGCATGCGTCCCCTACGCTGCCCAATGTGCTGGTGGATTTCAGTGGCGCATGGGGCCACCAGAGGCAACATTCAGGTTCTTGGGACCCGGCCTTCATCATTAGCATTGTCTGTGTGTCCCCGGCCCCAGTGCGCTAGGCGCTGGACATTCAGTGAGAGACAGGCCCCGCCCAAAGGGAAGGGACTAGATGGACAAAGGGTGGGGGAGAAACAGAGGCAGGAAGTGACTTACCCAAGGTCACACCAGGACTAGAACTAGGGTTGCCAGGTGTCTGGTTTTTGACCAGAAAGGGAGCTGCGGGGTCGGTGCCTGCAGGTGCAAGGGCAGCGCACAGAGCCTTCCTGGCCGCCCATGCGCCTAGGGGCTGGAGAGACCTGGCGGCTGCTTCCTGAGAGCCATGGTAAGTGCCGCCGGGACCCTGCACCCCTCCCGCACCCAAACCCCTGCTCCAGCCCAGAGTCCCCTCCCACACCTAAACTCCCTCCCGGAGCCCGCACCCTGCACCCCCTCCTGCACCCCAAACCCCTCATCCCCAGAGCCCACACCCCCAGCCGGAGACCTCACCCCTCTCCCAGACCCCAATCCTCTGCCCCATCCCGGTGAAAGTGAGTGTGTGGGGGGGGGAGCGACGGAGGGAGGGGGATGAAGCGAGTGGAGGCGGGGCCTCGGAGAAGGGGCAGGGGCTCAGGGAGGGGCAGGGCAGGGGTGTTTGGTTTTGTATGATTAGAAAGTTGGCAACCCTAACTAGAACCCAGGTCACCTGATTCACTGGCCAAAGTCGCTAGCTACTAGCCCACACTGCCGGCCAGATCCTGCCCTTGGCCACTCCTGGGCAGCTCCAGTGGCATTGGTGGGAGCTGCGCCCAGCCCGAGCTGGCCCTGGATGCCCCTTGTGGGGCAGCACGCGGCTCTGCTCTGCTCTCGGGGGCTCCTGCCAACCTGCCTGTGTTTCTCTTGCAGGAGGCTTTGAGTCGAGGCCCCTGGTGCGCGGCATTCAGGGGCGCAGCGTCAGCATGAAAGTGTCCCCCACCAAGCCCAGGCTGGGGGCCACCAAGCCAGTGCCCCTCCGCTGGTCCTTTGCAGCCAGAGACAGGCCGCAGGCTGCGTCCGGGGAGCTGGTGGAGTACCTGGAATCTGGGCGCAGGCCCCGGTACACCAACGAGTCCATCGTCCCCCTCATGACAGGGGACAGCCAGAACACCCCGGTGCTGGCGAGGCCTCCGCTGAACCCGGCCGCGGCTGGGAAGGACCAAGGGGCCGGCGGGGCCGGTAGGGCGAGTGGGAATTCCCCAGGTGCTGTGGGGGGTGCTCCAGAGAGCCACGGCAAAGCGCCCCCGGCCACCGAGATGGCCGGGACCCTGAAGAGGAGCAGCAAACCAAAAGAGGAGGCGGGCCAGCCACAGAGGACATCCAAGAAGCTAGAACTGCCCGTCAACGGGGGGGCCCCCCGGAGAGCTGAGGAGCCAAAGACCAACGGGAGCAAAGTGAGCTCCAGTAGGGCGGCCCGCGCGGGCACCCTGCCCCACCCACACCGCTCCCTGAGGGCCAGAGGGGCACCGGGCAGGGATGGGGACCACGACCAAAGAACCCCCGCCAAGGCCGGGGAGCACGGCAGGGACAGGGACCCCGAGGCCGAGAGGCAGCCGGAAGGGAAGTTCACCATCTTCAGGGCTGGCTTCCTGAAGAAGGAGCCCAAGCGGCCTGGCGAGTCGGAGCGGCCCCACGCCTCGGAGCCGACCATGGGCTCCTCCCAGACGTCGCTCTCCAACGGCACCTTGAGCGTCATCAGCGAGGGCAGGGCCAACGGCACACTGGGCCGGCGGGGCAAGGAGGGCCAAGCCAACGGCAGGATCAGCCGGTCCGAGGTGGACATCAAGCGCTCGCAGAGCTCCGCCAGCATCCACAGCAAGGCCGACTGGGCGCTGCGCAGGTCAGCCTCCCTCTACAAGAACGGCAGCAGCGGCCACCAGCACAGCCGCAGCGTGCCACTGGAGAAGGTGGCCTATGGCACCTTGCAGAGGGTCAAGTACCACACGGCCTCCCTGGGCAGGAAGAAACCAGTGCCTGAATCCAGCTTCTAACCTGGAGCTGCTGGGGGCTGGAGGACGAGCGCGGCTACTGCTATAAGCCAGGGCAACCAGGGTCGGAGAGAGGAAACAGACAAAACCAGCGGGAGGCTGCAAGGGGCTGTGATGTCCATTGGTCCGATCTCTGGGTTCCCGGGTCCCGCTGGAGCTGGGTCCCATTCTCCTTCCCTAGGATTGCTAAGGGAGCCATCTACGGCCGTGCCCCAGATGCCTGTTCTCCCTCGAGTGTGTAGGGGACGGGGCTCCCTGCACAATCCATGCCTTAATAGGACGGCGCCCAGCACAGGGCTGCTGAGATCGGGGGCGGGGGACGAGCGGCAGGGAGAGCAGAGGAAGAGTATTTATTCTATACGCAGAGAGAGTTTTATTCACGCAGCGTCAACGACGCTTTTTGTTTTGTAAAAGGCGACTATTTTTCGTACCAAGGAGGGGATGGGGATGGGGGAGAAGGGGGGGATCATTTATGCACCAAGGTCTATGCAATAATAAAGTCTTCTACTGAGCTTTTGTATGCGGGGCCTGGCTGGCCGCACATGCTGGGGTTTTGCAGAGCTTTCTATTAAAGCCGTATCAAACAAGCACCGAGCCGGGGCCTTTGGGCAGTGGCTCCTGTGGGGAGAGAGTCACTTGTCACTGACCCCCCCAGCACCCTGTGCCCCTTGTCACTGACCCCCCAGCACCCTGTGCCCCGTGTGTCACTGACCCCCCAATGCCCTGTGCCCCTTGTCATTGACCCCCCCAGTGCCCTGCACCCCGTGTCACTGAACCCACCCTGTGCCCCTTGTCACTGATCCCCAGTGCCCCATCTGTAGCTGACCCTCCCACATACCCCATGTGTCACTGACCCCCTCAGCACCCTGCGCCCCCAGACCCTGTGTGTCACTGGCTCTTGGCCCCCACACTCTGTGTGACTGACCCAGTGCCCCGTGGCCCACGGCTCACTGACCCCCAGTGCACAGGGCGTATGAACGATCCCATTGGTGAACTGGGGTCAGTGAGCCGTGGGCCACGGGGCACTGGGCTGAACGACACCCCAAGGGGCAGGGCTGCAGAGACACACACATAGGGCCTTGCCCCTTGGCTGACGCTTGCCCGAGCACAGGTTGCCTAGACCCGCGGCTGGCTGGGTAAGGGCCTGAGGATGAGTCACTTTATGGAGCCACTGGGGGCCATGTCTGAGGTGCTGCCAGAGGGGTGGCGGGGAGAGCTAAGGGCCAGGCAGGCAGCACTGTGCTCCAGGCGTAGCCTCATTCAGTTCAGGGGGCTCTGGGAGGAGGAAGGGCAGCAGACTGGCAGTCACAGGCCCACAGGGACGGGCACGGGCACTTTGCTGGAGTGACACTTTGTGCCCCAAGCCGAATGCCAGCCCCTGCCAAGGACTCTGGAGTCACCTGCTCTGCTCTCCAGCTGGCCACAGCTTCGCCCTGCAGGATCTTTTGCGGCCAGGGGTCTCACCGCGATGGCAGGGCCCAGCGCTAAGGGTCCAGCCCCGTGTCTGTCTGTCTCCAGGAAAGGCCTGAGCAGAGGGAAGACAAACAGTCCTGCTCCTGGGCTGAGCACTCCTCACTGCCGGGCTGCCCCAGCTCTATGGGGACCAGCGGTAAGGGGGGGCGGGCTGACGGGCTAGTTGGACGTCCAGACAGAGGGCAACCCTGGCTCAGCCAGTGCAGGACTGCCCTCGTATGGGTCAGGGGGTGATGGGGGGTTGGATGAGGAGGGGCTCAGGGAGCGATTGGGGGGAAGGCAGGAGATGGATGGGGGGGTTAGGGAGCGATGGGAGTTTGGGGGCTGGAGATGGATGGGGGCTCGGAGACATGGGGGTTTGGGGGCTGGAGATGGATGGGGGCTCAGGGAGAGATGGGGGTTTGGGGGCTGGAGATGGATGGGGAGCGATGGGAGTTTGTGGGCTGGAGGGCAGGCAGGGGATGGATGTGGGGGCTCAGGGAGAGATGGTGCTTGGATGGGGCAGGCAAGGGATGGATAGGGAGCAATGGGGGGTGAATAGGGTAGGCAGGGGGGTGGCTTGAGGGGCAGGGTTGGGGGACAGGCAGGTGATGGATGCAGGACTCAGCAATGGGGGTGTTGGGGGCAGGGAGGGGATGGATGAGGGGGCTCAATGGGTGTTGGGGGTGGGGGCAGGCAGGGGATGGATTGGGGGGCTCAGGGAGCGATGGGGTTTGGAGGGTGGGGGCAGGCAGGGGATGGATGAGGGGGGTCAGGGAGCGGTTGCGGGTGGGGGCAGGCAAGGGATGGATGGGGGGGTCTCAGGGAGCAATGGGAAGTTGGAGGTTGGGGGCAGGCAGGGGATGGATGTGAGGGCTCAGGGAGCGAGGTGGGAGTTGGGGGTCATGACAACTTTAGCCCCGTTTTGAATTCCCAGGGGGAGGGGGGTTAGTGTAAAAGGGAAGTAGCTGCCCAGCGTGTGCCTGCCGGCCAGCCTGGCTGAGGCAGTGGGTGGCACAGGTGGGCGAGCGGCTCGCATCCCTCAGAAGCAGAAGCTGCATCTCATTGCGCCCCTTGGCGGAGTGCGTGTTCCGGGCAGGGTGGTGGGCTGGGCACCTTTGGCCACACTGCGCTCTACGGCAGAGAGGGACGCCTGGCACTTGGTGGGGCGGTTTGGGCTGGGCCCCAATTCCTGGGCCAGTTCCAGCCACAGCTTTGGGCTGGTCTCTGGGAAGCTCTGTCTCCCGCCTGGACAGGCTTGGTCCCTGTGGAAGAGGTCCACAGGGCCTGGGGAGTGGTGGTGTCACCCACAAACATCACGCTGGAGCAATGCCATACACTGGGCCCAGGGCGTGAGCGCCAGGAAGGTACCGACTGAGACCCTGCACATCTCAGGTGGGGACAGACCCGCAGCAGCCTCGGGCAGGGGGCTGGTAATGGCATCCAGCCCCGCCTAGCTCTAGGGTGGGCAGTTTGAGGCCAGTGCAGGGCAGCCGTGACTAAAACCAGCTGCAGGCTGTCTGGGGTGCAGCGAGCGCTGGCTCTGAGCCCCTATTTACTGCCGCATCTGAGTGGGTCCTGCCCTCCCATGTGAGTCACCACCCAGCGCCCTGTCAGCTAGCGCAGTGCGACCCCCATTATGCAGGCTGGGGACACATTAAGTGACTTCCCCAAGCCCTTAGGGACAGTCTGTGATGGAGCCAGAAACTGACCCCAGCTTTGCTCCAGTCCCGTTAGCTCCCTAACCACTGGGCCAGGCCGACTGGGCAGAGAGGCCAAGGTTCCCACGGGCGCTGAAGCCTGATCTAACCCTAGCAGTGAGCAGGGCTGCAGCACATGGGCGGGGGAGCCTGCCCGGGCACTGCCCCTGCTGCGCAAAGGATCGGTGGCTCCCCAGGGCCATCAGGCAGACACAACTTTTCCTTTAAATGAAAATGCCTCACGAGCTTTATTTTTACCCACATGCTGCACTGCACCCCGGCCATCCCTCTCCCCAGGGGAAAGGGTCCCTTGGACAGCCATGGGCTTTGGCTCAGGCCCCCACAGCCACGGTCCCTGTGCCCTGCATTCCCCTTCGAACAGCGAGGCATGAACACTGGCATGGTGCCACCGGGCTGCAGTGGGCGGGCCCTTGGCAAAGCTCCCCAGGCCCCCTTTGTTATCATGACCCAGTCACTAAGCAACGGCCGCAGGTTGCAGCCATGGCATCCAGGACAAAGCGAGCCCCGAGCGCCCAGTACGAGCTGGAGGCGTTTGCTTTCAAGGCCAGGCTCTCGGTGTATGGGCTGGCGCAGGAGCAGCAGAACGCAATCCGAAAGGTTTGTGTGTAGCGGGGTGGGAGGGGTCATTCTTCATTGGGTTTGAGCCATCCCTGTCCCTCGGCTCAGCCCCGCTGCACCCCACTCTCGCTCGCTGGGCTCTTCGGATGGGGGGGGGGGGGGCTTTTGCTGGACCTGCCTTTGCTTTAATAACCATTCTGTCTGTGTGTGGCCAATGCCCAGCAGTGCAGCCACAGGACCCCAGCATGGGGGTGTGAACAGCCAGCTGGGCCTGTTTGGAGTGACGTTCAGGCAAATGGAAGGTCAGCGGCAGGCTGTGGTGTCAGGTCCTAGGAAAGCAGGGAACTGGCCCCGTGGGATACGAACGTCTCTGCAGGCTCCAAATTAAAAGTCTGCGTTAGCCTCGTAAAGGGAGAAAAACCAGAGTGAACAACAGCAGCTAGGACTGCAACACGTGCTGAGAAATACCCACACACCCCTGTATTGCAATGGCAGGAGTCCCCCAGATGTTCCCAGGACAGTGACCAAATGCTGCAGGTCTGATCTCATGCCAGGGAGCGGGCCAGCTGCCAGGCCCTGCACACCTCAACGAGGCCATCAAAGGCTAGGCTGTTAATTCAGAACAGGACATATTCAAGGAAAAGACATTTTAACCAATCACATTACAATATGCAGATGAATGGCGGTGGGAGAAGGTAGGCAGTGATTGGCTGATGTGCCTTTGATGTCACATTCCAGTGGGAAGGGGGCAGGCAGAGGAATGGGTGACTGGTCGACTCACCTCTGACATCACATCACAGTCCAATAGGGAGAGGGAAGGGTGATGATTGGTTGACTTACCTTGTGACATCACCCCACCAACTGACAATAAGCTTTTCATGGGGTGGCAGCAAAGGGGCCAGAGACTAAGGGAAGGGGGAAAGCAACATGGGTCATGCCCAGCCAGGCATACAGGCTGATTTAGGAGCAGTGCCCATGTGCTCTAAATGGGGGATCCAACCAGCTTGCAGTGACTTAAAGAAGGCTGCTGGCATGGCGAAAGTAAATAAGGAAGTGTTATTTACTCCTTCACATAACACAAGAATCAGGATCATCTAATTACATTAATAGTCAGCAAGTTTAAAACAAACAAAAGGGACAAAGCGTCTCCCCTTTAGGGACCGTGCTGCAGCCTGCGGGACCCCATGAGCTTCGCAGCACAGGGAGTGAGATAGGCCCCCTTGCATGGCTTGAGGGGTCTGGAACACAACACAGCACCCAGTGCCTGGCACCCGGCCCCTTCTGGGCCGGATCCGCAGAGGCCACGGTACAGCCCCGGCTCGGCAGGTCTGCATGAGCACTTGGTGCACAGCAAGCTGGGGCGTGGACCTCCAGCGCTGCAGCCTGCCCGCGTGGGCCCTGCTGCCGCACGCTCAGCGCTCCCCGGCGCACGCTGACGTCCTGCGGTTTGACTCAGCGGGAGCTCAATGTCATACTGACCCACCCAGGCAGCCCTAATGTAGCCCCAAAGGCAGGGACCCTGCCTTCCCCTACCCCACCCCAACTCCCTGGCCCTTCTAACTCCTGAGCCGGCCACTTGAAAGGGAAATCTGCAAACTGGGGAAACTGAGCGAAATGAGGAGCCAGGCCTAGCGCCTGTAACTCACCCGTGCTGCCCAGGCTGGCGGAGCTGCCACTGCTCAGCCCCCCGGCCTGCACCTGCAAATTAAAGCACAGTGCTCAATAAAAACACCTGCTAGGGAACAGAACTAGGTGTGGCCATACCTCCTGCTGTGCCCTGCTCCTTACCCACAGGCAGGCTCAGCTAAGAGCCCCAGCTGTCACAAAGCCCTTGGCGTCCCAGAACCTCTCAAAGGCTTCAGGAAAGAAAGGATCTCTACATGCCACGTGTTGCCTGAGCAACTGCTGCCCCCTGCCAGCTAATGGAAAATGCCAGCAAACAATGCAGACAAAAGGGATAAACGGTAAGGGCCTGGGCTCTGCTGCTAAGACACCGAAAACCTTTTGTCAACTCGCAGCTGCTGCCTGGCCAAAGTCTTGCCTTGCTCCCAGCCCGTGTGACTGGGACTCCAGGCTGTGGTACTTGCTCAGCGCCCGCGTCTCTCTGCACTGTGACCTCCAGGCAGCAAGAGCTGCTTTCTAAGAGGCCAAGCAGCAATTCTGGATTTGGCTTGAGGGCCGTCAGTGCTTTTTCTGTGCAGCCAGAGGACGGGAGCGAGGGGGGGCATGGCTGGTTGGGAGAAAGTGGGGCAGACGAAACCGAAGGAATCGCCACAGGAGAAGGTCCGGACAAATCTCCTTCAGCACATGCTCAGCAGGCGGGCCCCCCCTGCCAAGGAGGATACGGTCAGTGTCTCCTGCGTCTCCAGCGCACGGTGTGGGGACGGACTGGGAATTGGGCAGAGCTAGGTTGGGAGACGGCCCACACAGCTGTGGGGAGGTTGGCGCGATGTGGTCTCAGTAAACGCCCCACATCAGGGCTTCGATCTTCCTTTTACTGGCACGTGTGGGGCAGGCTGAGCTTGCCAGCGGCGGAGGGCTGGGGGGCTTCCTACGCTGCACAGGAGTGTGTTAGACCTCAGAGTTTCTGTAGGCTGCAGATCCTAGAGCATTTCAACCTATTCCCAGGGACATGGTTAGAGCCCGTCAGCACTGCTCCTTTCACCCTGCTGTAACTCGGGGAGGAGAGGCCCATGCTGTCACCGAGCCCCTGACTTGGGCAGCATTGCTATGTCAATTGGGCTTTGGAGTTTCTCCACTCAGTCATGTCCAAATCCACAAAGGTATTTAGGCTCCTAGTGTCCATTGATTTCAGCGGGAGGATCTGTGGCTAGAAACGTAGAATCCTTCAGGCCCCAAACCCTGCAGCTCCTTTCAGCTCTAGCTCCTAGAGTCTGTAACTTCTGTACAGCCCAGCTTCTGACGCTCTTCCTCATACTCCGTAGTAGTTGCACTGAAGTCAATGAGCTACTCGGGGAGTAAGGGGCAGAGGAGTAACAGCAGAACCTGGCCTCTGCAAATAGCAGGTTATTTGTGGCCACATTAGGGCTGCCTGGATAGTAGCTCTGGGAGCTTTTCTGACTAGCATCCAAACAAGCCTCTTTCAAATCCCCTTTCCCAGTTCATGCTGCATTTCTGTCACCTCCCAAAGGGTGCAGAACATGTTTGGTAGCTCAGGAAAGCTTCAGTTTTACAGCCCTTTAACTAGGTAGAGAAATCACAACCCTCTTTAGGGTAACCTGGCCATTTCCAAGGGTGAGATGGCAAATCAAATCACCGTCAACCATTCCAAAAGGGACTTTCTCACTTCCCCAGTGGAAAGCAACTGCGCAGTGCTGTCCGGGTACAACAAGGGGTGCACAGGACAAGAAAGCGTTGGACATGAAATCCTTTAGTCCATCATCACTAACTGCCTGCTACATCTTATCAAGGCAACAATCCAGCACAGCACGTGTGAGATCAGCTCTCTTGGGCAGAAAGTCACTAACTAAGGGCTGCTGTTGGACTGGGACATGGGGCATCTGGGTCCAGGTCCTGGCTCTGCCATTGACTCCCTGTGGGACATTACTTAGGTTGAGATTTCCAGAGCTGACTGGGGAACAGACACATCTGGGGTCAGCTCCCGTTCAGTGGCTCAATCCCTGAGTCATTGTTGAGCACCTTAATCGCTCTGTGCTTCAGTTCCCCATCTGTAGAACAGGAATAACGCCACTTCCTGGGTCTGCTTGTGTGGTTAGACTGTAAACTCGCTGGGGCAGGGGGTGTCTCTCACTATGGGTATATGCAGCGCCTTGCACCGGGGGACCCTGCCCTTGGTCAGGGGTCTCTAAGCACCACTGTAATGCAAAGAGCAGTATTCTCGCTCATCTCACAGCATCTCTGTTTCAATTCAGCCATTCCAAAAAGGAATCAACTGAAATTTACCTTCAACCCCCTTCACCGCCAAGTCACCTTCCCCTGACGGGGAAACTTTAATGTTCTGAGACAGGCGTGTCCAGCCACGAGCTTCCCCAGGCTCCGAATGCTCCCCGGGACCTTTCCATTCCTGCCTGTCTCCTTCCCCAGGAGAAGGCGCTTGCCAGAAATGTCAGCAGAAGCCCTCGGTGGTGGTTTTGTTGCAAACTCTCCGCTCTTTGCAGACACAGGCGGAATGGCCAGTTTTGTCAGACGCTGCTAAGTGCCCCACTGCTCCCACCGGGTCCTCCTGCACGAGTTGAGTGCTGGGGAAAGGCGCTAGCCGACTTGATCCCTCTGAGATGGAAATCTCACAGGAGAGGAACAGGGCAACATTCCTTCCCACAGTGCCAGGGCCCCCCCCCCCGCATACCCCGGCCTGACCTGGGGCACCGCCTCCTGGGATGAAAGGCATGTGCTGATCCCCCAGCCTGCCTGGTGAGATGCCATGGAGGGGGACACATTTGTTGTCCGCAGTGGTAGCATTCTGGACACATTCCAAGCTATCGTAGGAGCTCCCATATGGTTTCCATGGGGATCCTGCACTGGGAGCCCAATGCTTTGGACGGTTGCTGAGGAGCTGGCACGGGTCCTGTGAAACTGACCAAGATCTCCTTGCCTCAGGGGAGAGGCCCATTTGGGAGCTAGGCCTTGGGGGGGGGGGGTATCAATTCATTTATAAGATCCTTCCCCACGACACTGCAAAGCCAATCCAGGGCCACGTGCTCACCTGCCCAATTGCACTGGCTGGCTGTACGTGTCCCAGAGAAGAGGGGCACAGAGTGGGCAGCCTTAGGACCAGAAGGGACGTCCCAGCTCCCTGAGTCATAGAATGTCAGGGTTGGAAGGGACCTCAGGAGGTCATCCAGTCCAACCCCCTACTCAAAGCAGGCCCAATCCCCAGACAGATTTTTGCCCCAGATCCCTAAATGGCCCCCTCAAGGATTGAACTCAAACCCCTGGGTTTAGCAGGCCAATGCTCAAACCACCAAGCTAGCCCATCCCCTGATACTACACATCCCCAGGCGCAAGCACCCATGCCATTTACAACACGCGTGCCAGTCGAACAGGCACACGTGGCTCTAAAACACCAGCCTAGGACGGCTCATTTGTAACATTAAGAACGAGCTGGGCGGCACAAAGTCCAGCCCCCGCCGGACTCAGCACTGGAGCCCTCCCAAGGGCATGGTACCTCCCGTCCCCTTCTCGTTTCTCCTTTCCTCCGTCTCAGTGCCTCATGTGGATAGCCCTCCTCTTCCGCCTGGCGCTGGCAGCAACCTCCCTTTACATGCCCTGAATTACAGCTGGCCTCTCTCTTCCCCTCTAGAAATCGCTTCTGCACAGGCTGGTATTTCTGGCTAAGATCTCCCCGGAGCTGGCCGACAAACGGGATTTAGCAGGTAAGCGCCTCAGCTTGTTTCTTCAATAGACACATCAGTGGAGGGCAGAGGGGCCTGAAATGGAACAAGGGCCATGTGCACACTAGCTCCCGACCACACGCCGCATTGCAGTGTCTGGCCAGCGCTGCCTACCACCAAATGGCTACGTGACATGCTGTGTTGGAGACACCGTCATGTGAGCCAGCTGCTGGGCTGGCGCCTCCCCCAGAACACCACTCGCTTTCTCCATGGGGTTGGGAAGCTGTGTCGGAGAAGGGAAGACACAGCCTCCTACCCACCCTTCTGTGTATGACCCCCCCAGCACAGCCATGGTGGAGTGACAGCAGTGAGGGCTCCCCATGTGCAGAGTTATCTGCTGGGGTGCTGTTGCTGGGATGGGATCCCCCAGAGCAGCAGGTGTCAGAGTTAGCACCCCATTGAGATGAATGGGACACACTTAGCATCTCAGGCTCAGGCTGCTGTCATCCACAGGTCACATTTGTGGGCTAGAAAAATGATCATTTCTCTTTTAAAGGCCAAGTGGGAGTCTAATGTCAGCCCATGGGGGCAGGGGGAGGGCCCTGGGCTCAGGTCCATCACGCCCCTGCCTCACTCCAGCCCTGCCAGAGGGCTGGACACTCAGGGAAGGATGGCTGGACCACACTGCAGACATGGGTGCTGCTGTGCAGACTGGTGGGGCTCTGGCCCCCATCGCTGGGCGAGCCGATTCCAGGCCCCCATTGAGGGAGGGCGACATGCAGCCTCCTGGAGGAACACAGAGATGCCAACATGCATGATACTGCTTTGCAACCAGCCCCAGGCAGCTCAGGAGTTCCCATTCTGACTGCTAGAGGCTGCTTTGCCATGGGTGCTCTGAGCGGGGCAGGGCCCTGGGGCCATGCCACACAGGGGTCCCTTCCCCCACCCCTTTACAGTGCACTGGGTGAGGGGCAAGGGCAGGAGGGATCATAGAATCATAGAATCTCAGGGTTGGAAGGGACCTCAGGAGGTCATCTAGTCCAACCCCCTGCTCAAAGCAGGACCAAACCCAACTAAATCAGCCCAGCCAGGGAGAAGGAGAAGGAGGCAGCTGCAGGAGCCCGGGGCCGCACTAGCCGGGGGGGGCGGGCGGGTGGCATCAGCCAGCAAACACTGTGTGCGCTCTGGGTTCTCCGCAGGGTACTGGCACCGCCTCTTCCTGAGTCTGCAGCGCTACTACCAGGGCGAGGGGGTCACGGGCCTCCTGCTGCTCTACCCCACCTACGTGGTGCACACCCTGGAGGTACGGGGCATGGCGGGCGTGGGGCCGACCGGCCCGCGGATGGATGGGAACATCAAAGAAAGGGATCAGAAACCAGGGGAGTCCTGGAGGGGTTGCGAGACGGCTTAGGATTGTCCTTCGCAGGCTGCACCCAGCTCTGCTCCCCAGTCCCGTTCCTCCCCACCTCACCCTACGTGAAACACCCTGCACCCCATCGCCCCATCTCTCCCTCCAAACCAGTCACCCTACAGCCTGGCTGCGGGTGTGTGTGTAGCAACAGGACAGAGAACAGCTGTGGAGGGAGGGAAGTGAGAGCTAGAACCCCCCAAACCTCATTGGAAAACCACTGCCCTTGCCCCCACCCCAGCCCCCCATCCTCCCCAGCCCCAGCTCTAAGGGCCCATCCCCCACCCTGGCCTCGCCCCTCATCCCCTCCAGTCCCCTAATCAAAGGACCCATTCCCCATCCCCGGCCTCACCCCCAACACCAGAATCTAAGGGTCTATCCCCCACCCCTCCCAATCCCACAATGTGAGGGCCCATCCCCCAGCCTTGCCCCCTAACCCCACAATCGAAGGGCCTCAAACCAGCTCACCCACCCCACATGTAAGAACCACAGGCCTGTCTCCCCCACGCCAGAATCTGAGTGCCCCATGCCCATCCCCCTTTTAGCAGCTCACTGTGCTGCGTTGCCCTGAATTCCTCCTGCCCCCAGGCCTGGCAGCTGTGGCTGGCATGTTCGGGCCGAGCTGGGCTAGCAGCCTGGGCAGATTCACTCGTGCCCTTTCACACCCACACCAGTCGGGGCCACACATCCTCGCCAGTGCGCCCGGAGGCTCCATCCCACCACCCGGGGTGCAGCCTTGGGCATCTGTCGAGACGTGATCGGGGGTTTGAGCAGCTAATGTGGTTGCTCTTCTTTCAGGCCTCCAGCGAGGTGCTTTACTCCATCCTGAGGGACCTGCGAGACATGCAGCCCCAGCAGCACAGGTGAGGACTGGCCAGCCAGTGGCTGGAGGGTTTTCAGCTGCCACAGTTCAGCGTCTTTCACCAAACCCCAGAGTGCACATGAATGAGGACGATGGCAGTTGGGCTGCGTGCGGGGATCAAACCTGGGAACCTCGGGATCTAAAAGCACACGCCTCTGCTGCGATTGGCTGGGAGGCAGTAGCCGACTGAGAACCACTGGGTTAATTACTCTCCCTGTTAAAAACTGATCCCTTATTCCCAGTCTGAATTTGCCTAGCTTCAATTTCCAGCCCCTGGCTCTTGTAATATCAGATTAAACTTTTGTAGTGGTGACCCCTTTCACAGAGCAAGCCTCAGAGGGCGACCCCCCCTTGTAAATTAAAAACACTTTTAAAAATATTTAACACTATTATAAATGCTGGAGGTGAAGCGGGGTTTTGGGTGGAGGCTGACAGCTAGCGACCCCCCAGGTAATAATCTCGCGACCCCCTGAGGGGTCACGACCCCCAGGTTGAGAACCCCTGAATTAACCACTGGGACAATTTACCAAGGGCCATGGTGGATTCTCCCTCACTGGCAAGTTTTCAAATCAAGAGTGGATGTTTTCCTATAAGATTTGCTCTATGAATCGGGGGGGGGGAGGAGAGGGGGGGTGTTCTCTGGCCTGGGTCGTACAGGAGGTCAGGCTAGATCATCACCATGGTCCCGTTCGGCCTTGGAATCTATGAATCTCTGCACATCTTTACTGGGTACAGCCAGGAGAGGGAGCTGCAGCCACAGCTCTGTGGGCACGGTACACCCCAGTGGGAAGCATGGCTCCGGGCAGAGGCTGCCGGCTTCCAGCTGAGGGGAAGACGGGAGCCCCACGGCTCAGACACTGGCTGGGAAAAGACACTCTCTGGCGCCCTCTATAGGGGAAATGGGAAATTTGAGGGTCTGCACCAACCCGCCGCCAGGTTAATTTGTGCATTGAGCTCTCTGTCTCCCCCTGCAGATGAAAAGGGGTAACAGAGTTGTTCCTACCTGCCACCAGATGTTTGCTTTAGAGCTGGTTGGAAAAAGGTTTTGTAGCTGTGGAAAATGTAGACAAAAAGTTTTTTTAAAAAAGAGTCTACTTTTTGCTGAAACAACAAAAATTTTGGCTGAAAGCCAGGCACAGTCTAAATGCAGGGGAAGAGCTGTACTGGTGTGAGCACCTTCTTACCAGCCTAATGTGTCCACACCAAGGGGTGGTACTGATTTAGCAATGCCAGGCTAGCGTGGCACCATCTTTGCATGTAACAAGGCCTCAGTAGGCAGGTAGCGACCCTCCTGTTAACCCCAGGGGTTGCTGTGAGAGGGAACTGATCCACTGCCCTGGCCTGTCCCAGGGCCCTCGTTCTGGAGCCCAAGATCCTGGTGCTGTCCCACAACATTCCCTCCCGGCTCTTCCAGCAGTGGAGCTACAAGGTGCTGGCTGTGCCCAGCAGGCACCTAGGCTACGACACCTCGCGTGAGGAGCCAATTGAGACCATCACTGGCGAGTGCCTGGCGATGCTCCTGAAACTGGGGACGCACCTGCTGAAATACCCCAAGGTAAGGGCAGGGCCGGCTGTAGCTTTTTTGCCGCCCCAAGCAAAAAAAAAAACAGCCGGACTGCCGAAGCAAAAAAAACGGCAGCCGCAGGGAGCACATGGAGGGCGGTCAAGGTGGCTCGCAGGGGGGTGAAGGGCGGCGCCCGCCTGCCCGCTCCCTCCTCCCGTGGGCAGCCAGGCGCTGCAGCCCGCTCGCAGCCGGGTGAGAGGGGCTCCCCCCTCCGGCCTTGGGGTGCCTCTCCCAGCCGGGCAGGCGGAGCCCCCCGGGGCTGCAGAAGGTGCTGGCTCAGCCTCTCCTTTAAAGGCGGCTCGGCCGGGCTGGGCTCAGAGCGGCGCGGGAGGCAGAGGCCGGTGCAGGTGGTGGGGAGTGGCATGTCCCGGGGAGCCAGCCGGGATCACTAGTTCCTGCCCCCCCCCGGGCCGGGGTCCGTGCCCCTGCAGGGCTGGGCTGGGACTGGCGGGGTGCGGGGAGCCGGCCGGGGGCTCCGGAGCTGCGGACCGGGCTGCCAAAGAAAAAAAAAAAAAGAACCACGGCAGGGCGGCCAGAATGTGCCGCCCCAAGATTGGCCGGAATGCCGCCCCAGGCACGTGCTTTCTCCTCTGGTGCCTGGAGCCGGCCCTGGGTAAGGGCCAGGAGGCACTGCTAGTGCCCCCTAATGCAGGTGGGCAGCTTGGGGGGTCTGTCGCGCCCCATCTCTAGCCAAATCTTTGGGATGCCCCCACATACAAGGTGGTGCTGCCTTTGGAATTATAGGCCCTCGCTGACCTGTCCAGCCACGTTCAATTCCATCGTCTACAGCAGGAGCGGCCCGGCTCAGCACAGGTGGGCACGCGGCGGAACGGTCAGTCGAGTTCTCCCGCTGGCTGCGGGAGGTGCGATTTTCCTCTGGCATTGAGTGGCTGAGGGCTTTCTTGCCTCTTCTGATTTCCAGAGCCCCCCAAGCCTCCCCGATGCCGTTCTGGAGGAGGTCCCCAACTTAATTATTCCCCAGGACACCATCTGCCACCTCCTGGAGTGCCGAGAGCTCCTGAGCCCTGCGCAGTTCCTGCAGGCCTATGATTCCCCCTTGAACGTCGTCATGGACTCAGGTATGTTCCTGCGCGGCGCGGGCTGCGTGCACGGTGCGGGGCTGCACGTGACTTGTGTCCAAGGGCTCAAAGCTTGTTCTCCGCCAGCAGCGTTGTGACTGAACTGTCCCCTGGGTATAGGGAATTCAGAACCAGCAAACCAGCCTCCGTGGGGATGGAAACAGCCCTATGAGCGCTGCTCCAGAGTTCGCTAATCTCTGCCTCCGCACTTGGACGCAGCAGGGACAGGGGCTGCTGAAGGCCGGTGAAGAGATTTCCACTGCAAGGGGCAGAGAGAATTGCTTGCATTGCAGGTTTCATCGTGATCTTTCTCTCTCCCAAGTTCTCTAGTGCCTTTTATAGAGCACTGGCCCGCTGGTCTTAGTGCCAAGCTGGCCTTAGTTCTGGTGCACACTCCCTGCCAGGTGACAGAGCAGTTTCCTTCCTGGGCTGCAGGGTCCAAGCCATCGCAGGGCAGCGGGGGCTGAGGGCTGCACAGCTGCTGCCTAGGCTGCAGCCCTGCTGGGCTGGGACTTGCCAGGATTCCTCTCTGTCCCAGTTCTCAGCTAAGGCGGTAGCTTGCGCCTCCTCAGCTGGTTCGGTCCCTGGTGCGGGATAGAGCAGCGGCGAGGGCTGCTCTATTTTGGGCCATTGCACTACCACAGGTTGCTGGTCAAAGCTGCAGGTAGGAACTGGGCACTGAAATGCCCTTTGCCTCTGAGGCTCTGCCATGCCCATCCCCACCCTAGGAGATATTTGGGGCAGAGGAACACCCTGGCCATGCCCCCTCCTGCCTGCACATGCCATGTGGGGCTGGGGGCTCTCAAGGGCTATACTGGCTCAGCACCCCCCTTCTAAGCTAGAGGTATGCCATGTGCCGGGGGAGCCTTGGGGATGCTTTGCAGGTACTTGTCGTTGGCTCCAGAGCAGGCACAGTGCAAGCAGGAATTAGCCTCTTGGGCTCCAGGCCTGCCGAGCTTGCACCTTCCACCGGTGCTAAACGGAAATGACACCACACGCAGCCTGGCCACTCACTGCCATAGTGCAAACCCAAAGCGCTGCATGAGCTGATGCGCCGAGCCCAGGGATGGAGCTGGGATTTCTTCTGGGCAGGCGGCTCAGCGGCACGGAGCCAGCTCGTAAGCTGGTCAGGGCAGGAACTGTTTCTCACCACGTGTCTGTGCAGCACAGCGGGGCGAGGGGTGCTGGGCAACTCGCCTCACTGCATTTCGGGCAGCAGCTCTCTGGCACCAGCCAAGGAGTCGGAGCTTCCCGAGTCCCTCCCTCCAATGTGTTTCCTGACGCTTCCACGAGAGGGGGTCGGGCGCGAAGGCTTCAGTGGGCGCTGGCGTGGGGACCCAGGCATGATCACACCCCGCATGCAGACGCGGCTGCTTGATCCCGGAGAGAGCCTGTTCCCGAGGCAGCTGCTTGGGAGAACAGCAGCCAAGGGCACGCCTGAGCCGTGGGCTCTCCCCTGGGGAGTGCTGTGTGTACAGGCAGAGGGGGAGAACGGAGCTCAGATCTGCCAGGCAGAGCTGGTAACGAGGCCCAAGAAGGCCTCTCCCCGCCCCGGGCAGGAGTGTTCCTATTTGTATTGCCCAAGTGCCTCCGATCCCCAGCCACTGGCCAGGCCCTTCCAGCGTTCTGTCGTCCAGCGCCGGGGCCGGTCTGGGCAATCCACCCCGCCCAGAGGAGGCTGCTCCGCAGGAGCGTAATAGCTAGGCAACTTTCCCGATGGTCAGCTAAATTGGCCTTGCCTCAGATTCATTCCCCGCCCTCTTTCCTCTGCTAAATAACGCCTCCCGCGCCCGGTTCTGTGCCTTACCCATTCACGGGCACTGCTGCAGCCCTCCTTTGTCCAGGGTGAGCCAAGCATGCCCGGCGACTGGGGCGGTAACTTGGCCAGTGCCCTGGGGCACCTGGTGAGAGTACAGGGACATTGTCCCTTACGCGGAAATGCACAGAGGGAATGAGGGTCTGATTGGCTGGGGGATGGGTTTTGTACCTCCCGCATAAGGGAGGAAAGGAGGAAGCTTTTGCATAATGGGCCCAGCTCTTCAGCGGGAGAGGGGCCCGCGCTCACCGTCATTGGGGCGTCTAGGCAGCTCGGGTGTGGCTGGTGCCGTGCTGTTAGGATCGAGGCCGGTGTGCAGTTTGGACTGGAACATTCCCATTGGTTGGGGCATCGGGCCAGATCCTGCTCACTTACACTGGTGTAAATCAGGAGTCCATCCTGTCACGTCAATGCTGTTCCTATGGAAGGTAGAGGAGAAGCTGGGCCCTTTTTTTCATAGATTCCACGGCCAGAAGGAACCAGCGTGATTCATAGATTCTAGGACTGGAAGGGACCTCGAGAGGTCATCGAGTCCAGTCCCCTGCCCTCATGGCAGGACCAAATACTGTCTAGACCATCCCTGATAGACATTTATCTAACCTACTCTTAAATATCTCCAGAGATGGAGATTCCACAACCTCCCTAGGCAATTTATTCCAGTGTTTAACCACCCTGACAGGAACTTTTTCCTAATGTCCAACCTAAACCTCCCTTGCTGCAGTTTAAGCCCATTGCTTCTTGTTCTATCCTTAGAGGCTAAGGTGAACAAGTTTTCTCCCTCCTCCTTATGACACCCTTTTAGATACCTGAAAACTGCTATCATGTCCCCTCTCAGTCTTCTCTTTTCCAAACTAAACAAACCCAATTCTTTCAGCCTTCCTTCATAGGTCATGTTCTCAAGACCTTTAATCATTCTTGTTGCTCTTCTCTGGACCCTCTCCAATTTCTCCACATCTTTCTTGAAATGCGGTGCCCAGAACTGGACACAATACTCCAGTTGAGGCCTAACCAGCGCAGAGTAGAGCGGAAGAATGACTTCTCGTGTCTTGCTCACAACACACCTGTTAATACATCCCAGAATCATGTTTGCTTTTTTTGCAACAGCATCACACTGTTGACTCATATTTAGCTTGTGGTCCACTATAACCCCTAGATCCCTTTCTGCTGTGATTATGTAATCTGACCCCCTGTGTAGCGCAGGCCAGAGAACGCCCCTGAATTAATTCCTGTTTGAACTAGAGCAGAGTTTTTAGAAACAATCAGCCAATCCAGATTTAAACATGGTCAGGAATGGAGAATCCACCACACCCCGTGGTAAATTGTCCCAGTGGTTAATTACCTTCACTGGTAAAACTTTACACCTTATTTCCAGCCTCAATTTGTCTAGCTTCAACTTCCAGCCGTTGGATCGCACCAGACCTTTCTCTGCTAGATTGAAGAGCCCAGTATTAAATACTTGCTACCCCTGCAGATTTTTATAGACTGTGATCAAGTCACCCCTTAACCTTCTTTCTGTTAAATTAACTAGATCGAGCTCCTTGAGTCTCTCACTATAAGGCAGGTTTTCTAATCCTTTAATCATTCTTGTGGATCTTCTTTGAGCCCTCTCCAATTTAACAACATCCTTCTTGAATTATGGGCACCAGAACTGGACACAGGACTTATAGCTTATAGCTTAGAGACAAATGTTCTGGTCCTGGGTTTGGGAGCAGCGGGGAAGGAGCACGGGACTGATGGGAAATAAAGTGTTGCTCCCTCAAAGCTGAATGGGGCACTGCTGTGAGGAAGTTCACAGCAGTTCATGTTCCAAAAAAAGGTGAGTTTTCTGCATCTGTAACCAGCGTGTGATAACCAAGGAAAAACCCAGAAGGGGTGGGCTTGAAAGCAGAGTCCAAGCCGTGATTACATCTAGTTCCTTTTGCTTAAAGGGCACGTGTTTGGAAGTGACAACCCGTATGCTGTGTAAGTTTCTTTGCAACCCAAAGGTACAGTAAGCTGTTCACTGGGACATGCATGTTGGGCTTTGCATGATGCTTCTCAGTGCATGCTCATGCAGAGTCACAGGCTGCCCTGACCTGTAGCTGTTGGTAGAACCTCGGCTGAAATAAAAACCCACCTCGCCTAACCAACACTGTAGAACACCATCCCTTTTGGTCACGCTAACAACTCATTTCACCCGGCTGAGAGTTTCACATGCACACATTCCATCTCCTGCCCTGCCAATGTCTGCTTAAATGCTGGCTGCCTCCAGTTCTGCAGTGATCAAAGGTTCGTGGGACTGTGCGGTCATGTGTCTCAAAGCAAAACCAATGTTTTTTCTTCTTGTATCAACCAATGTCTGAAATGCACCATTACCACAGCTCGGTGTCTGCTGCGTAGTCTCCTAAGATGCAGCAATTCTACTTTACAGAGTCTGGTGTTATTTAGCGAATTACAAGCGGCTAATCTCAACAGCTAGTTCCAAGTTTGTGTAATTACCTTTTTTGCACCAGCAAGAAATGAAAAAGAAACCCTGCACATCCCAATTGTTATTGACGCGGTCGGGAACGGCTGCAGAAGGTGGGAGTCAGGAATATGGTTATCGTTCCTGACTCATGTTCCATAAGATCAGTTTCTTAAACATTTCAGTGCAAAACTCACGGGATAGTGAATTCTTCACCCGAACTACTAATCCCTTGTTAGATTTCATGGTTTTCAAATGAGCCCATGGGCCTTAGGCACAGAGATTACACTGGATTGACACGGGGGGCGAGCACCTAACTCCATTAAGCTTGTTGGAGCAGAGAATTGTCTCTTACTGTGTGTTTGTGCAGCACCTAGCCCAACGGGCAGTGCCTAGGCGCTACTGCCCTATAAACGAGAGAATCGTGGCCTGGGGGTGAAGGACGAAATCAGCAATTACCGACACTGAGCGGTGCACTCAACCCTTCCACGCCTATTTCCAGAGCATGTTACAAACACTAATCAAGCCTCTCTATCACCCCCATTGTAGCAATGGGGAAACTGAGGCACAACGCAGGTAACTCACTTGCCCAGATCCCCCACAGAACCAGTGCCACGGTGGGGGGGAAAGAACCCAGGTCCCTGAGCCCTGTCCCTGGCTCTAACAACCAGACTCTCCTGCCAGCCTATTAGTGAGGGGGCAGCTGCACCCCACCATGGTTTATACAAATGAAGGGCCTGATCCAAAACTCACTGGAGTCAAGGGAGAGCCCTAAGTGCATCCTCGGGCCCTGTCCTGTCCCCATGGCTCCAGCAGCCCCCAGCCTACCCACGGCTTGGGAGAGGGGTGTTTGCGCCCTCCTCCCTGAAGCCTGGCTTCGTTTCCCAGCCTCCTCTCTGTGCTGCCGGGACAAAGCTGCGTGTGTTTGCACTGACCACAGCAAGCGGGCAGGGCCAGCCCGCCGCTCCTCAGCCAGGGAGGGGCAGAGCTGGATGGGAAGCGGGGGAACGTCCGCGCTGCCCTCCAAACGGAGCACATCACCCTAGAAATGCAGGGGAATGGCTGCAGCCGGAGCCACCTGGCGCTGCTCAGCCCCCTCCAGCGCAGCCAGCAGAGCCCCACCCTGTGGGGAAAGCTCTGGTTCTGGTGCCTTGGGTTCACGGAGTCCAGTGAGCAACTAGGTGTAGGACTCAGGCATGGGGCTCCTGAAACTCCTCAGCCTCCAAACCAAACCGCCCGAGTCAGGAGACACCAACGGAGACCAGCCGAGAGGGCGTCTGCCCCAGAGCCATCCCTCTGGCTCAGGCATGGGGCAAGCTGCTGCCGTCTGGTGGGTGCGATGGGCCAGGGGATCTCTGCCCCGTCCCCAGCGCATGAATAGCTCCAGTCCAATAGCCCTGGGTTGCAGTCTCAGCAGAGGCCAAGGGCCAACTGGGCCACGGAGCCTGAATCTCCTGCTTGTCCCTAGAGGCAGAGGCGGATTAAGATTTACCGGGGCACTGGGCACAAAGAACATTTGGGCCCCTCACACCTGGGGACCCCCAAATTGGCCAGGGCCCCAGGGGCCCCTGCCTAGAGGCAATGCCTCTGAATCAGGAACGAGACACAAGAGGGGATGGGACGTGGGGTGATTTGCTCCTGGCCATGCTGCTCCCGTTGTGTGGGCAGAGTGGCCAGCCATCCCCCAGCCCCTTTAATGGAAACCAAGCAAAGCCTTCAATCCCGGCAATTGGCTCTCCTGGTCCTTACTAGGATTGCCTTGTTCCTAATCTCCACCATGCCTGAGAACGGTGGCGAATTGCCGTCCAGCGAGGTCCTTCCATGGCTCCCCTCACCTGGTGCCTGAGGCCCTCACAGGCACTAAGGAGTGTGAGGCAGGGCAGGGCTGTTCTCTCTCCTGGGCAGCCAGGCAGCCGAGGCACAGAGCGGGATTTTGGCACCCCGCGCCCATTGATTTCAGTTGGAGATAGGTGCCCAAGACCTTTGGGGATCCGTGCCTACGTGACGCACCCAGGGGTTTATTGCAGAGCTGGGAACTGAGGCTGATTCTCCTGCGTCCCAGCCCAGGGCCTCCGCCACTCGACCAGCCCCCCTTTTCCATGCACGAAAAATGAAGCCAGCAGCAGTTCCCCCGTCGAATCTCCAGCTTCTCGCTGGTGTTCTGATGGTCTCTTTCCCCTCTCCCCCTTTCCAGAGCGCGTGTGGCCACTGCCTGGGAAGGTGAAGCTGGACGCCGTGAGCTCGTGAATGGAAAGGAATCGGGGCCCATGGACACGTGGGGCACGGCTGAGATTGGAGGGTTGTGGGCAGCAGCCCAGGCACTGCTCCGGCCCACAGCTGGTCATGCAGTGCTCAGGGTGTGGCTGATCTCAGCCCATGATCGTGGGAAACATCCAAGAGTAGCATGGGAGAGCGGCCAGAGGAGCCTGCGTCTCACCAGCGGAATGACGGGCTCAGATGGACAAATGGGTTTAACTGTAATTATATGGGGATTAACTAGCCACTGGTTACCTGCCTGTGATACATGTACAGTGCTCACTGAGCTCCGGTCCTGTAGTGTGTGTGTGTTACATGCTGTTTTTCCCACGGGACCCCTGCCTCATTCGGGGCACAGGACGCCCGGGGCTTTGTGAATATGGCAGCTTTCCAACATTTCTTTTTGTCCTTCTGCTCCAGTGCATGGGCCGGCATTACTTATACCCGCCATCCAAACCCTGCTCTGAAGCCAGGCTAGTCACTGCCTCTCGGTCTGGTCTGGGGCACCCCTGCAGGGCCTGAGAGCTTCACAAACATTCACTACACCCCAGGGAGCAGGGCAGGGCTATCATCCCCGTGTTGTGCATGGAGAACTGAGGCCCCGAGTGATTAAAGCCAAACATGATCAGAGCCAGGATACTGGGCTATATGGATCCCTGCTCTGGCAAGCCCTGTTTGATTCTTTTAGAAGCCTGGGAGCCGGCTCAGGTTCAAAGACTCCTCCTCTGCCACAAACAACTAGCCAGAGTTAGCAGGGCCACTTTGCCTAGCCCCTTCCATCCCCCCCCTACACTAACAGAGCTCACAGTTCATGCCACATATGGGGAAACTGAGGCACACAGAGCTGAAACGATTCCCCCAAGAGGGTGGAAGAGCCAGGAATGGAACCCAGAACCCTAGTCTTCCTCCTGCAGGAGATGGATAACATTGGTCTGGTGGAGTTACTTGTGCTGTCATGTGGGGAGGGGTCGGACGGACCCCTGCAGTCCTGGACTTTGGGACCTGCTAGGCCATGCCGCTGAAAACGTGTCAGAAGGAGGAGCTGTGTTGGTGGTTCCGCTTTATGCAAGTGGGAGTAAGCCCTGGTCTCCTGGGCCTGTGGTGTAGCGTCCTGACAGCAAGAAGCCACCCCATGCATCCCCGCAGCAGGGAGTCCGGGGAGAACCCAGCCGGTGTGCATGGGATGCTGCGCGGAGCAGAGCAAGGAGCCAGTGTTTGCAGCAGTAGGAGCTAGGTCACTGCCATGCACGCTGTAAGGTACCTAATGCAGGGGTGCAGCACTGCTCCCGGCCGGATAGCGTCGCTAGGATTTGTATAGCACCATGATTGTCTGTGACACCTTAGAGACAGGTAAGGAGACAGGGTCCTTGCTCCAAGCTTATCCACGCATCACGGCCATGAACAGAGCAGAAACCCATCCGTGGGGACAGCACGACACCACGTCCAGGGGAGAGACGGCCCCAGGGGTTCACTGTGTCCTTGTCTTGCCACTCTTTCCTGTAGGTCAGAGTGGGAGCAGAGGGCAGGGGCAGGCTGGGGGGGGGGATGGAGGAGGGGGGGGGGAGAGGGTTGTCTTGATGCCCTGGAATCGGGAGGGTGTTGCGAGCTTAGGAGGAAGGGTGAGCAAAGGCTCAGAGTCACAAATGGAGGCGGGACTAAGATGGCTAAAGAGATAGGCAGTGGGAGAGATGGGAGGGCGGGAAAGGAAAGCAGAGGGGGACTGAGGCTTGCAAGAGGCGGAATGTGACATGGAAAGAGACAGGAACCCAGAGGAGGGCAGGTGCCAGTGGGCACAGCAGCAGGGGGAGGGGACAGCATTAGCTGCAGCCTTTGGCTAGCCTGGAAGGGGAGTGCTGAGCCACCAGGAGGAGAGGGTGGATGAGGTTTCTCCATGGCCCGGGGAGCCAGGACGCTGACTGGTTCCTAGGGAACAGTGCCCACACCACACCACACCCCAAAGCCCCTGCCCAAGGGGCACTCGGCCCCCGTTTGCAGGCTCAGCAGAGAGCAAGGAGCGAATGGGCCCTGCAGTGAGAACCGCACGCACCCTGGGGGGGGGGATGTCTGCCGGGGGCTGGGCTGGCACATGGCCCGGGCGGTTGCCCTGCTGCTCTCGTAGTGAACTGGGGCTACGATAAGGCCTTTGCTCTGCAGGGCTGACAGTCCAGCCCCACGATGCTGAGCACACAGGAGGGTCTTGGGCTCCAGAGCTCTCCAGCCAATGGCATTCACAGGGGGTTCATTTATGTATGAGCAGTAGCTACATGTTCATCCCAGCCCCACTGCACATCCGCTGCGCGGCACGGCTCGGGGCAGGGGCAGCCACACTGACACGTTCTTCCCCCGGCACAGTCCTGAGCCCCTGCAGCACTCGTTACTGGGCTGCTGGCTGGGTCCGGTAAGGGTCTCAGCCTGAGCAAAAGCCCATTCGACTCCCAGCCTCTGACCACATGCAAGGGACTGGCACTGGGCACGTGCCATGCTGACCACCAGGGAGCAGCGGCACCACTCAGCTGAGCCTCAGGGCGTGGGGGCCAGGGGCAGCACGGGGGAGGGAAGCAACAGCACGGGGGAGGGAAAGCTCAAATACCCGCAGGGCTTAGCTCTCCCCCTCTGGTTTTCAGTTCCATGAATGGGGTGGTTGTAACTCCTAACCACCACCCACTAGTGGCACCAAAGGAGACCATGCAGATCTGCAACCCTCCCTCTTCTTCCTTACATGCAATGAAATAGTTAACAATGCTGCCATTCAAATGAGCATCATGGGGCATCTGGGTTAACTCCGCACACCACTGCAGGGGGCAGTTCAGGCTCTCAGAAGATCCTGGCAGACATCACAGCATCAGAGACCTTTGGTGTGGCCTGATCCCCATTTGACAGGTGGGAAAGTGAGGCACAGAGACGGCAGAGGGACTCCCCAAGGTTAGGGAGATGGGTAGAGCCCGGAAGGGAACCCAGCTCTATTAACTCTCAGTCCCGTACCTTATGCACTAGCCCAGACTTCTCTGGGTTCTTGTCTGTGCAACATTCGACAGAAAAACACAGGAGTTCCCCTTCGAATACACGGCACAGAACGTGGACTGTTTTTATTCTGTGTTTGTAGAGCACCGAGCTCAGTGGGGCCCTGGTCCATGACCAGGCTCTGAGGAGCGACCAGAGTACAGATAATAAACAGTAATAATAATTTAGCTCTTACTAAGGATCCAGATCAGATATAAAATCCCTACCGCCCTGCAACACTGCCAGACCAGATAATATTTCTTTACATTGCAGGCTCTGGAAAATAAATGCAGAACTTTGAACTACCAAGTATTGGGTCTGGAAGAGAGATCAGAGGTAGAGAACACTCATTGTTTTACCTGGTTTTATTATTGGGAGACAGTTTCAAAGTGAAGTCTGACCCACTTTTGTCAACAGAAGAGGTAGTTTGTCTGGGGCTAAAACACTACTGGAGCCAGCCAGGCAATGAAGAGAGAGATGGCAGACAGGCTGGGTTGTGTTTCACTCCAGGACTGATTGGAATCAGATTAAAAACCAGGCGAGAGTCTGTGCCCATGATCAGCAGATCTAACGCTCCCAGGTTTGGCGAAGGAAACACACGAGAGTTTGCCTTTGAGAGGAGCAATTTGGGAGCTAAACAGCTTCCTTTCTTTGTTTCTGGGTCAATTTTGGGTGCCGTTAGAAGTTACTGGTTAGGACGAAGAAGAAACGTGTTCGTGTCTAAGGCACCGATCCTGCAAACATTTATGGATGCGCTTAACTTTGGAATCCATGGGACGACTCAGCTGAGCAAAGTTATGCCTCCCTGCAAGTATCTGGAGGCCTGGAGCCTGAAGCCGTGGTTTCCTTCTGCACCCGCTGAGCTTAGCTACACACCAATTCATGCCCAGATTCAGGAAAGGACGTAAGGCTTAAACCTAGTGAACGATTTAGCTGCTGACCTTAGTGACTGTGGACATGATCGTGCTCCACGGAAACCAAGGGGGGGGGGGGGGGGGGGAGTTTCCATTGAATTGCATGGGAGCAAATCAGACCCTGAAATAAGTCTGTGCTGCTTCTGACCCCGTTAGCCCTCCAGAGCCAGCCCAATTACAGGAAAGGAGGCTGGAGCCAGATCCTCCATGTACATCAGCAAAACTGAGTTTCAATTGGTTCCATCTGTGCAAACCCACACAAGGCAGGGTCCTCCCCCCGTACGGGGTCCCAGAGCCCAGGCCCCAGTCCAAACATCTACACCGTAATTGTATTGCCTCGCAGCTCAAGTCAGCTTGCCCGGGCCTTGCAGTGCCTGAGGATCTAATTTGACCTTGCAGGGCTTTTACTACTGGGGATGATTAACAGATTTCAAGGCCAGAAGGGACTACTGTGCCAGGGAGTCTGACCTCCATTGGATTGTGTTAGATCTTTCTCTGCTAGGCCGAAGCACCCCGCTATTAGATATTTGTTCCCCGTGTAGATACTTACAGAATGTGATCAAGTCACCCTTACCCTTCTCTTTGTTAAGCTAAATAGATCGAGCTCCTTGAGTCTATCACTATAAGGTAGGTTTTCTAGTCCTTTAATCATTCTCATGGCTCCTCTCTGACCCCTCTCCAACTTATCAACATCCTTCCTGAATTGTGGGCACCAGAACTGGACACAGGATTCCTGCAGTGGTCGCACCTGTGTCAAATACAGAGGTGAAATAACCTCTCTACTCCTATGTGAGACACTCTTGTTTATGCATCCTAGGATCACGGTAGCCCTTCTGGTCACAGCATCACACTAGGAGCTCATGCTCAGCTGGTTATCCACCATGACCTCCAAATCTTTTTCAGAGTCCCTGCTTCCCAGGACAGAGTCCCCCATCCTGTAAGCATGGCCTCCATTCTTTGTTCCTAGATGAACACATTTACATTTAGCCGTATTAAAACACATATTGTTTGCTTGAGCCCAGCCTACCAAATGATCCTCATTGCTCTGGATCAATGACCTGCCCTCTTCATTATTTACCACTCCCCCAATTTTTGTCACAACCGCAAACTTTATCAGTGATGATTTTATGTTTTCTTCCAGGTCATTCATAAAAATGTTAAACACCACAGGGCCAAGAACCAAGCCCTGCAAGACCCCACTGGAAAGAGACGCACTCAATGCTAACTCTGCTTACACTTACATTTAGGGACCTATCACTTAGCCAACTTTTAATGCAGTTAATGGGGGCAATGTAAATTTTATATCATTCTAGTTTTTTAATCAAAAATGTCCTGTGGTACCCAGTCAAATGCCTCACAGAAGAGTAAGTATAATACATCAACACTATTACCTTTATCAACCAAATTTGTAATCTCATTAACAAAAATAAATCAAAATAGTTTGAGAGGATCTGTTTTCCATGTTGTACAAGAAGGAAAGAGACCAGCTTGACTTTCAGCTCCCAGGCTGAGTTTGCAGGGCTGGCTGGTAGGAAAGCCCAGCGTTTTACTTGCAAACTGCACAGATTTGCTCTAGGGCAGGGATCGGTAACCTTTCAGAAGTGGTGTGCCGAGTCTTAATTTATTCACTCTAATTTAAGGTTTCTCGTGCCAGTAATACATTTTAACATTTTTAGAAGGTCTCTTTCTATAAGTCTATAATATATAACTAAACTATGGTTGTATGTAAAGTAAAGAAGGTTTTTAAAATGTTTAAGAAGCTTCATTTANTGGCTTTGCAAAGACGTGCACCACATTTGGGGGGGAGGGAAGGGGGTGTTTCTCTAGAACTGCACTTGAAGTGGAACAGGCCTAATGGATGTCGTCTTTCTTTTCTGTAAGTGTTTGCTCAGACTGAGCTCTGCCCTGGCCAATGTTCTTGTGAGAACTAGCCCCCCAAAGACACCCAGCTGAGCCACCAACACAAGCCTGGGTGTCCTCTTCATGAGTGCCGGAGACTCCATGAATTCCACTACAGACTTCGCTATCACGATTGATTTTACAGAGAAGACGCCCAGATACCATGGGGATGGGCTTCAGCATAAACCCCTGAGAATGGCAAGGTTTTTTCACTGATGAATCTTCACCACTGACCCTTCTACAACTTCCCCGTCCCCTCTCCTCGGCAAAACAGACTGCTAAAGGCACAGCGAGACCTGCATTGGAGGCTACATAAAAGGGTTCAACAGACAACATCAGTTGATTCTATTTTAATGAGAACACCCTTCAGGGAGAGTCGGGGGGAGGGTGGCGTGGGGAGTCAAGCGTGCGGCTTCTTTCAAGAAGCTGCTCGGGGTGTTGATATTTCAAGACAGAGTGTGAGACACAAACCTGCAGTCCTTCTGGAGGAACTGCTGCAAATACAAGAAGTTGACTGTGTTCGAGGAGAAGAACCCCAGTTTTACCAACAGTTTTGACAGCAATTTGCACATTTATTTCAGGTGATTTTGCACTACACCCCCGGCCCCCCATTACAGTCTGGGTGATGAGTTGCACGTATGACCTGTGCAAAAAACTGTAACATCCTAACTTGCAAATACGGCTGTGAGAGAATATTTCTTTATACATTTATACTGGATCCGGGGACGCTAAGCATTTCAATTTACATTGTACATTGGTACACCAGTTCAGATGGAATGGCTCAAATAAAACAAATATATATATAGATCTATTTTATATATACAAATATATAATATATATATATATCTATGCAGACAGATATATATATATATATCTTTCAAAAGGATAAAAGGTTAAATTTGTCTTTGCATGCACCACCAAAACCTCTGCTCCACACCACCCAAACAAAAGAGTTAACTAAGGCCCAGCACTGAGTAAACTGTAATCAGGTCCCTGGTAACATGTCCCTGTCGTCAGTTTCGCCCTCCCCTAGCAGACACTGATGCAGGAATATGTGACACATGGTGGGGGGAGATGAGGAAGTTGCGCTGGTGAGCAGTGAGCTGGAAAGGCAAGGTCACCTTCTAAAGCACGGTTAGGGGGACACAACATGAGCACATTATTGCTATTCAAAGCATGGCCTTGCTCTCCAGCACAAAGTGGTGCCGTTCACGCCAACGGGGCCCACGCCTCCCTTGCCAATGGCAGGCGTGTCCATGCCGCTCCCAACTGCCTGCCGTGGTCCCAAGAGGAACAGTCGCACCTGGTTCCTCGCCGAATGCCCGGCCGCGGCTCAGACCGGGAGTCGTTTCCGGCCAACAAGGAGTCAAGCCAACAAAGAAACAAGGGAAGGAAAAAAGCCAGGGTGAGGTATTTGGGAATGAGGAGACATGGTTCAGATCCCACTGGGGCAAACACTCTCCTGGAGACCACCCTGTAGGTCTCACCCTAAAGCGGTCAGTTTGGCAGAGAGTCTGGAAAACAACAGGCTTTTAAGGGTTAAAGATGACATCTCTCCCATGGCAGCCTTCTGGCAGGGGATGGAGACAGCATGGGCATTGACAGCACAGCAGTGCAGCTGGAAAAGCAATGGGCCACCGGGCGAGGAGTTCACCAGCTACCAGGCAAGGGGACGCTGGTGGAACCCAACGAGCCAAACCCACTGGGCACCATTACTGCAGTGAACACCCTGCCTCCCTCCCCCAAGCCGAAGAGCAATGGGGAATGTGTGTTTGGGGGGCGGGGAGGGGGGTTGGGGTTATTTTTGGAACAGGGCTGAAAGCTTGAAAGGGGGATACTTAGGCACCAAGTCAAAAGGCAAAGTTTGGATAAGGCGAAACAAACCGATGGAAATAAATAACCAAAACTGCCCCAGAAATGCATTTTGCCATGGAGACAGGCTGTCCCCATTTGCTGCAAGTCACACATGTCCATCCAGCCAGCTCACGCCGGTAGCTGGCGAATGGAGCCCCCGACTGAGAGCAAGCCCCGCCATGGCAAGGTCTCCGGACCGTAGTGGTTATGGGATCACATGTATGTACAAGAGAGTCAATGGGGGAAGGGGACGCTATGTCATAGGGCGGTGCTTTCCGATTCTTCCTCTTCTGAATCAACTTTCCCTGCCACGGAATGTCTCTGGGTTTGTTCCAGCGGATCTCGGTGGAGTGCAGGATCAACCTCGACGTGTATAGAAGGGACATCAAAGTGGACGAGATCTGCAATCGGGCACAGAAAGGCAGAGGTAAGAGGCTGCTCCGGGTGAACCCGCGCTAAGACGGACAGATGAGATCAGCAAAAAGTAGCTTGGGAGGCGCTGCTTTTTCTTAGCGGCAAAAACGTTTCTCAGGCTAGTACATTGTTAATGTCAGAGAACAGGGATGTCATAATAAAGTCTAGGTTTGCACCTTCTATTGTTTTCACTTCCTCTCCTGAAGCTTGGGGGTCTCCGTTGCAGCAGCCAGCCTCTCTCTCATTCTTGTCACTATCACCACGGGCCTGCTAGGACTCAGCACAAGTGCCGAGCCCAGAGTCTTTCCAAAACACGGGGCAGAAACTGGCACCTTCTACTGCCCCCTTGTTTTTGTTTCGGGCCCTTACTCTTTGCAGACTCGCCTTAGCCCCTTTCAATCCTTCCCCATCATAGATAGTAGAGTGGAAAATTCTATGGAGCCATCTAGCCTACCCCCCCATGGGAATACAGGATTGGTCCCGAGAGGACACTCTCTATTGCCTAGTCTAGTTGTGAATGTCTCCAGGGCAGGGACTTCGACAGTAGATCTCACACTCAAGGAGCTATTACCTCTCATCTACTCATGGCTATTTCCTAAACCCCACACCATCTTCCCTTTCAAACCTGCCAGTATTCAGCCCCTTCCATCTTTTCTCCTAGGGCAGGAGAGATTGCTTGGGGGGCGGGGGGAAGACATGAACGGATATTAAGCTCTCCCAAATACGCAGCCACCTCATTAGCTGGGTCCTTTCCAGCTGCCAAATGCAAATGCCATTTCTAATTAGCCGCCAAGGCAAAGCCCCACTCCATGCATTCTCCCTTTTCCTGAACCATAGGGAAATGAGTGACACACGAGGCCTGCAGCCTGTTTGAGGGTGGGGCATGCGTAGGCGTGTGGCCAGACAGGTACGTGGACTGCCCACAGCGTGCAGCGTTGGACTGGCCTTTGGGGAAGGTTCAAAGGGCCTTCAATGCAGGTTTCAAATATAGTAAGTTACTCTGCTTTGGCGGGGGTCTTCTGGGACTTCCCCCTCCCCATTTTCCCCCTTTGCCCCCTGAAGCAGCCTGTGTTGAGCCAATCTGCTCTTCTAGCTGCACCGATGGGAGGAGCGGCTAGGGAGATACAGATGCGGAGGCTGCTGTGTCCGTGGCACGGCAGCTCCTTGCAGCCCAGGGAACGAGGAGCAGAGCTCAGGCCTCCACACTGCTCCCACCCCTAGATGGGCAGAGCGAGCTGGCTGCACTCACGCCACATGGATTTCCACAGACCGGCAGCAGGCCCAGGGCCCGGTGGGCTCCAGCTCCGGACACTTGTGTGGAGGCTGTGTCTGTCACACACACACACACACACACACACACACACACACACTTCCCAACACAGACTTGTATTATTGTTGTTATTTCTTGATGCTTCTTTCAAAGTGTGTTATTTTAGCTTTTTGACTGGTCTGTGCATTTCATGGTTTTTATTTCTCTCTTACGCTCACATTGAATTCTTTGAGCAGTGAGTTCTAAAATGCCCAACCTGTCCTGGCTGAAGTAATTATCCCTATGGTAACTTTTTGAAAATATACATCCTAGTTAGGTTTTTTGTTTCTACTGGTGGCGCACGTCCGCACATACCTCAATATTGGTGCATGTAACAAAATTCAGTCCACACATGGATAGAAAAAATGAGAAGGAACATTGCTAGTAACCCTTCGAATGCTGGCCAGGTGGGCGGCACTTCATACCTTCAGGGGAGGGTTGTTGTTGGTGGTGGTGGTGGGGAGGTTGTGGCCAGAGGAAGGCAGAAGGCAGAGCTGGACAGGGGCCTCCTGGGTAGAGTCAGTCCTGGTCCAACTTGCCTCTCCCTGCCTGCAAACTCTCCCCCTGCGCCCAGGCTCTGTGCTGCTCTGAGCCCCACTTCACACCAAGAGGAAGGGAAGGTGGGTCACCTTGGTGGAAACAGCCAGGGACAGGCACAGCCTGCCATGGAGCCAGGCCACGGCTCTGGGCTGACGGTGAATCAGGCAGGCAAACGGGGGGCAGGTGGCTCTTCATCTGTGCATGGGACATGGGGAGGACACTTTTGGACCGATGGGCGGCTAGTGGGAAGGGTCACACTGAGCATGGGCCCAGAGGAGGCTGGGACATGGGGGAGGGAAAGATTGGAGAAACAGGCGCCGGGTTTTCTGAGCTCCTGCCCCTCAGCCTGGAGCCCCGAGGATCAAACTCAAGTCCTGGAGTTAGAGAGTTAAAAAAGAAACCCTACGCAATACATAGGCCTGGGCGCAGATGGAGATCCGCTGGAGAGCACTCCCAGCCCTGCGTAAGCACCTGCCCGGTGGAGAGCAGAGGACCCCAGCTGAGATTTGCTGTGTGGGCCTGGGAACAGAGTTTGGCCCACGGGGGATATGATTGACAGATGCCACGGGCACAGTCTGTGCTCTCACACCCATACGGTTTGCTCCGGGGATGTGCGGCCCAGAAGGACGGGACGGTGGGACAGCGCCGACAGCCCCTCTCCCCTCCCCCAACACTTTATACGAATATTTACGCTCATTTTACACCAGGGGCCAAATTCTGCTCTTGCCTACACCGGGGCAACCCTGCTGACTTCCCTGAGCTTGCACCACCAGAAAGTTGCCCCCAGATTTTTATATTCCTTTCCCACCGTCACTGGTCCATTGTTCCTAATGACTGCACAAGAGCCCCTTCCCAACTGGAATACAGCTTGCCTCGCGCAGCCTTAAACATGGGAGTGGGCCCACGTTTTCAGGAGCGCAGCTAATGCCTCTTAGGGGCATCAGCATTCTGCAGAGCCTGCAGCGTGGCTGTGTAAACCGGGTAGGCGTGTTTAGAACCACAGAGCTGTAGGGCTAGCAGGGACCTCGAGAGGTCACCTAGCCAGCCCCCTGTGCTAAGGCCAGGCCATTTGCCCATGGGTGTCTGAGATGACCTCTTCCCTGATGCCAAATGAGCAGCTGCAGATATTGGACCATTTTGCATATCTGGCCAGTGGGACTAGGGGTACAGCTGGCTCACACGGCGTGAGGGGCTCTATATTTTAGCTGCTCTGGATAGGGTTACCAGATGTCCGGTTTTTGACTGGAAAGGGGACCTGGCAGGGTCCGGTCAGACGAACTGACTGGACACCAAAAGTCTGGTTACCGTGGTGGCGGGGGGAAGGCGCTGGGTCATCAACCCGTGCCAGCCCCTGCTCAGCCGGGACTGCCTCCTTCCTGTATCTTTTGGGCAGGCTCTGCATCAGGTTGCAGCTCCCGTTCCAGCCCCAGAGCAGAGGGAGCCCAGCTGCAGGGGGTGTGTGGGGGTGGAAAGGATTGCGATGAGGAAGGGGGAGGGGAGTGAGTGGGGGCGGGGCCTCAAGGGAAGAGGCGGCGCAAGGGTGGGGCCTGGGAGAAGAGGTGGAGCAGGGGCAGGGCCTCAGGGGGAAGGGAAGGGGGTTCCAGTTTTCAGACATTAAGCACTTTTACTTTTTGAAATAAAGAAGCCTAATTGTCATGTGTATTTGAAATAAGCTCACTGCTAACCAGCGTTGTGAGATTGTTTCCATCGGACTAAGGTTCTGCAGCATGTAATGGGAAGACATTGAGGAAACCCCTGCTGGAAAAAAAAAAAAAGGGGAAGATCATAGCAAACCAGGGTGTGCTGCCATGACTACAGTCTGTGAAGTGGCTATTAGGGTCTGTCTGGACTAGAGTTTTTGTGCCCGTTTCCATTTAAGTTAGCTAGCAGCCATGCAAATGTCAGTCTAGAGATGCTCTAGTAATGCTTGGGCTTGCCCATGGCTGGACCCTGGGGTAAACCACTACTATCTGAGCCCTGGAACAAGTGTTTCTGGAGAGACTGGACTAGTATTTACAAACATGTTAGCTAACTTGAGCTAAATGGCAATCACTTAACTAGTGTGGAGACAGGAGCAAAAATTCTAGCCTCGACAGCCCCGTAGGGCTTGTCTTCAGAGCAGCGTTAGCTATACTCGAGTTAGCTTGGCTCTAGCGAGAGCAGCCACACCTTGGAGCTGCCCGGGGTGGCTGGATTAGTAGCACAGAATAGCTTTGTTCCCTCTATGTTACTAGCTCGAGCATCTACGCATCCCCCGACAGGCCAGCTAGCTTGAGTCCAAAGCACGCCTAGGTGGAGCGAGATTTTTGGCCGGTTAGATTTGATACTCAAGTTATAGCTGGCGCTAACACCGCGGTGGAGGCCAGCCTGTGGATGCACACTCGTCCAGTTCACATGCCATCAGAACGTGTAGTGCATCGGCTGGTGCACTGTGGAGGCCCAGATGTGCTGGTCCTGTGCGTTCCATTGCAGGGCAGGTGGAGTTATACTGGTGTGGCACTGCAGTGACTTGCAGTGGCTGTTTTTATCAACCGGGCTGCTCAGCCTAACAGTCCCATACCACATGCCTAGCATGCAAGTCTCATTCGTCACCTGTGACACTAGGCTCTTAAAGCTACAGCGCATTTGCATGATGCTATTCATTCGTTTTATCGGCGCGCATTTCCAGAGTGCTCCTGAACAGAGTAAATAAGCACCACCTAGTGACGCTAAATATCCCCAGGAAACATACCATCGGCATCAATACCCAATCAAGGCAATTAAGAATGGCAATATCATGACATCCCTTCTGAAAAACAATACATGAAATGGAAGAGGGAGAAATTATTCATACAGGTCAGTTCTAAGCCATGGTTGGGAGGGGAAGAGAGGGGAGGGGAAGGTTAGGAGCTGGTCACGGGATTGTTTTCATTGATTGATTTCAATATACAAAGGGGGCGGGAACAAAGGCCAGCGGTTCCAGGAAGCAAAAGAAACAAGTTTACTAATAAGGTAATTATTGGTGAACTTGTGATACGGTCACAGGCCCAAGAAGCCATGCAATTCCGGTTCAGCGAGCCCCATGCAAAGGCCAAAGAGAGCGAGATGGAATTAGTGGTGAATCTGACGCAACAGCCAGCCGCTGGAGGTCAGTCTAGGGGGTTAGCTTTTCAAGTGCCAGAGAGGGGAGGTTTGCACGGGAACTCCAGCTTACCCTGAGAATCCCCCTCACACCTATCCAATATTGCATCACTCGCCTCAAACAGCTGCAAGGACACAATCATAGGATTGGGAGAAAGGAAACAAAAATAAGCAGCAACAAGGAGACAAGAACACAACAGAAACACGGTTCAGAGAATTGTGGCTGTCAAGTCATAAAACAGAACATAGAATACATTACAGTATAAAGAGACTAGCTTCCGAAACCTGCATGGAGAGAACTCAGCGACAAACCAATCCGCCATTCCTATTTACCATCGCCTGCTCTGCAATCCTGGAGTACTAGGGGGGCATTTGTATAATTTCCCTTGTGAATCCTTTGAGCACAACCCAGCAGATCAGGACTGGACCGGCTGGGCCACAGATGCTGTTCTACAAGTAAAGGAGTCAGCGGACATGCAAGAGTATAACTGAAATAATATCTATCTCATGAATTGTCAAGAGTAGAAAGATCCACTATATATCAATGGAAAGCCAGGATTCCCAGGTTTCCAACCATGTATAGTATGTGTTTCTAGTCATCATGGGCCATGACATATACCTCAAAACGATGACCAGTCCCTCAGAGCAGGCAAAAGGACACCAGATAGGCCTACATGTTGTCGCCATCCTAGGGTCCCTGGGCCAGTTTGCCTTCCACTATATGCTATACTTCTATATCAACAACCCCATCTATCTGGAGGTCTCAGGGGACACCTCAAAACATCTGCTAGAGGTGGCGGGGAGGACAGCTCTAAAAAACCAAGGGAGCCAATTGTAAGACTCACCAAAGGCTGTTGCAAGGGCTCAACCTGCAGTATGGAGAAGACCCCAGCAGATGGGTTACAACAAAAGCCTGCGTGGCTTTGAAATCTATGCTGCAGCCTCAGTGAACAGAAGGCCTGAGCCAGCTTTGCAGGCCAGCTAGTACAGGGCCTTTAAATCCAGTTGGCGTCCTGTCTGCTGCACTCCGGGGCTTGAGGGCGGCACCAAGGGTTCACCAGGGAACCTCAGCTTGTGGGGTGGCTGCCGACACAGCACATGGTAGAAGAGAGCTGTGTTTTCATACACAGGCGTTTGACCATTTTAATTCTGCCTCATTGCCAGGGCAGGTTTTACCCTCAGATATTTGCCTTCTAAGTGATCACCCCGCTAAGGAAGCCCGGGTCCAGAGGGGGATGCAGAGATTTAAGAGTTAAAATGTGTCCCCACCACTCCTTAAAACAAAAGCATCTTAAAGACCCTGCATCTTGGCCCTGGATCCAAACACCCAGGAGCGCGTTTCCGTTGGCCCAGCGGCGTCTGATTTTGCACTGACTCCCTTTGTAGTGCCTGCTGCACAGTGGACTCTGGCATCCCCACACTCATCCCCTCAGCCCACGATAACACCGACTCATCGGATAACTGATGCCACCGAGACTCGTCGGCGTGGCGACAAACTAGCTGACCGCATTCGCCTCTCCCCTTGCCGTACCCTGCAAGGGATCTGATCAAAGCTCTAGGGAGCGAACAGCTCGGTTACCTGTGGACATGCTTTCCCCGGGGGACATGTCATCTAGCAGGGTGTGGTCCATGGACTGCGGGCTAGCGCCGGTCAGGCTTGCTGTGGGAGGCTGTGGCGGTGGCAGCGTGGGCCTCTGCCTTGGCTTAGGGGTGGGTCGAGACTTGGTTAAAGTGCTCGTCAGGGAAGGAGGAGAAGACAGGGAAGGAGCAGCAGCTGGGGAGAGCTGGCCTGAGGCCAGTGAGTAGCCGTGTGGGTAATTCAGTCCATAGGGTGAAGGGGTGCTCGGAGGGGTGGGAGACAGGCTGACGGGGGATGGCTGTCCCGTGGACTGGTCGGACATACCGCCTGACTGGCCGTAGGGCACCTTGGGTGTGATTGGAGCCAGCTTCTTTGAAACTGTGGAAGACAAAGAGAGACAGAGACACCATAAAGTGAAGCACAGGTTCAGAGGGTCCTTAGCACTTCTAATACCTATCTGATGTTACAACTCCTGCATGTGAGAAGCTGGGCTCTCTTGCTGCAATACACCCAGGCGCTGTGCGCAATTACTCTGCTAATCACACACATAGGGAACCTAGACTAGAACCCTCATCCTACAGCTCCAACCCCTCTGGCTGCTCCTAGCTAAGCTAAAGGCACGCGCCATCAGCTAGCAGCAGTAGCAGATCCCTTATCTTCTCCATGGACCAGATTGTAGAACCCCTCCTTATTCATACACACAAAGACAGCCTGTTACACTAGAGAAAGATCTCCAAGGGCCAGGCTGGACGCCAGTTACAAAGAACCGTATCTGCCAAAGGTTGCATGCAAAACAGATCCTTACATGTGCAAATGCACCTGGCCTCCCATAGGCACTCTCAGGAAAACACTGTCCTCGCTATATGAACCAGGGATCCGAGTGGAGAGCTCTGCCCTTCACATCTACTGAGATTTGTGGCTGTCAGAATATTCTTGATTATTTCAAGATGGCACCTGCCTCACAGATATGGGAGGGGCATACGGGGCTTGCGCTTAAACAGCCCCTGTGAGATGGAAACCAGCATGTAACAGGGACTGTGGTGGATGTACCAAACACGGTGGAAGAAGGGATCTCATACAGCCCCCAGTAGGTCTGGATACTCATGAATGTTGAATTAAAGACAACCCAGGAGCAAAGGGGTGCGAACTCCAGCCTCTCTCCCATGCCCCACAGCTCCATTTCCCAGCGAAATGACTTTGTGAGGCAGGCCGTGTCAGTGTTCTGCAGGGACTCCTCACTTAATCAAGCAGGCGACATCAGCAGCTCTGAACCATGAACAAACTCCTTGGGTCTCTCCAGTGAGAACTGTGCATCCGTGGGCTCACTCCTGCCCTCCAGTCAGCTAGGCACTTCCTGCGCAAGTGTGCAGCCTCGTCAGCTGGTTTCTGAGGTCTGCGGAGATGTGTTTTGGAAGACGGAGGGAAGGTGCGATATTCACATGGCAGCACTGAGTGCGTTTTCACATGAGGCCACTCCGCCTCTATGTGGCAACGGACGATGGGGAGGGAGGGCAGAACTCCAGGAACTGAAAGCTCCATTGACCAAGGTACTGAGGGTGCTTTCGTTAAGACATATTGGGCAAAATTTTCAAAAGTGCCTAAGTGACTTAGGAGCCTAAATCCCATTTTCAAGAGTGATTTAGGCACTTTGGGGCCCTAGTCTCACTGGAAGACTCGTCAGTACCTGAGTCCGTTTGGAAGATCCCACCAGGTGCCTAGCTACATCTTTAAGCAGCTAAATACCTTTTAAAATCTGGCCCTCGGGTGCTTTTGAAAATTTTACCTGTTGTCTAATAACCAACCTCCAAAGGTTCAGAGGGGTTGTTTGCACGAGCACTCAGACGTTTGGAGGCTTCTCTGACCCACATTGTAATTATCCCAGTGTCTGGGGTCTGCCCAGACAGGGCAGGTTGGGGATTTGATGAGACCTGGTGAGATGTCCAGTAATTCCTGCTTCTGGGTGGAAATTCTCAGCAGCTCCTGAGGAGCATCTGTAGCTTTCATTCGAGCAAACAAACAAAGAAGTCTGTGGTTGCAACGAGAACCTTCCACATACAAAGCAAGTGTAACCAACCTAGTCACGTCTTCCTCAGCTCCAGCAATCAGTGGCGAGCTCATTTCCCTGACAAAGATGGGGATGATGGTAGATCTCTACAGCATGTAATTTAGCAACAGACTTCATCAAATCAAGACCCAAGATAGTTTTCATATGAGTCTTATCACGGGCCAGATCCTCAGCTGGTGTAAATCAGTGTAGCCCTGTTGACTAAATAGAGCTAAACTGATTGACACCAGCTCAGGATCTGTCCCAGCCTGAATTATAATTGTCCTTCTGACAGGAGTCTTTGGCCTAACTTACACACTGCTCTGCTCTGCACTGTCAGCCGGGGCATGAGGTGTGCGATCCCTGACCAACCGAGCTGTGCCACACAGTTGCACCAACACAACTGCACTTTTACCAGCAAAGCGTGCATGTGTGTGTGTGTGTGTGCGCGTGTTACAGTGTATCCACACTCGGAGTGCTTTGCCTGTATAAATACACCGGCAAAGGGCTTCTACCGGAGAGCTGGCCTTCCTCACCTCCATGCAGGGCCATCGCTGGAAAAAATCCAGCACGAGGCAAGCAGGGTCCATGCATATGCCAGATGGTCATATGATTAGTCCTTCTGTGAGCTGGACAGTGTGGAGATCCAGACACATGAAAGCCCACCTCCTCAGGCACCAGGAAAACATACCTTCAAATCCCTGAGCCGGTAATGGCCCCGCCGGACAATCTGCACCCACGCACACTCAGAATGCCGTGCGAGAGAGCACGATCCACACCTGGCTGAGTGTGCACGAAGCTTGCTACTTTATTACACTCATCACCTTGCACCGGTTACATTAGCCTGCCCTGGAAAGGCAGCAAATACCTTTGCGCAGTGCGTGAGGGCTCTGCTCCGTGGACAGCTGCTGAGTGGGACTGGCCACCTGCTGCATGCTCCCACATGGGGCCACGTGACAGGAGCTTGGGCTGCCTTTCTGCCCAGACACGGGCGACAGCTCCTTGGTTTTTAAAGTACTGCAAAGAAACAAACAGGAACAAGGAGGAAAACATAAGTCCCTTTGTTTTGAAGCCACCCCATGGACCTCCCTCTGCCCCACAGCCCAGGGTCACTTGGCTCACGCCCCTCGCACTCTGGCCTGTTCTCCGGCACGCAGGCCTCACTAAGAGCAGCCGTTTGCACTGGCAAAGCCAACCCCCCTCCTGATTCTTTGCCCGACAGAAGCTGCTTCCGGAGACGCGCTACACACTGGACTCAAGCTGTGCGTACGTCTTTTCAAGCAGGCGGAGCACAATGAGAGCATGAAGTGATGCTACAGCCCTCCTAGTCGCATGGCGTACAGCAGAGACAGAGCAGAACAAAACCTGCCCCCCAAACGGCTGCTCCTCCAGAGGGAGCTCTGTTTGCTAAGAAGGGCTCTAGGAATTATTTGGGGCAGTTCTCTGGCCTATGTGATACCGGAGGCCGGAGTAGCTGATCCCAATGGACTCTGCTGGTCTTGGAGTCAATGCATCCAAGAACTTGTCGTGGGGACTGTTTTTTTTGGTTTTTTTTAAAGCTTCCTCCCCAAGTCTATTTCTTAATCCCCAGCTATGGCGCTCACTTGCAATGGCCAAGAAATGGATAGAGGGGTTCAGGCCACCGAGCAGCAAAGAACCTCTGGACAATGCAGCACAGCAAGCGATGTAATGGCTCATCAGGATTCCTTGGGTGAGCAACGGCAAGCTGGCCGGGCCAGGCAGCAGCCATTCACAGCCTGCACTGCAGAGGCGGCTAAGCCCAGCGGCTCATGAGGGCACCGCTGGGTCAAGGGAGCTGCTCTGGATCAGCCTGGCCTGTGACGCTCATTTTACTCTGATTCCTTGCTTCGTAGCTCTGTCATGGGTGGGGGAAGGGCTGGCCCTGCACCCCGGGATACGACGGGAAGGTCGCAGCGCCTGGCAGAGCGCTCCGTCCGCCCCCTTCATGAGCTGCCCAGTGCCGCCCCATGCAACGGCAGCTTCTGGGGGCGAGAAGGCTCGGCCTGGGCCACAGGGCCTGTCCCCAGCGGCGGCTGTCACCGTGGTGCACGGCGAGCCGACGGCTCTGAACCCTTTCACCCTCAAACACACAGGTATTTACCTAGTCAGGCCGGCTCCTCTGTCGCTGGCGCAGCCGACCCAGGGGGGAGAGGCTGACATAAGGGAGGGGTAGGGAGCGCCAGGTGGGTCTGGTTTGGCTAAGACAAGTGGGGGTTTGATGGAGGGGGCGGAGAGATTAGTTTCGAGAGCATGCGATTCGGTGAGGGAGCTCTGCTTGGGGAGGTGAAGGAAACACGGCTTCGGGTTCGAGTTAATGTCAAGAGGCTGAGGGCTGGGAGAGGAGGAGGAGCGGGGAGGCAGAGTTTGGCTGTGCCCTGACCACCGGTAGGGTGGTGAGGGGGCCTCGGGCCGAGCCTGGGGGTGGTAATGGCGGAGGTGCTGATAGCAAGGGTAAGGGGGGGGCCTGTCGTCCTCGGGGGAAGGGTAGTGGTAACAGGAGTCCAACCAACTAGACGACACATCATCCGTGCTGCAAAATGTCCAAACAGACAGACAGACAAAAACAAGAGCAGAAGTGTTGGTACAGGGAGGAACCCACCCGGAGCGGCGAGGCTGGCAGAGAAGCAAAGAGGAGTAACAACAACAACAAGAGAAACACTGAGCCTGCCGCGGGGTGGTGGGGGGTGGTGGGGAGGGTGTGTGTGTGGCACCAGAGGGGGGGCCGGGGGGGCAGAGCAATGGGTCCCAGCCTCCTGGGGTGATGGCACTGGGGCCGGGGTCTGAGCTCGCTCACACGGGTCAATGGACGCATCGCGTCACTGAAACCCACAGAGTCTCTGGCTTTACTCTGGGGAAGCGGAGACCAGAGTCTGGCAGCCTGTGCCCGCCGTCGCCCTCCTGTGGCCCTGGGGGCTCGAACCTGCCCCATACCTGGGGCTGTGCCGCACTCTGGCTTTACAGCCGCACAAGCCACCTGAGGGCCACTGAAGGCCAGGGTGCTCACAGCTGAATGGGAGGTGGGCCTAGCTCTGTGGGGCATCATAACAGGAGGGAAGGGTAGCCAAGGGTGCCAGTCACAAAGCCTGAAGCACCAAGGGCACTGCCTGGGGCTGGGAGCCACTGATCTAGAGAACGGCAAGGCAGGAGTGGCAGAGAGGGCTCAAGCCAGGGAGTATAGGCAGAATAGCAGGGCACTGTGCCAAAATGCAAGGCCAGGCAAGTGTCAAAGGGTCTGCAGTGGTGACGCCCTGAAGGTTGACACCTAAAACCCCTTTCCAAACTCCTGGACATGCATTTGCCAGGTGAGGGAGAGCCCTCCGCCAGGGGGGTGCGGGGCGGGGCAGCATGGAACGCTTTCTAATGACGTTGCATGTCTTTCATGTCATAGGGATCTGCTTCTTGGCCCTGCTCCTCGCCCTCCGCTCGGCCCCTGGATCCGCATCCCCCATTTGATCTCCGTTTAGCACCACGCCAGTCTATAAAGAAAGGGCGTCAGGAGGGAGGCAGGACGTGATGGAAATGGAAAGAGTGCACGGCAAGATCTCCCACCCGCTGGGATGGAAGTGCCCTCCGTGTGTCTCCTGCAGAGGCTGGCTCTCAGGGAGGGGAGGGAACAGACTTACATAGTCCTGGGAACTGAGGCTAATGCTGTAACGTCTGCATAAAGTCAGGCAGAAAGGACACTGACATGTGAGAAAGGCATCTAAGCAGGGTCAGGGAATAAGAAAATGAACACATTCAGATTATGACAGGATCAGGTGCAACGTACCAGCTGGGAGATACACTGTGACCCAAGACAGGTGAACGCAGACAGTGGAACTGGGGGACATGGGACTTGTGGGTTGCAGCTATTCGACACAACGATAGGAGGTAACGAGCGAGTGAGCTGTGGCAGGCTCTGGTCTCTGTTACAGCAGTGTACATCCAGAGTAACTCCACGGCAATGAACAAGGCTGCTCCAGATTTACATGGGTGTAACGGAGATCAGGCTCTGGCCCTTCATGTGCAAGTGTTAAATAATGTACCAAATAACTGATCGGGGAGAAATGCTGTCAACAGGTGCACAGAAATCAGAGCAAAATCCAGGCCCGGAGCAGATGAGCATCTGCACAAGGACAGTTGATTTTGTTGGTGCTTTCAGCCACGGAGTCAGGGTGGCTCGTGTTAAAGGATGGGGTCTGTGTGAGCTCTCTACCTGATAGCCAGGGCTCATCACAAATCTCTCTGGCACATATGCTGAGCTGGCTGGGCGCTGGGAAGCCCCCTGGCATACAGCACATGAGAAGCTAACTTCCATACTTGCAGGCATCACGGCTGCGACGGAAGCACAGATTGGAAGCACGAAGGAGTCACATCGGCCCCACTCCCTGTGCACGCGGGTGACTGCACCTGACAGCCTTGCTTGTTTTCCGGCTGCCCGCCAGGAAGCAGTGTGTGAATCCACCAACACAAAATAAATCCGTGACCTTCTGAGAGAGGCACTGGAAGTGAACGTTCCCTCTCCGTGGGAGGATGGTCTAGTAAGGAATGGGCTCGGGGAGTGACATTTCAGGGCTAAGCACATTTGCAAAGGAGGTTCCGAAACTGGCTGCAAAATTTGCTCATGCACCACAGTCACCCAGCTTTTTTCCAGGTGCACAATCTGCACCCAAGTGTGCAAAGGGAAGTGTGTGGGGGGGAACGGCTAGAAGAGCACAAGTTGCTGGTGTAATTTAGAGTGTGCTTGTGCTTGGCCCACAGTCTAACAGACCCCAAAAGGAGTGCCTCCATCATCTTCCTTCCAGCCAGTGGAATGGGGAGACGTGGGGGATTGGTCTGGCCAAGGAGTGCCCGTTTGTGGGAGACCAGCGGGAATGGCAGGAAGGTCTGAGAAAAATGAAAGGCAGGGCCAATGAAACAGCCAGCTAGGTAGCCCCAACGCTTAGCACTACCTGCTGCCACATGACAGCCTGGAGCCTGTCTCCTGCTCTCCCGGGCACGGGAGTGTTCCAAAGGGGACTCCTAGCATCTCTGCACAGCGCCCTCTGTGGGTGAGGTGCATGCACTGCGAGCGCAGAATCTCCATCAGATTTGCAGCATGGATAAGGGAGGATTTGCCCTGAGCATCCAGTCTCTGCTTTTGCAGAAACGTCTGTCTTTCCATCCAGCCTAGAAATGGCATTTTCCAGCACCACTTCCCCCGAGACTGCTCGGGGATTTTCCTGTTTGCTGGGTGGTCACCGTTTGGGATTATTTTGTGCCTGGATTCACACACACCAGAAAGCAGAAGCGTGAAATCAAAAGGGCACATGCAGGTGAGCAGGAGCTAGGCGTGTTTACAAAGGCCATGTAAAGCAGCAGCGGCAGCAGCAGTCGCTGCCACCCGGACTTACCTTGTCCGTTCGGCTCCTGGCTGGAAGCCGAAGCTAGTTGGAGTAGGGGAGGGAGTAGCTGAAATATCAAGAGATTGCTCAGGAATTGGTGACTGAGGAGTAGCAGCGAGATCGGAAGGCGGCGCGGGGGGCTGCATGGCAGGCGGGGTGGAGGACGCTTTTCGAACTATGGTGGTGCCTCTGCGGGCCACCCAAGATGTGTCCATCACCCTGACGCCCATGCTGAGGGGGGGAAACACAAAGACACTCCCTTACCATCTCGGAAGTAAGGTTCAGAGCAAAGAAATAAAGCACAGATTGCAGCAAGAGGGGAGAAAAAACATTTCACTACATCCAGGTCGGTAAAGCTTATTCAGATCCTGGCAGCCTTCCTTCCAGAGAGCACCAGTGCAGCCCAACGGCTCCTCGTGAAACACTGGGACACAAGACCGGTGCAGGACCCTCAGTGGAGGATTGGCCTAACCTGTTTCGGATGAGATCCAGTTCTGGCCCTTTAAAAACTCCTCTTATACCAGGGAACCCACTGCTCTTCAGTGGAATTCAACTTGCCGGGCAGCAGGAGTTGTAGAGGGTCAGAACTGTCCCGGAAGAACTTTGTAGGTAGGCTCCAAACACGCCTTCATTGTCAGTGGCATTGCCTGGAGGCTCCATTGTTCAGGATCAAAGTTAGGGCTTGGCTATTGGCTCAGGCCCCCTCCCAACCCTGCAGAGAGCAACAGTGTCACCAGAAGAGAGATTGCTACCAAAGTAACAACTCGCCTTAGATCTTGTTTGTTTCGCTCAGAAGCTGCTGCGGCCCATCACAACCTTTGGGGAGGTGAGACAGCTGTGCAAGCAGCACTGTTGTAGGGTGTGGCAAAAGTTTTCACCTACAAAGGTGGCAGCGGGAAATGGCCATCCTGCTGTGAGGTCTTTCCAAACAGCCACAAACTTGAGTGAGCCATTAGAAGCCAAAATGAATGGGAGAGCATTCCGGGTAGTGACGCTGTTGTATTCCTCCCAGCTGGAGAAGCTTCCTGTTGAATTACTCCAAAAGAAGTAGTGAGCCCTTGCTTTTTCCCAAAGTTATGAAAGTGCAATGGTCTTTCAAGGCAATTGCACTAATTGGACCAAACTAGGCATGGGCTTACACCCCATGAAACCACCGGGGCAGAAACCAGCTCAGAATTTGCCTCCCTGACATCACTAAATGTCGAAAAAACAGCATTTTGGCTTGCTCAGCAGCGAAGGCTCTAACCTCACTGCCTACTGGAACAGCTCTGGCTTGGTGTTCAGAACACAGGTGGCCTGAAAAGGGTCCAGTGGCTACTAGAGGATACCGTACCTTTGGATTTTCCTAAGGCTGCATGGACAGAAACATACAAGTATTAGTGTAAAAGAAACTAAGGCTAAAAGCTTCCACTGGGTAAAGCGACTGTTGTTTGGAAAGGAGTTTAGAGGGCCAAGGTAACACTGTAAGGAGGACGGGTCTTTGAATCCAGGTTACAGCAGGAGGAGGACAAGCAGATTGTTCAATAGGAAAGGCGGCGCTGGAAGAAACTTCAGAGGATTCTGCAAACACAAGACGATTTTGCTCAGTGGATGGGAACTTTCGGTAAGTGCAATGTGTGTGGGAGGGAGACGGGGCTGTGTGCAAGTGGGGGGGGGAGGGAGAGGAGTTGTTCTTTAAGATGTTTCAGGTTTGATTTTCGTCTCTGGTGGGCGAGACCTTGCACACTGGGGGGCCAGGAGAGCTGAGATTCAGGGATCCCAGACTGCCTGTGGCGGTGGAGAATCCTGACACGTAGGCTGCTGTCATCCAGGCAGGCAGCAGCCTGGCTGTCAGGTATGGCTGCTGCTAACTCACAACTCCAACGGGCAGCCCCTTGTGCACATTCACCCGCCTCCATCCCGCTCCTTGAGGGTTCTGGGCCATATTCCCAATCTGATTCAGAATGCATGCCCGTTCTGCTCCAATTCCACTCACGCTCCTGGGCTTGCGCTGCACCGTCTGCACCGGGAAATGCAAACGTTGCCCAGAGATTTGCAGAGGGACTGGGGTGCATGCCAACAGAGCTGGCCTATTCAGCTGTCACACAACTGGGCTGTTTTCCTCACCAGATATGCTCAAGCTGGGATGGTGGCTTGCTAGTGGCTACACCGAGAGATTCGGGGGAGGAGTTGGGACTCCTGGGATCTCTTCCCAGCTCTGTCGCTGACTTGACATGTGACCATAGCCCAACTGACTTCATGTCATTTATCCTTCTATAAGGGGGGGGGGGAGGGAAGGGGGGAGTAAAACAATTGCCCATCCTCACTGGGGAATGTAAGAATTAATTAATTGTTAGGAAGTGCTTAGATATGATCAAGAGCAAAGAATCCCCATCATGGAACATTCACACTGCGATAACCCCTGGAGACCTGCCAGGGGAGGTCCATGTACAGACCCATAGCTTCGGGGGGGTGGTCCGGACATTTACTTAGTATTCACTATTCCCTCGCCCCAGGGGCAATGCCCATCTCCTTCCCAAACCTGAGCCCGCAGTGATTCCCTCAGGCCAGACACGTGGTCTCAGTGTCACCGGGATGGCCTGTCGGGGGCTAGGGCCCTTTGAGGCATGGACTCGGTGTTTCTCTAGGGTTTGCACATCAGCGCATAGGAACTCATAACAACTAGCAAAGGCAGGACAATGGCTTCCTTAAAAGGCTCAGCTGGGCAGGCTGGGGATTCCTGGTCTTGGCTGAGCTAGACCCAAACGCCTGGCTTGCGCCTCTCAAACCCCAGTGATGACAACTCATCCTAACAATTCATGGCAGGCCCGCTTCCCTCTGAACACCCTCTGCTCCCACTCCGGCGCCTCCAAGCCAGCTCCTTGCAGGACAAGGGCTCAGGAGCACTGCCCATTTAGCTGGCTCTCCAGAGACTCCTTCCCCAACCCTTCGTCTCTGGGTGGAGCTTGTGTGTCCAACCTGACTTACTTCAGGCTGGGGGGGTGGGTGGAGGTGGGGGAGGGGAAATGGCTCTTCTCCCATCTAAAATGGCTCAAAGGCAGCTGATCGGAGAGGGCGGAGGGGTCAGGAGCAGGGGAGGATGGGAGTGACAAGGCAGCAAGGCATCTGAGCTCACCAGTGCGGAGGCTACAGGATACGATGCCCATGGACCCCTGTCCCAAGCAGATCTCCCAGCCAAGTCTATGCCAGGCGCGGCCTCTTCTGGCTCACACAACCGTAACGGACTTACACCAAAACCAAACCCCGGCAACGAAGTGAAGAGGCCCTACCCATCCTTTTTGTAAAACTCCAGCATCATGTTGTCCGTGGCCACGCTGAGGGGGCGCCGGGCCTGGTCGTGCTGCTTGCGGTCCGAGTGGTCCATGTCAGGGGAGGGCATGGAGCTGTAGTTGGCATTGTGGTTGACGTGCATGGGGCTGCCGTAGTTCCCAGTCACATTGAATTCAATGTCTGGTCGGGGAAGCAAGAGGGTACAGTGTTGTGCGGGGGCATCTCCTCGCATCCAGACTAGGCAGAGGGCTCTGGGCAGCGAGGGATTATTGCTGTTATTTCTAGCCTGCATCGCACCTAGGAGCACGGCCATGGGGCAGGACCCATTGTGCCAGGCTCTGTATGGACACAGAACCCTTCCCACTGACAGCCGGACCAGAGAGCCCCATGGGAACATGGACGAGACTTGCGGGCTTCCAGCCGCTGACTCCACGAGGGATAGGGACTATAACCCATCAGGTAAGGAGCTGGAGGGGAGAGACGGCTCGAGTGGGCCGGAGGAGCAGTGAGGGTCCCTCTCTAGCTCCATGGACGCATCTCACTGGGGGCTGGGCTGGAGTGAAGCCGCCTTGCGCTTCGTCCTGGATTCTGTCTGAGGTAACTTGGCCTTCCAGGGCCACAGAGCACAGAAAGCCCCCTCCTCAGCCACCAGAGCTGTGGAGTCAGAGGGTGGAGCTCGGGAAGGTGCAGGCCTGGTGGCCCCGCAGCCCAAATCACAGAGCGGACCAGGCGCAGTGACAGTGCACAGCTCTCTACACGGCCCCAGCATTACCCCGGGGCGAGAGAAGGCCATCTGCAGGGCCCGCCCCACCCAGCTTCCGGCCCCTTTGCCCAGCGGTGCCAGTGGCCGCAGCGGGTTTTGTGGCATCAGTGCCTGGTCACCAGGAAGTGGATGGAGACCGTCCAGGCCTTTTCCCATTCACAGGCCTCCAAGCTGGTTTATGGAATGGATGCTTGTGTCCCCCGCCCCCATTCCCCTCAGGCACAGCCCTGGCGGGCTGGCTCCATTATGCTCCCTCTCAACGCCGATACCTGCGCAAGCACGCAGCGCCCGGCGGGAGACACATGGCCTACCTCCAGGGAAGAACCAGTCGGCGTGCTGGATGAGGGGCTCGATAATCCCCACGATCTGCAGAGACACCGTCGTCATCATCTCCGTTATGTTTCTGCAACACACGGGGGGCAGCAGCTCAGCACCGGCGATGGCTGGATGGTTAATAGCATTGGTCGAAGCCAACATGTGCCAGGTCTGACGTGGTCCCCCTGCTCTTCTAACGCAGTTCTGCTAGTGCACCACAGTCCTGACTGGCAATTCCCTTGCTAGTCCAGTGGGACCCTCCAACCAGCCTGGTATTACAGACCTGCACCCTCCCACAGCTCTGCCCATGCCCCTCAGTTCTGCCCTGCGGCCACCTGCTGTTCTAGCCATGGGCTCACACACCGCTCTGCCCATGCCCCTCAGTTCTGCCCTGCAACTCTCTCCCTTCCCCCGGCTTTTCCAGTTCTCAGCAGAGAACGATAATGGTGATGAATGTCAGGTGTGCAAATGCCCGGAGGGGCAGCCCTGGGAGCGCACTACCCCATTGTCTCCCCTCTCTTGTCTTGATACCCTCCCTTTACCTTGCTAATACAAAGTGCTTCTCTCAGGCGCTAGATGCTTTTAAATGAACACATTATGTCTGAAGTGCTTTCTAATGACTGTGACGTTGCTGGGATGGATCCTCAGCTGGCGTAGATCAGCAGAGCTCCACTGTATTGCTGCTACTCCCAGCTGAGAACCTGGCCCATCATTCCCTACTAGTGTCCTACATTTTTACCAACACGACACTTTGGCCCACAGGGTAATTCTATGCAGCAGGACATTAGCCACAGCGTAGGGACAGCGCCATCACGGCAAGAACAGTGGTCAGCTTATGGATCATGTTATTAAAGGAGCCTGAACCCAACTGCACGTTCGTTTATGGCATCACTTCCTTTTTCTGTGGGCACCATTAGCTCCAAAGCTGCAGGGCCATGCTCCAGGAGCAACCGAGCACACAGCAGGCAGGGATACGGGCTCATGTGGTTCTACCGTGATCAAGGCATCTCCAAGAACAGAGTGCACAGCGGCTTCCTTAACCTGCTGCCCTTGGAAGAAGGGATTGTAATTAAGCCTCTAGTGCAGGGGTCGGCAACCTATGGCACATGTGCCAAAGACGGCACGCGAGCCAATTTTTAATGGCACGCTGCTGCCTGCCGGAGCAGCGTGTCATTAAAAATCCTGCCCAGCCCGCTCTTCTCCGCCCCCCCGGCGCGGCAAGCCGCAGGGTCCGCGCTCCCGGCCAAGCGCAGCAAGCCGCCGGCCCCTCCCGCGGGGCAGTGTTTGGCTCCACGAAGTGGCAGACACGCTCCCCCCTCCCCTGAAGCCATGCCGGCGCACGTGCGCAGCGCTCTGGGGGCCAGGGCTGCCCGCTCCTGCGGGGCAGTGTTGGCTCCGCGGGCAGGCAGACACGCTCCACGCTCCCCTGGAGCCATGCCGCCCCGTGCGCAGCGCTCTGAGGGGCGGGGCTGCCCGCTCCCGCGGGGCAGCGTGTCTGGCTCTGCGCGGAGCAGAACATGGTAAGGGGTCCGGGGCCAGGGGGGTTGGATAAGGGGTGGGGGCAGTCAGGGGACAGGGAGAAGGGGGGGTTGGATANAAACCTCCTGCCCCAACCCTGAGCCCCCTCCCTCATTCTAGCTCCTGGCCAGACCCTTCACCCCCAGCCCTGTGCTCAGTGCACTCCCACCCTCAGCTCAGTGCAGAGAGAGGAAGAGAATGGGCCAGAACCAGGGAGAAGGTAGGTACCCACTGTATGTGGGCAGGGCCGGGACCCCAGACCGGCAGCGGGCTGAGCGGGTCTGGCAGCCAGATGGAACTCCTGAGCGGCAGTGGGCTGAGCTGCTCGGCCCACTGCCGGTTTGGGGTCCCAGCCGCCAGCCCCGCACAGCCCGCTGCCGGTCTGGGGTTCTGGCTGCCGGACCCTTGCCAGTCAGGGTCCCGGCCGCAAGCCCCACTCAGCCTGCTGCCGGCCTAGGTGAACAGAACCCCAGACCAGCAGCATGCTGAGCGGGTCGGCGGCATAAGATCAACATTTTAATTTAATTTTAAATGAAGCTTCTTAAACATTTTGAAAACCTTGTTTATTTTACAATACAACACTAGTTTAGTTATATAATATATAGACTTATAGAGAGAGCGACCTTCTAAAAAACATTAAAATCTATTACCGGCACGCGAAACCTTAAATTAAAGTGAATAAATGAAGACTCGGCACCCCACTTCTGAAAGGTTGCCGACCCCTGCTCTAGTGTCTTGATTTAACTATAAAGAATGATTTAGGCCAACACAAAAGAAGGGATGGTTGGATGCTTGCCTGACCCCATGGCTTCTGGGCTACTGTCAGCCTTCCACTGACCTCTGATGTCAGGGCCCCATGGCCCGTTCGCCAGCTCTGCTGCTGCCTTTTACCCAGATGTGCCTGCCAGGTTTGGCAACTCTGCGGCCGCTGTGCTCCAGCGGGGAGCCCACAGCTGCATTCTGGGGACCTGAATGTGCCCCGCATGCTCTGTTTAGCAGCACAGCAGCTGCTTTCTACCCTGGGTGCACCCCGCCACTCTCACCGTGCCCCAGAAAGGCATGCTGGGAAATGCTCACAATAGCGCCCAGACAGCTGGTCACTTTCACTTCCAGGCTGGAAAGAGGCCCTTCAGAATTGATACTGAGCCCTGGCCTACTCTTAAAATGTGGATCGACCTAGCTACACTGCACAGGGCTGCGAAAATGTCACACCGTGAGCGCCATGGTTAAGCTGACCTAACCCAAGGTGTAGACGTGGCTTGGTCGACGGAAGAATTGCCGCTTGGGGAGGTAGATTAACGACACTGACGGAAAAAGCCTTTTTGTTGCTGTAGGAAGCATCAACACTCTGGCGCTGGAGAGCAGCACAGCTGCAGGTTGCAACGGTGCTGCTGTAGCGTTCATAGGGCAGACTTGCCCAACGTCGGATAGTAAATAGGGTAACACCAGGCACATCGGCCAGGTAGCCAATGGTTAGAAAATTAACCCAGTCCTGTGACAAGTCGAGGCCCTAACACACCCATTATGACGATGTTCTCATGTCTATAGCACCTTCCACCTCAAAGAAGCTGGAAGAACTTTCAGGGATCGATTCACATAGGAACCGTGATTCTGCTCCTTCCATTTCTCTCTTTTCACCTCCCTACTTCTGCCTCCGTCCATGCTGCCCCTGACACACGGGGCAGTCTGCTTGTCCTCACAGGCCCAGAACCCCCGCCATGCGGCAGTCTGCTTGTCCTCACAGGCCCAGAACCCCCTCCCTCTCCTCGCCCCTGGAAACCCACCTCTTCATCCAACCCACGCTTCCTTCCTTCTCAGCATTAACTCTCCCCATTCACCCTCCCTCTGCTGGAATGGCCTCTTGTGCCTCACGTTAGCGTGCCTTGTCATTAGACTATCGAGCTCTATGGGGCAGGGGATGTGTTTTCATCTATGGTCCTAGGGAAGTTTAGGGAAAGGATTTTAAGAACACACCCTACCTAAGTGGCCTGATTTCCAGATGTGCTGAGAGCCCACAGCTCCCACTGACTTCAGCAGGAATTGTGGATGCTCCGCTAAGGAGCCAATGGGGCTGAAGGAGAACAGCAACAGAAGCAGCAACCACCAGTTCACCCGTCTCGTCCACCCACGGGAGCTGCTCTATCCTGCTTTCCCCAGTACTTGTGTGACAACCACCATCTCAGCCAACACGCTGGGGACTGAACTGGGGACTGCCAGAGCTAAAAGCCTGAGCTGCTACAGCTTGTGCTAAAATGTCAAGGGTCCCTAGCAGCGGCTGTAACAGACACGTATCCCCATGGATTGGGCACCGAGGGGACCCTGTTACATGCACGCAGGCACCAGTGGATTCCGCTTACCCTTCTGCTTGAGGCCAGAGGAGGTTGGGGCCCAGCACTATCGCCACGTTGCTCGGTGTCATTTTGTTGGCATCCTGGTATTCCGTTAGCTTTGCTAGGAATTTGATCAGGTACCTGGCAGAGGCGATCAAGAGGCAAAGGGTGAGGCTGGAGTGTCACCTGGGCCTGTGGGCCGCAGCACATGTTTCCCCACAACTGCCTTCCTCTGCACCCGACATTCACAGCGAAACCACGCACCGAATGCGGGTTATTCCCCACGCCCCAGGCGCCTCGGCCTCTCTCTTTCGAGGCAGCTGCCAGGTCAATACTTCAGTGAGTGCCGCACCCCACCCTGCGATCAACAGCCTTGCACTGCCTACCATCCAGCGTCCTCCTTCTGAGAGGCTCGAAGTGGCTCTCACACATGAAGGAAGCTTCACAATCCTGCTGTGACTTGTCCCAGGTCATCCCTTGCGTCTGGGGCAGAGCTGGGGAGAGAATCCAGGGTCCCAGCTCCCAGCCTCCCTCTCTAACCACCACCAGTTCCCCTCTGTAAGGCTGGGAGATAGTGCTATGGCTAGCCACAAAGCCTGATTGATTTTCATTGCTAAGAATGTAAAGGGCAACGATCAGATCACGCCCGGGGTCTCAGCGCTTGGTAACACAAATGAAATCCAGCAGGAAATCCTATCCCATTCGGGGGCTAACCGCTAAATCCTAGCGGCCGATAAACCCCCCCTGCCCAGACAGCAAGCCTCCGGAAGTGCCCTTCCCCCAAAGCCTGGGCAACTGGCACTGTGCAGCATGCCCCAAAGGCTGGCAGAGTCAGAGGATGGTGGCTCACAGGAGGGAAAGCAAATTCCTGTGTCGAGGGCATGGACATGTCTACAGTCAACAGTCACCTTGTCCTGATCTCGGGGGAACAGCCCAACAACAGCCTGGAGCTCCAGTTTACAGGGTTTTCCTCATTAATCACTGTATCTCCTAGTGCACAGTAAGGCGGGGATTCTCAAAGGGGCCTAAGGGAGTTAGGTGCCCAAAGCCTATTGAACTCCAATGGGAGTTGGGTGCCACACTCCCTGGAAAATCCCCGGTGAAATATCTTACAACACGGGAGAGAAGGGGCCTCTCTCGCTTTGTGGGAGGTGTCCCCAGTCCCGGTGCCCCTGTGACCTGCAAAGGGCTGCTTGGGCCTGCGGCGCTGGTCTGACCCCCCCGTGTGCCGCTAGCTCCATGGGTACTAGGAGAGGAGGGCTCGACCCGTATTAGAGGGCAAGTGGCTCAAAGTGCAGGGTCTGTGGCCAGCGCAGGAGAGCAGGGTGAAGGAGGCCCTGGCATTGTGATCCTGGGCGGACTGAGAGCGTGGGCTCCACTGCCCATCCCCCTTCTCCCACAGGCCAGGAAAGGTGAGAGGGCGCAGGTCGGCGCTAGGCCCCCCGCGGCGATCTGCCTGCCGTCCTCCCATGGAAAGTGAGTTTGGTGCTTTCCCACCATGACTAAGTTCAGTTCACAAGCAGGCTGGATGAGGGGGCCAGGGCGAAGAGGGGAACCTATGATCCTCCCCTGCCACGGACCTTCATGCTCATTACTGGGATGTGGCGGGACATGAGCCCTGGGCCCGCTGTGGGAGGGTTCAGGCTCTGACCTACATGGCTAACTTTACTTGAGCCCCACTCCCAACAAGGTACAGCTCCCCCTCCCTCAGCACCTGAGAGCGCAGGGCCCGGAACAGAACTCCTGGGGACCAGACAGGCTCCCTGCCGACTGCAGCAGCGCTCGCTAGGGCAGGTGCTGAAAGCCCCAACTTCAAGGGGAGCTGAGAGCTCAGCTGCCTGCAGGGTCGGGCCTGCATCGCTAAGCATGCAGAGATCCCACTGACATTAGTGGGCATTAGGCAGGCGCCTGAGGGAAAAGCCCCCACCCTCCCACTAAGGCCTTGTCTACCCAAAAAGTGTCACCAGTTTAACTGACGTTGTTTTTTAGACCAGTGCAAATGGTGGTGTGGACGGGCAACAGCCGCCAGCTTGGCCTGCACCCTGCGGAGTGAGCTGGTGACCTCCAGACAGGGGTGGTTCTATGGTTTTTGCTGCCCCAAGCACGTCAGTCAGGCGGCTTTCGGCGGCACGCCTGCGGGCGGTCTGCTGGTAACGCGGATTCGGCGGCGTGCCTGCGGGAGGTCCGTCGGTGCCACGCCTTCAGCGTCCCCGCTGCTGAATTACCGCCGAAGCCGCGGGACTGGCAGACCTCCCGCAGGCATGCCTCTGAAGGCAGCCTGACGGCCGCCCTCACAGCAAATGGCAGGCCGCCCCCCGCGGCTTGCCGCCCCAGGCACCCGCTTGCTGCGCAGGTGCCTGGAGCCGCTCCTGCCTCCAGAGCTAAAAGCACAAGCTGCTACAGGCTGAGCTAAAGCTCCCTTTCTGGGGCTGTAATAGACTTATATCCTCTGAGGACTGGGCACAGAGGGGAACCCAGAACACAGGCTCACCAGTGGGCATGGGATGCTCTTATTAACTGACTTAAGTTAAACCAAAATAAGGCTGGTTTAAAAAACACTGTGAGAGTCTCCACACAGCCTTTGGCACCAGTTTAATAAAACTGGTTTAAAAATTACACCTGAAGTGAAATCACTGGCAACTCTGCATGTAGACACAGCCCTCTGCCTCACACACTCACCTGATGTTGTTGTAGTTGGCCTTGGGCAGTTTTTCGCAGGCATTCCACAGGGCCTGCAGCCTCTTGTCTTGGTCCTGGATGCTAGGAAGGAAGTGTAGTTTGGGATTAGTTGGTCAGTTCGCCACACGGCCGCTGAGCGCTCAGCTGTTGAGAAGAGATGAGGCCCGAGATCTGAACGCCCTGACAACTGGGGCGCAGCTGAAATCTGAACCGGGATCCCGAGTTTGCAAGCGACTCTTGTCTTTGTAACAGTCTGAGCCAGCCCCTCCAGATTTGAACGCTCCCAGCCTGGGGGCGTCCAGTGCAGAGAGCGAGTGCGAATGTTGGTGCCTGAGCCCAGCCTTGCTTTTATTATTTATTTTGGGTGCTTAGAGAGAAACTCCAGGCCTCCATGGTACCATTAGAGACTGCGAGTGTAGCTGGAAGGCCTCCAGCCCACCAACTCAGCCAGGCCCCTGCCCTCCTCAGGAGGGAATGCATGAATACAGAGGCTGGCTGGTCAGATCCCCAAGTCTGGTGCATTTCTGCATTTGCTGCGAATACAGAGATGTCCCTTCCAGATGGGGAAGGAGAGAGCAGCCCAAAAACGAATGCAAGGCCCTGACTGTCCACCATAGTTCAGCCTGTCTCTGAAGGAGGCACCAAGTTTGCAAGCACGTTTGCTGAGTGCGAGCGAGTCCTTCAGAGAGGCAGTGGTGCTACCATGCATGACCAGGGCCCTGGCTCTGAGCTGTTCCGATTCAAGCTGGGGGAGGCCAGGTTTTCCCAGTGGCTCAGGTACCAGCACCGCCTCAACAAGGGGAACGAACCCCTTCCCCCGGCACTTTGTTCCAGGGCAATCTGCTTTCAGTTCAAGACCTACTTCCCATCCCCTACACAAAACAGAGGTTGGCTGCAAGGCAATCCCCAAGACAGGACTGCAGAGGCTGTGTACAGACGGAGACTGAAGCGGATGGAGGAAAATTGTATACCTCTGTTGATCTGGGCCTGATTTATCCTTAATCCATCTCTGATCCATGCACACATCACCCCAGTTATGTGGACACACCAGGGGGAGGGTCTAGTTAGCTACCTCAGGGCTTGTCCACATGGCAAGTTACTGTGTGGCAAGGCAGGGGGTCAATCTCCAGTGCACCAGCATGTCACGCAGTAACGTCCTGTGTGGATGCAGCGAGACTGCAGTGCGAAGCCTGGAGGGCAGCTTGATGTACTGCACTTTTGAGTAGCAGCAAGCAGAAGGTTGCTATGTAGACAAGCACTTGGGTGCTTATCCAGTCACCATTACTGAACTGAGCGCCTCACAAACTTTGATGTATTCTCCTCTGAGGCAGAGCAGTGCTGTCATCTCCATCTCATCTCATGGGGAACTGAATACAGAGAGGCTAAGTGACTAGCCCATGGTCATACAGGAAATCTGTGGCAGAGCAGGGGAGACCTGAGTTCAGTTCCAGCCTCAGGCTGGTACCTGGCCACTAGACCATCCTTCCTCTGGAAGTTTCACATCCCTTAGTCACACCGGTACCAGCTCCATAGCCACGGAGACCTCACCTATATTTTCACATCCATCCCCCTGCAGAGCTAGATTACCATCAGCCCCACTACACAGGATTCAGAGGGAGTCCATATAAGCCTCCAAAGAACAACTCTTTTCTACCCCAAAATTCCACGACTTTAAGGCCTGACATCTGGCCCTTCCAGAGCTAGACACGCATGCTGCCTCTCCCAGCAGGAATCTCACCTTCCGAATGGGCTAAAGCACCTGTTTCTAGCCCTGCCGGGACACTGAATGCCAAGCTCTAAAGCTCTGACACTTCAAGCCGCTGCAGGACTCCATCTTGCCTGTAGGCGTCCTTGAGCTGGGGCAATTTTGGGAAAAGTTCCACATTTGGGGGACAAAGGTGAAAACATCAGCAGTGATTTGAAGCTGCTGAGGCATCTGAGATGCGAGAGGAAGCCCGGGGCTGCTTTAGCTAGAGGCAGATTTCTGGGAGAAGCTACACGGCTCTGCAGACCGGTCTACAGGGGTATGAATTGCAGTGAGCTCAGATGTATAGTGCTCTGACTGACCTCTGCAGACCCTGCTGGTGCAAGCTAAAAGGTACCTAGTTCATGCTGATGTCGTCCTGTTTCAAACAGGACTCTATAAATGCACACTAGGTACCTTTCAGTTTGCACCAGGAGGGTCTACATGGGACAGTTAGAGTGCTCTGCAATTCACTCCCGTAGACTGGTCTGTGACATGGTTGGGGGCAGCACACTGATGTTTTGCCCTGGGCTTCAGATTGCCTTGAGCAGCCTCTGGATGAACCCGGGGGAGCCGGATTAGCAGAGGCAGAGGACAGGTGAGAGGTCGAAGGTGCATGACAAAGTCATTCAGCAGGCAGCTCTGCAATTCCCAACGTGGAAGATGCCTCTCCGTATGGGCTGTATATAGAAGGTATTTCAGCCCTTCTTACTCCAGTACTTTTGATTGCTCATTGTGGGCGGTGAGGAAGAAGATGAGACCAAGGACAAAGGAAAGTGCGTTTGGGACTCACTTGGAAGCTTGAATCCATTCGTCATAGAGTTCAAAGGTCATGAGAGGCTCTGGAAGCTCTCGGAGATAGGACTTCAGCGCCCCTAGGAGACAGAAGGGAACACAGGCCAGTCAGTACCAAAGTAGGACACTTTCCTGGGTTGGAGTGTAAGGATCTTGGCTGGTCCTTGGGCATGGGACTTTAGCCCCTTCAATGAAGCACAAAGGCCAGGCGGTATGTTCTGCCCAGCAGCCTCATTAATGTGATTTCAACCAAAAACAAGAAAACCAATTAACATCCTAATAATCTTGTCAAACATTCGCCATTTCTCCTGTTCTCGTTGCTTTCTCTGTGGGCTCTGCCCCGTGCCATTGGACTCCCCGGCTTCAATGGGAGCGAGATCAGACCCTCATTTCATTGAGGAACAAATCCTGCAAAGCACTGGGCAGCCTCCCCTGCGCCTGCCATTACTGCTGCCCAGGGTGCTCAGCGCCTCCCAAGATCAGGTCTTGAAAGAGAAGGGAAACCATCTTGGACCAAGAGAGGAACATCATCTTAACGCTGTGGAAATGTGCCACTGTCACAACACTTCACGGTATCTCACCATGGCATTTTCAAAAGCGGCGAATGGGATGCGAGTGCCCAGGTCTCCTTAAAATTGATGGGAATTTGGAGTCCAAATCATCCAGGTGTCTTTGAAAAACTTGGCTTCAAAGCCCACGAGGGACGCAAATACAAAAAGTTTTATCCAAACCAAATCAATATTTAGCAGGCCAGTAAGGAGGGGGCCTCATTCAGAAACCCTCTTGTTCACCGACAGAATTTGTAACAACCAGGTTGGAAACTCCATTACAAAAGAATAAAAAATGATCTAATTATCGATCCACCAATCCCACATTGATCGCCATGTTTTCAGAGTGTCTCATGGTTATTACAATTGTATTTGGGTTGCTTTAGCATGACCGGTAACTTGGCTAAATAGAATAAGCACAATGTGTGTCCTAATATTTAGATTTACTTTTTTTAATGTAACATTTACTGGCAAATCTGTTTATCACAATAAACCAGGGAAAGTCTGAACCCTGGGGTTCATCAATGATTCTGATCAAAACTATTTTATTGTCCTCAACTGCAATGAACAGGACTGTAGACGAGCACAGAAAATAGAGACACTAGAATAGTTTGACGAATGTCTCCAGGGGAAACTGAAGATTTAGAAGCACTGACATTAATAGGTATAATTTATATATATATTTAGTGTTTAAGGAGAGGACACATTTTATTTCCAAACTGGCATCAAGCAAATCCACAATTGTTCCTATCCCTCCTTAATGCCCAATATTGTTACATTTATACTTCTGTTTATTGTTACATTTATACAAATGTTTGTTTTTCATACATTTGTTATATTTTTAAAGTTAAGAGATAATGAACCAAAGTTTGTTCCTGCATTGTTGAAAATTGGATGTAACTCCAGAATTTACAGTAGCATAAGAGCACAATTTGGTCCATTCATTCAGTTAAAGCATAACACAATTGTTTTACACTATGTCTAGAGCAGGGGTCGGCAACCTTTCAGAAGTGGTGTGCCGAGTCTTCATTTATTCACTCTAATTTAAGGTTTCGCGTGCCAGTAATACATGTTAACGTTTTTAGAAGGTCTCTTTCTATAAGTCTATAATATATAACTAAACTATTGTTGTATATAAAGTAAAGAAGGTTTTTAAAATGTTTAAGAAGCTTCATTTAAAATTAAATTAAAATGCAGAGCCCCCCGGACCGGTGGCCAGGACCCGGGCAGTGTGAGTGCCACTGAAAATCAGCTCACGTGCCGTCTTTGGCATGCATGCCATAGGTTGCCTACTCCTGGTCTAGAGTTAAATCAGTACTTGATGTTAACAGATTGATAAGGCTCCTCAACAGTTCTAATTTTCTCCTCAAGCTTAGAATTGAACAGGGCAACAGAGTTCAGACTCTTTGTTAACAACTTTCCTCTAGTGAATAGATCGCTTGAAAAACTATATAACGAAACACCAAAAGAAGCCGTTTATGACTCCTCCCTAGAAGACTGAGTTTTAACCCTTATGGGAGGCCCCTACAGAAGGGCCCTGCCTCTTTACTTGTTGTCCAGAAATGACAACAGCACATCGCACATGCATAGTTGCATGGGACAGTAATACAGCTTGGGGGAAAATGGGTTTTCCATTTCAGGGGTCGTTCTCCCATTTCAATTTTTTTTCCATTCTGAAATGGGAGAACCCACCTGCCCCAAATTTCCAAATTTTCCTATGAAACAAAATTCTGGAAAAAAAACAAACCTGTTTCGGCTCAAAATGTTTCATTTTGGTCAAATTGAAATTGTTTGTTCCAATTTCGGCTTTTTAACCGTTATATCGTTTTTTTTAAAAAATTGAAACAAAAAGTCATTTCAAAATGGCCAATCGAAAAGCTGCATCCTAACCGTGTCAGAAAGCTCCACTCTGCTTTTTTTCTAAACAAAATGCCATCAGAAGCAGTACATTTCCACAAACCATTTTGCTTTCGATGAGTCAGCATTTTTGGATGGAGAAATAATTGTGCTGGAAAACTTCCCACCGGGTTCAGGTAATAGGACTTCCCACTGCACAGGCTGAGTCCAGTACAGCGTGAGCAGTGCTTGGAGATCCTCGGCTGAAAGAGGATCATCTAGAGTAGCACATAATCTTGTTACCAAAGCCAAGGTGGCAATGCCCTTTACCTGCAATGGCATGGGGGTCTGCTGAGTACTCCTGCACGTCCACCACGCAGCAGTCGAGAGCCGCCTTGAGCTTCTTTAACTTGGATGCAGAAGGAGCCACCCTGAAGAGACCCTTCGGGCAAAGGAGACAGGAGAGACGTCAGCCCCAGCAGGAAACTCCGAAAATCATGGCAACAGCAGAACACAGCGCCCCGAGGGCACGAGCCCCAGAGTGACCCAGGTGCCATCTTAATACCCAGCCTAGGGGTCAGGCTCTGACCTAGGGGTGTCGCGTTGGATGCGGTTTAGCAGGAAATCACTGACGAAGGAAGCGTGGGAATCCTGTAGCTCACCTGACTTACACACAGAACTGAAGTGGGGTTGTAGGGTCAGATCCTCAGCTGGTGTAAATCAGTATCTATGGAGCAATTCCAGCTGGGGGCCTGGCTCATGGGGCCTAGAAACTACGGAACTGGGCAGATTAGACATGGTGCGAGGAATGTCTTTGCAGAACAGCCCTTTGTTACTCCACGTATCNTACTTGATGTTAACAGATTGATAAGGCTCCTCAACAGTTCTAATTTTCTCCTCAAGCTTAGAATTGAACAGGGCAACAGAGTTCAGACTCTTTGTTAACAACTTTCCTCTAGTGAATAGATCGCTTGAAAAACTATATAACGAAACACCAAAAGAAGCCGTTTATGACTCCTCCCTAGAAGACTGAGTTTTAACCCTTATGGGAGGCCCCTACAGAAGGGCCCTGCCTCTTTACTTGTTGTCCAGAAATGACAACAGCACATCGCACATGCATAGTTGCATGGGACAGTAATACAGCTTGGGGGAAAATGGGTTTTCCATTTCAGGGGTCGTTCTCCCATTTCAATTTTTTTTCCATTCTGAAATGGGAGAACCCACCTGCCCCAAATTTCCAAATTTTCCTATGAAACAAAATTCTGGAAAAAAAACAAACCTGTTTCGGCTCAAAATGTTTCATTTTGGTCAAATTGAAATTGTTTGTTCCAATTTCGGCTTTTTAACCGTTATATCGTTTTTTTTAAAAAATTGAAACAAAAAGTCATTTCAAAATGGCCAATCGAAAAGCTGCATCCTAACCGTGTCAGAAAGCTCCACTCTGCTTTATTTCTAAACAAAATGCCATCAGAAGCAGCACATTTCCACAAACCATTTTGCTTTCGATGAGTCAGCATTTTTGGATGGAGAAATAATTGTGCTGGAAAACTTCCCACCGGGTTCAGGTAATAGGACTTCCCACTGCACAGGCTGAGTCCAGTACAGCGTGAGCAGTGCTTGGAGATCCTCGGCTGAAAGAGGATCATCTAGAGTAGCACATAATCTTGTTACCAAAGCCAAGGTGGCAATGCCCTTTACCTGCAATGGCATGGGGGTCTGCTGAGTACTCCTGCACGTCCACCACGCAGCAGTCGAGAGCCGCCTTGAGCTTCTTTAACTTGGATGCAGAAGGAGCCACCCTGAAGAGACCCTTCGGGCAAAGGAGACAGGAGAGACGTCAGCCCCAGCAGGAAACTCCGAAAATCATGGCAACAGCAGAACACAGCGCCCCGAGGGCACGAGCCCCAGAGTGACCCAGGTGCCATCTTAATACCCAGCCTAGGGGTCAGGCTCTGACCTAGGGGTGTCGCGTTGGATGCGGTTTAGCAGGAAATCACTGACGAAGGAAGCGTGGGAATCCTGTAGCTCACCTGACTTACACACAGAACTGAAGTGGGGTTGTAGGGTCAGATCCTCAGCTGGTGTAAATCAGTATCTATGGAGCAATTCCAGCTGGGGGCCTGGCTCATGGGGCCTAGAAACTACGGAACTGGGCAGATTAGACATGGTGCGAGGAATGTCTTTGCAGAACAGCCCTTTGTTACTCCACGTATCTGTGCCCCGGGCCGCTTCAAGTCACACCTGCTCCCTTTGCCGACACAAACAAGCTTGTACTCCTGGTAGCCCCGGCAAGGCGATGTATCAGCTGCCATCTTGGCCAACACCAGGGATCTCCAGCACTAAAGTCTCTACATCAAGAGCCAGGGTCTCTAGCTGATGGTGGTAACAGACTCACATTCCCCCTGGATCAGGCGCAGATGGGGACCCGTTACACACACTGACCAGTGGTTACACTGACAGTTACGGGGGAGCGAGGGGGTGTCTGTTCTGACCCCTGCATGACCAGGGGCGGCATCAGCGTCTTTGTTAATGGTGATGGTGCCAAAGGCAGCGACAGCTTAGCTGGTGTTTCAGATCCCAGGTGCCAGCCGGTAAAAGAGGCATCGTTTGAGCTGGAAGTCGAGCAGATGTGAGCTGTCACCCCTGGGGGAGGTCCTAAGCCGGGACAACAGTTCCACCCCAGGGGGCTGAGAGCCTCATGCTCCCCACTCCCCTCCTAGTGCTGCTGGCACCACTCTCCCCGTCTCCCCCCGAGCAAGCTCCCTGCCAGTTCTTTGCTGTGCCCTGCTTCCCGAGGAGGGTCAGTACCTGGCAGCGTAGAGACATGGGGCTCTGCAGAGAGTAGGGCAGGGTGAACTGGGAGCCACTCCTACCACAAAGCCCACCCCCTCATGTGCCCAACCGGGCGGTCAGCCCACCAGCCCCCAGGGGATGCGCAGCTGGGAGGTAGCTCATATCTTAAGGGTGAAAAACATCAGGGTGAACAAGTTGGGTGGGGGGCACTGAAGCTGCTTGCAGGGGAGAAGGGAGGGAAGTTTGTGGTTAAATGCAGCAGGAAAGGGGAGCTGCTCACTGACTCAGGAGCTCCCAAGGCGGTAGCTTTGTCGATGGGGAGTGCGCCTCCTGACCGAGGGGGCAGCATGGGAGAAAGCATGAAGGTTTGACTTTGAGTCTTTGAAGATCCATGGGTCCTACACGCACCTATCACAACAGGTGGTACCTCGTCCAGCGCACTAAGTGCCCCGATAAAGGTGAAACCAGACCGTCACTACGCTCTCGAATGAACTCACGCAGAAACATGACAAAAAACACCCTGCTACCCCCTGTGGGCGAACAACTTTCCCCAAACGCTCACTCTATATCTGACCTCTCCGTCCTCATCCTCACAGGAAACCTGCACAACACCATCCAAAGACGAGCCTGGCAGCTTAAATTCGGATCTTTGCTAGACAGTAAAAATCCTGCTCTTAATAAAGACACTGGATTCATGGCTTATTACAGCAACCTGTAAACCCCCCCATCCCCTTTTTGTCCTATGACTGCAGAGGGGTTAATGGGCCACTTCACCTTAAAAGGTCTTTGAGAATATGAGTTAACTACTTGTGCTAAATAATCTGTTCCATCTTGTAGTTAACTGGGACACCTTTCCTAGATGTGAAGAAGAGCTCTGTGTAGCGTCTCTCTCACCTACAGAAGTTTGTCCAATGAAAGATATTACCTCACCCACCTTCTCTCTGACTTTGACTGTCATCTAGAGCAAGGGGTCCTGAACTGTGGTCCGCGCACCACTGGGGATATGCGAGACATCTCTGGGCGGTACACAGGAGAAATTGTCTAATGGTGGATTTTACTTAGTATTTTATTTACTGCATTTTCATAATAGGCAACTCAGACGAAGCTTTAAATCTCCATGGGAATTTGTTATATACAATATGGTAGTTAATTTACTTCAAGGTGTACCAATGAGAACACAGAGACGCAGATGTACAGAGCTCTCATCTCCAATCACCGGACAGCGCGGGTTCAGCTGCCCAGCAACTGTCCAGTCTTTCTTCGGTTGTATATGTTGCACTATAATTATATCCGTATGTAACAGTGAAATATGGACAGATGGCTAAACACAGGTCGTGTTAACAGGAACACACAATGTATCAGTGATGAGAAGAGTAGGGGTATGCGAGCAGCTGGTAGATCTGGAAAGGGGGTATGCAATATGAAAAGTTTGGGAACCTCTGATATATAGGGATGGATGAATTGCTCAAGAGAAAGGATGAAGCAACCCAAAGTTTTGCCCTCAAATCAAACTACCCTGGAGATTACAAACAGGTTTGTAAATTCTTTTTTATGTTTGTTTTTCAATTTTTCAGGGCTGGTCTTCACGTACAGTGAAGACGCTTCTGTGCCGACAGGAGAGCTTCTCCCATTAGTGTAGTTAATCCACCTCCCCGAGAGGCACTAGCTATGTGGACGGGAGAAACTCTCCTGTCGAAACAGCGCTGTCTACATGGGTTGGTGTGTCACTCAGGGGTGTGGATTTTTCACACTCCTGAGCGACGTAGTTATACCGATACAGGGCTGTAGTGTAGACCTGGCCCCAGTTGCATTTCTCGATCATGGCAAGGCCTGGAAGCACCAAAACACGGAGCAAAGCTGCTTCTTTGAATCCTTTTTTTCCAGCTAGGATGGGAAGCATCAGAAAATGATCAGATGTGTGCGATCTCAGGAGGTTCCGAGCCCAACTTTATAGATCAAAGGGTCTGAGTATTTCCAACAAGGTCTGAAGTAACATCTGAGCTCTTTGTTGCTTCTTTGAACCTGTAGGTGGTTGTCCATCGTTCGTTATTTCCTGGTCTCTGCGTAATGAAGAGGGACGGTTATCTCCATATTTATAAGCTCTGTCTCTACCATGTGAATGCAATAAAAAGGACTGCAACAGTGGCATGTACACGAGTCCCGCAGAACACGCTCCAATCCCTGCTGTGTCTAAATCATCTTTCCTGCTTTTCTCCTCTCATTTCAAGGCAAGGAAAAATAAAAGGTTACTTTGCCTATATGGTTCTGAACTGGAACACGCTTTCTTCAGGCAAGGAATTACTTAGGTCTCAAAGCCACTGATAAATAACTGAGACCAACTGCCCACGGAACAACGCAGGACTGGGCTAACAGAGTGAGCTGGTCTAAGGGAGGCAGGACAAAGGAAAGCAACAGACTCCAAACACAAACCGGGAGTTAGACGTGGCAGCATCTCTATTCAGTCAGCCAGCTGCTCTCCTTATGCAACTGGATGCGGCCGCACGGAGCAGCAGGGTGCGCCCTTACCTCCCCAGGCCATAGGAAAGGGTGCTTCTCCAGGCGGCAGGCTTCCAAGCAAATGAAACCTCAAACAGAATGGGCTGGGCTCATCCCTGGTGTAGATCAGGAGTGACGCCACTGAATTCGGTGGACACGAACTGATCCGAGAGGAGAACTGGGTCCAAAGAATTGTAAACTACACCACATTACCACATGCACTCCCTGTGCTACTTACACCACTCTAAACAGTGCCTCTGAATTTGGACTAGAGGCCTCCATGGCAACTGCACCTCTTTATAACATGACCGAATTTGGCCCGTCTTGGCCTGTCTTAGGAATGCATGATCTATTTTAGTAGCAGCCTTGCTCTATACAAAGGGACACAGCGAGGGACCCAGGACCCAATTCTGCCAGTGTATCTCCAGGGACCTCAGTGGGGCTGCTCCCAATTTACACCAGGTGTATCCAAGACCAGTCAAGCCAGGATCTGCTTTCCAAGGAGGCTTATTCACAGATTGAGAAGAAGCTGCAGTGTTTGCTCTCCCAGCTGAACCAAAGGCTGGGCACAAGAGCTGAAGGAGGGGGCTTGCCTCAAGATTTCCAGGGCCTGCCCCAGGATTTTGCAGTGGGAGGGTTTGGAAATACCAGGGAGGCCAGGGTGGGAATAAAGGAGGGGGCTTTTCAGAGGGTCAGAGGTTTTAAGGGCAGCAGGGATCATTATGACAGTTGTGCTCGGGGGGAGAAAAGCCGGAGAGTATCTGTGTCTGGAATGAAGCCACCCAGCTGGGGGCTCCCAACTCACCTCCTCCTGCATCCCGCACTCCAGCAGCATGGTGATGCACGCCTCGATGGGGAAGGCGATCTCCCGCCCGCTGACAGCCAGGTGCTCCTCCAGCGACTTCCCGAAGGAGGGCTTCTCGATCCAGGCTTCTGTTACACGGATCCGCCGAGGGGGCAAGAGGGAGAGGAACCCATGCTGGGTTAGGGGAGCGCGTTCACCCGCTGGGGAAGCTGCGCAGGTTCCCGGCCCCCCCCACCATCTCCTGCGACAGCCATGTCTCTGCCAGTTAGGGAGCTCCCTTGGCAGTGAGGTTGCAGGGCTGCGCATCCCCACGTCCCACGTTTATGTGTGTGCGTGCGTAGGGAGCTAATGCACGTCCGGGATGCATCTATATCTGGGTCTAGGTGAGCCAGGGCGTGCGATCCCCTCCAGTGCCCCCCATTGTATTGCTTCTTCAGTGTCCCATGCTGATGCATTACCCTCCCCCAGCACTGCTGCTGGGACCAGCCAGTGTGGGGTTGGCAATGGAACCCTGGGCTAGCCCCTGCTCTTGGGCGCCAAGCAGGCTGCCCCTGAGCCCCTGCTGGCTCAAGGCGCGACGGCGTGGATCTGAACGCCAAGCCCCCATGTGGCCACCAGGCCAGATCACACCCAGTCTCACCCACCTGACGCCTGCCTGAAAGGCCCCCTAATGAAACCATCACTGCTATTGTTCTGGACTGTGTGGGGTCTATGGCCTGGCAGGGAGCGCCGAGAGGAGCCGCACACGGCATCTCTCGCCCAGCTCCCTTAATGCCCCTGGAGCATCCCCAGCTAATCCAGTCCTGGGCCTCCCTCGGCTGACCAGGGTCTGCCAGTCGTGCTCAGCGGTGGAGTGTGAGACCTGTCACACTCAATTCACTCGTGACCTGAGCTATTACTTCGACTCCAGCCTCCAGAGGCGAGAGGGCAAAATGCATCGACTCACTGCATGGCTAAACTTCAAACTGGGCTTCTACTGGCATAAACGCTGCCAGGGCTCCCGGGGTGGGAAATCCCCAGGGGACAAGATTACCATGGAGCATCGTGGTTGCAATGTACCTTAATCCAAAGAGAAGGGGTGGATCTTTAAGGGCTGGTGCAGCCCTCCGAGCGAGCAGCCCTGACTGGGATGGGGGCCCACCTGCTATTCTAACTCTTCACTTTTGTGTATTCAATATACCAGGGGAGACCAAACTGCGGCTTGCGGAACCCCCCACGACTCCCCATTCTCCACCCACCAGACTGGGAGGGGGAGCTCGGGGCTTCTGCCCTGCAGCGGGATGGCGGGGCTCGGGGCTTCTGCCCTGAAGCGGGATGGCGGGTCTCGGGGCTTCTGCCCTGCAGGGGGGGGGGGGGGGTGGGGGTTTCTCCCCTGCGGGGGGGGGGGGGGGCTGGGGGCTTCTGCCCGGCGGCGGGAGGGCGGGGGGGGGGGGTTCTGCCGTCCCGCGGGGGGGCGGGGCGGGGGGCCGCTGCGTCGCGGCAGGAGGGCGGGGGGGGGGGTGGCGGCCGCCCTGCAGCGGGGGGGCGGGGGGCGGGGCTGCTGCCCGGCAGCGGGCTGGCGGGGCGCGGGGCTTCCGCGCCCCCGCAGCGGGGGGGCGGGGCTCGGGGCCTCTGCCCCCCCGCAGCGGGAGGGCGGGGCTGGGGGCTTCTGCGCCGCCGCGGGAGGGGGGGGGGCGGGGCGGGTGCTCCCCCGCAGCGGGGGGGCGGGGCTCGGGGCTCCTCCCCGGCGGCGGGGGGGGGGGGCTCGGGGCTTCTGCCGTGCGGCGGGAGGGCGGGGCTCGGGGCGTCTGCCCGGCAGCGGGGTGGGGGGGCTCGGGGCTTCTGCCGTGCGGCGGGAGGGGGGGGCTGGGGGCTTCGGCCCGCCAGGGGGAGGGCGGGGCTGGGGGCTTCTACCCTGCAGCGGGAGGGCGGGGCTGGGGGCTGCTGCCCCCCCGCAGCGGGATGGCGGGGCCGGCGGCCTCCGCCCTGCAGCGGGATGGCGGGGCTCGGGGCTCCTGCCCTGCAGCGGGCTGGCGGGGCGCGGGGCTTCCGCGCCCCCGCAGCGGGGGGGCGGGGCTCGGGGCCTCTGCCCCCCCGCAGCGGGGGGGCGGGGCGCGGGGCGTCTGCCCCCCTGCCGCGGGATGACGGGGCTCGGGGCTTCTGGCCGGCAGCGGGATGGCGGGGCTCGCCGCTGCCGCCCTGCGGCGGGATGGCGGGGCTCGGGGCTACTGCCCCCCTGCAGCGGGATGAGGGGGCTCGGGGCTTCTGCGCTGCCGCGGGAGGGCGGGGGTCGGGGCGTCTGCCCTGCAGCGGGATGGCGGGGCTCGGGGCTTCTGCCCTGCAGCGGGATGACGGGGCTCAGGGCTTCTGCCCTGCAGCGGGATGGCGGGGCTCGGGGCTTCTGCCTAGTGGGCAGGGAGGTCTAGGGGCTTCAGCCCCACGGGAGGCGCCAGCCGGGGCCCAGGGCTACAGCCCCACTCTTTCTGAAGCCCCATGCCCCAGCAAGTGCCTCCCGCAGGGCTCAAGCCCGTAGCCCCACCACTCTGCTGCAGGGCAGAAGTCCCGAGCCTTGGCAGGTGCACCCGGCTCTCGAACTTCTGAAGACTATCGTATGTGGCTCGGAGGGTCAGTACGTTTGGCCACCCCTGCAATATACTTATGGGGGTGGCAGGAGTAATTGACAGGCAGCAGTTCCCAAAACGGGAAATAAAGCTGCAACTGCATGGGGTTGCTCCTGGGAATGAGAGCCCCACTAGAGCTGTTTGCATGACCGCTGGTGGGCATTGGCCTGATAGCTACAGGACCGTTGCTTTAAAAGGGGGGAAAACAACGCTGCTTTAAAAGGTGGCAGGTTCTCAGGGCCCAGGAGATCTTGTAGGGTGGAATTGCAAAGTCCTGAGTATGCAGCCTGCAGCCACAAACAAAGCCCACAGCTGCTTAGGACTGAGCGGTCCAGGGTTTGTTTTCTCTAGCAGAGAGAGAGACTTCCCTGTATCTGTATTTCTGGGCAGGCTGAGGAATTCCTTTCCATTGCCAAGGGGGGCAGTTAGAAGCAATCCTAGCCTGGCTGATCAGCCGGTCCCAAGGGCCCCCTGAATTCTCTCCTACTTAATGTCCCGAAGCATGAGTGTGCGAGTGCACGAGCGTGCGTGTGTGTGTACACGCGTGTGCAGGGCCAAACGTATGCTTACGAGGCTGCGTGTGCATACAGCTGTGGGGGTGTGTGTGCAAGAGGCTCTGTGTGCATGTGTCTGAGCGTGCGTAACTGTGCATGGATGAATGTATCTGTGTCACTCAGTTCCCCACTGGGGAATGGGGAGGGAAGAAATCCACCTCCTTTCGGCGGCGGTCAGGAGTCTGCATGGTCTGTGCGCATGACACAAGGGTAAGGTTATTTCCCCCAAGGAAATCCAACAGCAAGAGACTCCCCTCTTTACATTCTAATAAGTGCTGCACGTTGTGCCGTGTGTTAATTGAAAGAATGAGGGGAAAGCCTAATTCGGTGGCCCAGTTAGTCCAGGTTTCCTTCTGCTCCCCATGCCCTAGAGCCTAAGTTCCCCTTCATTCTGGCTCCATTTGATCTCAAGCCCGTGGGGCTGACGGAGAGCCAGACAGACCCAGCTGGCAGTGGGAGGAGGAGACGACCGGGGTGGGTGCGACCTGCCTGAAGGAGCAGGGACTCAGAAGAGTCTGCAAGCAGGAGAGAACCTGACGGGCCCAGGGTTAGAGAAGAGCTGGGCTCTGCGAAGGGAGGTGCAATTGGCAATGGCTGGCAAGCGTGTGGGGGAGAAGATCTGGGGTTCAGTGGGGGCAATCGATCCCGTGTGGGGGTGGGGAGGAGAGGCGAGTCACTGTCCTGCGGGCGAGGGACAGCGGGGTTGTTGAAAAGCCATTGCAAGGAGAACGGATTGAAGGCAGGACAGTGCACAGGCCAGAGTCGCTCCCGGAGAGGGGGCCGTTGTGGCTTCAGGGCATTGATTGTGTTCGCTGAGGCTGGGGGGACTGACTCGGAGTCTAGAGGAGGAACTGACAGAGAACCCATTTTGACAGTTTAAGGGAAAGCGACCCTGCTGAGGAGGGTTTGTCCAGGAGTGCGGTGACTTGGGAAGATGGTGGGGGAATTTCCTCACCAGTAAATCAGCTCTGAGCATGGTGGATGGAACTGCTTCTGACTGGGACGGGGGGCAGCAGTCTGTGAGATGGCCTCACTACTGAGAATCCCTGCTCCACCTGATCCAGAATCCTGCCTCTGGTGGTGAGCAAAATCTGATGATTCAGGGAAAGGGGACAGACAGCCCCTATGGGTACAGTGCAATGCTGGACAAGGGGGGCTCTCTCATCATGCCCTCTGCTAATCAGCTGGGGCCCCGAGCTCCAGCCCGTCTTAGCTTAGCATGCGGTCAATTAAGAAAACACTGCGCACTTACCCTGCTGTGCTTTTATCTGAGGCAACACGTTCTGTAAAAGTGCTAATGACTTCCTGTGGTATTCTGCTTGCACTTCTATTAACTGGGGAAAAGACAAGGGAGAGATATTACATCCTGCCGTAGGAACCATGGGGCACTTGGGTAGGGGTTGGAGGAGGGGCGTCTGGGCGCGAGACCGGTTGTTAACACAGTGAGACATCATGCACAAGGGAAGGACACAGACAGAAAAGCCCAATCCCCACTGGCACTTACAGTTTGAAAGTAGTTTGCATAGTCTATTTCTTTGGCCACGAAATTGTACATGTCAGCAGAGAGCTGGTCCTGTGGAGAGCACAGAATTAGCAAGAAGTAAATCACACAAAATCTAACCACCCAGACCAGCAATTGCAATCATTTACAGGTGGATCAGGCTCGAAGGCCGGCACGCAGGGTCAGAGATGCTTGCAGGCTGGTGCTGCATGCTGCTGGGATTGCACTGCCTTTGCAGGGCCACCTGGAAATGGCACAGACTTTATGGTGCATTTGATCCTGGCTGTTGGGAACATGGACAGTGAAACACAGATTGGGGGGCGGGGGGGAAATATATACAGATCTGGCATTATCAAGGGGGGGGGAAATATATACAGATCTGGCATTACCAATCCTGCGTGGCTCAGCTTTCGTTACCAGTCTGAGTACAAGATGGGGAGGCTGACGCTGCAGGATTTGCAGAAGAGAAATAAAACACCTTGTTCAGAGCAAGAATCTCCCCCTTAGATCCATAAGGTGGATCTAGAATCCGATATTCTGCTCCACAGAGAATTCCACACACATCAAGAGAGCAGAATGTCGTGGGAACCCCACACATGTTGGGAGAGCAGGATATCAGAGCCTAGATGGATCTGAAAGGGATAATTGTGCCTTGAATGGCAATGCATCAAAGATCTGAGATGCTGGAAAGTTGGGAGGTTTTCCCCTGCCTTTGGTTTCGGAAAGAATCTTGCTAAATTCAGACCTGATTTAAATGGGTATAACCCCACTGACTTCCATGGCTGGTTAAACCCAGGTCTGATTTTGACTCGGGGGTAGCAGATATGAGGACAATGAGGGACTGGCGCACCTAAAACCCTCTGAGATCTCTGGTGGCTTTCCCCGATTTCTCATCCATTGACGGTCAAAATATGCCACGTTAGCATCCACACGCCAACTACAGAACCCCGGGTACCTACCACACCCCAATCTGACTCTGCTCTCCATAAATCTACACAAAGGGCTATGCTAAGTACTATTCTATCCTAAGCACCAATGGAGCAGTCACTATGTTTGTGTGGGCATGGTCCAACCCCAGACGTGGTTGTACATGCATACATCTGCATGCACAGCTGCCCACTGGGCACACATCAAGGGGTAAAGGCTTTGCAGGTTCTGTTTAGGTGCCCATTGCATTCAACAATGGTCCCACTGTTACTTTGCAAGGGTCCTGCCTGTGGAATTCCTGAAGCAGTTTTGTCCAGGAGGTTGGTCTCCACACAAGTACCATAGAGGGGGTTCAGCAGTTTCATTGAGTAGGGAGGAAGGAAAGCAGGGTTAGATAGCACAACAGGTTAGGGCCAGCACCCCCCTTTTTGCACATCTGGGTTCAAATCCTGCTGGCATCACAAGTGAAATGGTTGGGTCTTTGCTGAGTCTCTGCAAAATTAGCACAGCTGGCAGCCTCTGCTCACAAGAGACCCAGGACTGTGGGAACATCAGGTAGGGTGTGTGTGGCTGTTTGCAGGTCTAGATTATGTGACACAGTTGCATTTGTCAGAAGCATGCACAGTAGGTACTGGCTCTATTGGCTCCTCATTTCCAGGGGTATATTCCTGTCCCTGCCCCCCAATTTAATATTTCCCACCCTCATCCCTCCAACCCCCCCACCCCCAAAGTCCAGCGGTAAACAGAACATGTGAGCCCAGGGAATGGAGACCCCACCAAGGAGCTAAATGCTACCATCAGAAATATACCTTCAACAGCTCAGCATCTGAGCCTCTCCAATTGGCAATCTTAGGATGGTCAGTGGTGCCCTGTGTGTGGCCCTTGTTGGTCTTGTGGGAAGAGGAAGAAGAGCAATTTGGTTGTTTTATTGTCACATTATGAATTTTGTTAAACACGAATGTCAAACAGTTGAAGTGCAAACGTAAGAGAAAAGTGTGGGGGACACCCCCTCTCGTTTCGCTGGGACAGGAAAGTGTGATTTAAAAAAGGAGAAAATATCTGAAAGTTAACAAGGGGATATGGCAAAGGGGATTTTGTGCATATCTCTGTGTGTAAGCTCCATTGTCCTAAAGGAACGCATGAGGACAACAAAGGGGATTGGTCAGGACATGGGGAGATGGGTGTAGAGAGGGCATGGGGGGAGCAGAGGTGCAGCTGGAGTCAGAACCAAACATGGGGATGGTGAGTCAAGGCCTGGAGATAAGAATGGAGATGGGCACGGAGACAGAGACGGAGCCGATGACAGTGAAGGTTGAAAAGGGGGTGGATGTGCAAGGAGAGGAGGAGGTGAAGGTGGAGATGGAAACAGCCTTTTTCTGAGAAAAACCCATTCACTTCTCCCACCTGCAGAACAGCAGATATGGGCCTTGTATCTGACTGGGGGAAAACACGGGGAAACTTCCTTACCAAGGCTCACTCATTGTGGCGAATGAGTCAGTGCCCTATAAAGAACGAGGTTCTGAGGATCTGCTGTCGGTGGCAGAATGGGATAACTCTTCACCTCTGAAGATCTGGGTTCAAACCCTGCACTGACCGTAGTTCACACATGGAGGTCTGGGGTTTTTTTTGGAAGGGCTCAGGGGGAGTTGTCTAACCCCAGCCCCTGCCTCCCTCTGTCCACATTATGAAGCCACTGCACAAACGGACATAATTCAGCACAGGTGCCAGTCTCTGCTCACGAGAGACCTTGGTGCAGGTGTATTTGCAGAGGTCCGGGATAGCCGGGGGAGGGAGGGCTGCAATGCACTAGCAGAGCTTTGAGGGAGCCCCTGGACTGGAATAGCAGATGGGGGTGCAGGTCAGGATTCATGTGGGTGGGTGGGAAGTTTTAACAGCCCCTGCCCAGACTATGCCAGGCTAGGAGTGATTCGCTCCCACTTATTTGTGCTATATTTACTTACAGGTTTAAAAAAAGCAAGAAATTTCATGAGGTTTTATTGCCCCCATCTCAGGAATGGCTGTCACCACTAACCCTCTCCTGGACCCTATGCCCCTGCCATGTCAGGTCAACAGGAGGCTATTGGCTTGTGATTCAGCTGTAATGTATGGTTCTCCTTTTCACTACATGCACTCTTTGCCGTGTTATGACTGATCCCAAATGGAGAAGGCCAATCGACTGGGTTGATTTCAGATATTGTGGAGAATCCTTTTTTTAATAAGCTCTAGGATAGTTATGCCAACAACAAACTAAAACAGCAGTATAAGTAAATGACATTTCTCCCCAACCTATATTCGTAATAAACATTTCCTGGATGGCTTTGCCCACGGACACTCGTGGCTAAGTGGCAATGCGCCCAGTCTTCCAGCTTCAGGTCGGACACACAAAAGTCCCTAATGAAAATAACGCAGACGTTCGGCCATAAACATGAGCCGGGGAGGGGGCGGGGAACAGGGCATGTGAGGGTACGCAAGGCTGTCGGGCTTTTATGGTTGTGTGTTAGGGATAATCAGGAACAGCCCTCTGTGTCTTTACTTCGTCATTGCAGCTCCTCCCGGACTCAAACAAAGCTCAGCACATGGATGGATAGATTAGACAGACAGACAGAAAAGCGTCATTCCACTATGGCAGACAAAGTATTGCAAAATTCATTGCTTTTGCATATTCAAACACGGGCACCCTGATCCCGCCAATATGCATGCGCTTAACTTTATAGCGGAAGTAATCCCACCAATTCCAATGGCTACTCATCATAGTGAAGTTAAACATATGCATGAGTGTTTGCAGGATCGGGGCCATGGTCATGTTAATGCAGAAAACCATGTTTAATTAACAATGCTACTAATTCAGCTCCCCATCTGGTACAATTCTTAGGCTGAGAGAGGAGAAGCAGGTCACTGACTATTTCAAAGCCTTTCAAGAGAAACTTTAGAATGAATCTAACCACATCCAGACACGACAAATTAGTGCTAAGTGTTGAAAGGAGCATGAAAGTCTATGCCAATGTCAATTCTAATACTCAGCTCAAAAAACTGACTTTATATGGACTAAAATTAAGTTACTCTGCACAACAGGAGCTTTGGAGGAGAAGAAAAGAAGAATGGACCCATGCACAGAAACCCTGGATGCAAAGCTGTAAACACACACACACACTCTCTCTCTCTCGGCCGTCCCTCTCTTTTGAGATTATGATTAGCCATCAGTCTGCAACAAACTGTTCCTAAGTAGGTTGGTATGAAGCAGCGTCTGATTAGTCAAATGCTGCTTGTTCCCTAAGGGATGCATTGCACACAACGTAAATGCTCTGCTTTTTTCTCTCTCTGTTTGGCTATTTTTGTCTGAGTGGTTCATTAAATATATACAGCCCATTGTTGCTCAAACCAGTAATGGGCAGCACTTATTCAGTAAAGTAACTCTATGCTGGAGCTGGAAGGTACAATTTCTAGCTCAAGCAGACATACCTACCCTACCTCTGATGGAGACAGTGCACTAAAAACAGAAGTGTAGCCGTGGCAGCACGAGGAGTTAGCCACCCGAGCAGGTACCAAAGGTCTCGGGCAGGACTGTATTGGGGCAGCTAGCCCCTCCTGTGTGTCGTGCAGCTGTGGCTACATTTTTAGCACGCCATCTTCATCAGAGTTAGTGTGGGTACGTCTCCTTGAGTTGGGAATTACACTTCCAGCTCAAAGCATGGACATACCTTAGGACTCTTTCATAGTTTGTAATATGCAGTGTTGTTGTAGCCATGTTGGTCCCAGGATATGACAGACAAGTTCGGGGAGGTAATATCTTTTCTTGGACCAACTTCTGTTGGGGAGAGAGACAAGCTTTCGAGCTTACAGAGCTCTTCAAGTCATCTGTGTAAGCTCGCAAACTTGTCTCTCTCCCCAACAGAAGTTGGTCCAAGAAAAGATATTACCTCACCCACCTTGTCTCTCAAGGTTTGTAGCATTAGTACCAGAGGCGAAATACACTGACACAATCTTCAGTGTTTCATTATGTAACTCAAGGGCTGGACAGGACAGGACAAGACAAAACCATTGGCCAATATTAAAAGACTGTAACTTGACCTGTAGAGCTGTATGCATATTTAACTTGGGGGCATATTTCTCAATCTTCCATGTGTTTCTACATGTATTTTAGAGATGGGAGAAAAGAAGTTGTGACATTCCCCCCACCTTTTTTGTCAACATTTGAAATTGATGACATTTCTCATAAAAATGTTTAAAACATTTTGACCAGCTGTAGTATATCAAATTAAATATGCACCTAGTGAGTCGCAAATTGCTTGTACTCAGAAAAGATATTGTAGAATTGGAAAAGGTACAGAGAAAGGCAACAAAAATGATTAGGGGTATGGAACAGCTGCCATATGAAGACAGATTAAAAAGACTGGAACTTTTCAGTTTGGAAAAGAGACGACTAAAGGGGGATATGATCATAGAATCATAGAAGATTAAGGTTGGAAGAGACCTCAGGAGGTCATCTAGTCCCAACCCCCTGCTCAAAGCAGGACCAACCCCAACTAAAGCATCCCAGCCAGGGCTTTGTCAAGCCGGACCTTAAAAACCTCTAAGGATGGAGATTCCACCACCTCCCTAGGTAACCCATTCTAGTGCTTCACCCCCTCCTAGTGAAATAGTTTTTCCTAATATGCAACCTAGACCTCCCCTACTGCAACTTGAGACCATTGCTCCTTGTTCTGTCATCTGCCACCACTGAGAACAACCTAGCTCCATCCTCTTTGGAACTCCCCTTCAGGTAGTTGAAGGCTGCTATCAAATCCCCCCTCACTCTTCTCTTCTGCAGACTAAATAACCCCAGTTCCCTCAGCCTCTCCTCATAAGTCATGTGCCTCAGCCCCCTAATCATTTTCGTTGCCCTCTGCTGGACTCTCTTCAATTTGTCCACATTCTTTCTGTAGTGGGGGGCCCAAAACTGGATGCAATACTCCAGATGTGGCCTCACCAGTGCCGAATAGAGGGGAATAATCACTTCCCTCAATCTGCTGGCAATGCTCCTACTAATGCAGCCCAATATGCTGTTAGCCTTCTTGGCAACATGGGCACATTGTTGACTCATATCCAGCTTCTCGTCCACTGTAATCCCCAGGTCCTTTTCTGCAGAACTGCCGCTTAGCCAGTCAGTCCCCAGCCTGTAGCAGTGCATGGGATTCTTCTATCCTAAGTGCAGGACTCTGCACTTGTCCTTGTTGAACCTCATCAGATTTCTTTTGGCTCCAATTTGTCTAGGTCACTCTGGACGCCATCCAGAGTATCTACCCCTCCCCCCAGCTTAGTGTCATCCATGAACTTGCTGAGGGTGCAGTCCATCCCATCATCCAGATCATTAATTAAGATGTTGAACAAAACCGGCCCCAGGACCGACCCCTGGGGCACTCCGCTTGATACCGGCTGCCAACTAGACATCGAGCTGTTGATCACTACCCATTGAGCCCGACGATATAGCCAACTTTCTATCCACCTTATAGTCCATTCATCCAATCCATACTTTTTTAACTTGCTGGCAAGAATACTTTGGGAGACTGTATCAAAAGCTTTGCTAAAGTTAAGGTATATCACGTGCACCACTTTCCCCATATCCACAGAGCCAGTTATCTCATCATAAAAGGTAATCAGGTTGGTCAGGCATGACTTGCCCTTGGTGAATCCATGGTGACTGTTCCTGATCACCTTCCTCTCCTCCAAGTGCTTCAAAATGGATTCCTTGAGGACCTGCTCCATGATTTTGCTGGGGACTGAAGTGAGGCTGACCGGTCTGTAGTTCCCTGGGTTCTCTTTCTTCCCTTTTTTAAATATGGGCACAATATTTGCCTTTTTCCAATCGTCTGGGACCTCAGCCATTTGCCACGAGTTTTCAAAGATAATGGCCAATGGCTCTGCAATCACATAAGCCAACTCCCTCAGATGCATTAGATCTGGACCCATGGACTTGTGCATGTCCAGCTTTTCTAAATACTCCTTAACCTGTTCTTTCGCCACTGAGGGCTGCTCACCTCCTCCCCATACTATGCTGCCCAGTGCAGCAGTCTGGGAGCTGACATTGTCTGTGAAGACTGAGGCAAAAAAAGCATTGAGTACTTCAGCTTTTTCCACATCATCTGTCACTAGGTTGCCTCCCCCATTCAGTAAGGGTCCCACACTTTCCCTGACCTTCTTCTTGTTGCTAACATACCTGTAGAAACCCTTCTTGTTACCCTTCACATCCCGTGCTAGCTGCAACTCCAATTGTGCTTTGGCCTTCCTGATTACACTCCTGCATGCTCGAGCAATATTTTTATACTCGTCCCTAGTCATCTGTCCAAGTTTCCACTTCTTGTAAGCTTCCTTTTTGTGTTTATGACCGAGGTCTATAAAATCATGACTGATGTGGAAAAAATGAAAAATGAAATGTTATTTACCACTTCACATAACACAAGACCCAGGGGTCGCCCCAGCAGGTTTAAAACAAACAAAAGGAAATACTTCTTCCTACAATGCTTANTGTATCAAAAGCTTTGCTAAAGTTAAGGTATATCACGTGCACCACTTTCCCCATATCCACAGAGCCAGTTATCTCATCATAAAAGGTAATCAGGTTGGTCAGGCATGACTTGCCCTTGGTGAATCCATGGTGACTGTTCCTGATCACCTTCCTCTCCTCCAAGTGCTTCAAAATGGATTCCTTGAGGACCTGCTCCATGATTTTGCTGGGGACTGAAGTGAGGCTGAACGGTCTGTAGTTCCCTGGGTTCTCTTTCTTCCCTTTTTTAAATATGGGCACAATATTTGCCTTTTTCCAATCGTCTGGGACCTCAGCCATTTGCCACGAGTTTTCAAAGATAATGGCCAATGGCTCTGCAATCACATAAGCCAACTCCCTCAGATGCATTAGATCTGGACCCATGGACTTGTGCATGTCCAGCTTTTCTAAATACTCCTTAACCTGTTCTTTCGCCACTGAGGGCTGCTCACCTCCTCCCCATACTATGCTGCCCAGTGCAGCAGTCTGGGAGCTGACATTGTCTGTGAAGACTGAGGCAAAAAAAGCATTGAGTACTTCAGCTTTTTCCACATCATCTGTCACTAGGTTGCCTCCCCCATTCAGTAAGGGTCCCACACTTTCCCTGACCTTCTTCTTGTTGCTAACATACCTGTAGAAACCCTTCTTGTTACCCTTCACATCCCGTGCTAGCTGCAACTCCAATTGTGCTTTGGCCTTCCTGATTACACTCCTGCATGCTCGAGCAATATTTTTATACTCGTCCCTAGTCATCTGTCCAAGTTTCCACTTCTTGTAAGCTTCCTTTTTGTGTTTATGACCGAGGTCTATAAAATCATGACTGATGTGGAAAAAATGAAAAATGAAATGTTATTTACCACTTCACATAACACAAGACCCAGGGGTCGCCCCAGCAGGTTTAAAACAAACAAAAGGAAATACTTCTTCCTACAATGCTTAGTTCACCTGTGGAACTTGTTGCCAGGGGATGATGTGAAGGCCAAAACTATACCTGGGTTCAAAGAAGAACTAGATAAGTTCATGGAGGATAGGTGCATCAATGGTTATTAGCCAGGATGGTCAAGGATGCAACCCCATGCTCTGGGTGTGCCTAGCCTCTGTTTGCCAGAACTGGGACTGGATGACAGGGGATGGATCACTCAATAATTGCCCTGTTTTGTTCATGCCTTCTGAAGCACCTGGCATCAGCCACTATCAGAAGACAGGATACTGGGCTAGATGGACCATTGGTCTGACTCAGTATGGCCGTTCTTACGTAGTAGTTTGTTATACTGGTTTGGAATTCCTGAATACATACAATCACATCCATAAAACCACGCGAGTTAGTGCACAAACAGGTAGGGGATAGATTTTCGAGAAAGCTCAGTTTCCATTTAGGTGCTTAAATGGAATGTCCAGATTTTGGAAGTACTCACAAAATCTGGCTCCAGCTGTGGGAGCTAAGCACTTTTTAAAATCTAGCTCAAAATATACATATTAATGCTTTGAAATCTTGAGCAGAAGGCAACAGAGAAGCACAAAGCGACTTACAATAGTAATAACACCTAGCTCTTACATAGCACCCTTAATCAGTAGATCACAAAGCAATTTACAAAGGAGGTCAGAATCATTATCCCCATTATACAGATATAACAGGGAAACTGAGGCATGGAGTGGCAAAGTGACTTGTCCAAGGTCACCCAGCAGGCCCACAGCAGAGCCAGGAATAGAACTCTGGTCTTCTGAGTTCCAGTCTAGAGCTCTCCCACTAGGCAACACTATCTCCCTCTTCGTGAAAGAAGTCCCACATTATGCTGGGAGGCAAACAGTCATTTATTTCTATTTACTAGATGATGTTTGGGTATCAGCATCTCTATTTTACAGATGGGGAAACTGAGGCACAAAGCAGGGATGTGATTTGGCCAGTCTCTCATAACCAGTCTGCAGCAGAGCAGAGCCCACGACCCAGATCTGCTAACTCTTGGTCCTATGCTCTAACCACTAAACCATGCCTTCTCTTGCACGTCAGGTTCAACATACTATCGGTGCTGAATTTTGCAACAGTCCCCTGCCATAGTTCCCTAGGATGGAGGATACCTGGAAGAGTTTGCTTTCCAGCCCCAAACACTGCCAGATAGAGCTGGGATGTGGGAGGGCAAAGGGAGGAGAGGACATCCTTCCTTCAGTCATTGGTTTTCGTCCACACTGACTCTTATCAAACGAACAAACTCTGGAGGAAAGTGCTGGTTACCTCTTGGGGCTCGGGCACTGCACACGCTGTGCCGCTGCGGCTCACAATGCAATACCTCACCCTGGCACCTGCTAATTACCTGGGCATGACACGGGAGGGCAGAAGCTACTCACCAGCTCTGAGAGTTGTTAGCTTAGAGTTCTCCCCAACCTGGGGGAGGAGAGGGTCAGGGAGAGCCCACCCCAAGCTGTGTGAGATCAAGGCAGAGAGGGTCAGGGAGCAGGCATGCCCTTAGGCTGAATGGGAGGCAGAGGGAAGGTGCTGGGAGCGAGGGGGGGGTCTATCCCCAGGCTGCAAAGGGTAGGTCTCACCTGGTGTAGCAGGAGGGTGATTGAGGGGCTCTGAAGTGGTGAGAGAGACAGGTCTCCTCTCCCTGCACCAGCAACTCCTCCTGGCAAAGGGTGAGGATTCCTGGCAGGGCTGTGTGAGGGAGCCTGAGACAAGGGCCGCTGACGCTGCCTGTTGGGTGGCCAGGGACTTTTGGGAACAGCAGGCCTCCATTGGCATCACTCTCCCACACCTATGACCTGCTTGCCAGCGTAGGCCTGCAACTCCAAGCCCCGAATTCCCCGACCCATATAAACCTTCTCCCGTTCCCTGGGTGAGATACCGGAGCGTTGACGGGCTGCGCAGCTGTGAGATAAGAGAGAGTGAGAGGTACCCTGCAAATCTCCACTCTGTTCGCCGCCTCCTCCATCTCTTCCCTGAGAGCGTCCGCTTTGGCACCCGACGGCTGCAGGTTGCTCGACAAACCTGACGACTTCGCCGACTGCTGCCACCTGAGAGGGGACACAATGGAACTGGCATCAGCAACGAATGGCAGAGCTGCCTGGGAAAGGGAACAGCCATGCAAGGGGCTCAACCATGTGGGCTTAGGTGCACCCTAACTGTAACCACTTAGCTCAGGGTGGTCTCCATGGCCCGCCCCGCTACATTAAAAAGCCAGGTGGCTCCTCTCTGCTCCAGTATGTGCCAGTTAGGCCTGGCATGAGGTCAGTTAACAGACTGGCTATTCTCTGGCCCGACAGCGATCACAGCCGAGTTACTTCTCAAAGGAGTTGAGCAAGTGATGTGTCCCAGAGGTTGGGTTGACCCAGCCTGGAAATAATCTCCTAGAGGATACAGGAGATTGAAGCAATATTGAAAGGTTTATTTAAAAGAAAAAGCAGTTTCTAAAAGGCAAAAACCAGAGATTTCACAGATTCACAGCTAGAAGGGACCATTCTGATCATCTAGTCTGACCTCCTGCATGATACAGGTCATACAACTTCCCTGATGTAGATACTTACAGACTGTTTTCAAATCACCCCTGAACCTGCTCTTTGTTAGCTAAATAGATTGAGTTCCTTGAGTCTATCACTATAAGGCCTGTTTTCCAATCCTTTAATCATCCTCGTGGCTCTTCTCTGAACCCTCTCCAATTTATCAACATCGTCCTTGAATTGTGGGCACCAGAACTGGACACAATATTCCACTAGCAGCTGCACTGGTACCAAATACGGAGGTGATATAACCTCCCTACTCCTACTCGAGATTCTCCTGCATATATGTCCAAGGAGAACAGTGACAACTGCCCTTTTGGCCACAGTGTTACAGTTCGGGCACATGTGCAGCTGACTATCCACCCTGACCCCTAAGTCTTTTTCAGAGTCCCTGCTTCCCAAGATAGAGTCCCCCATCCTGTACGTATGGCCTGCATTCTTTGTTCCTAAATATAGGACCTTATATTTGGCTGTACCACATTATTTGCTTGCACCCAGTTTACCAAGAGATTCTGGTCTCCTCGTATCAGTGACCTGTCCTCTTCATTGTCCACCCCTCCCCCAATCTGTGTGTCACCTGCAAACTTTATCATGACCGATTTTAGGTTTTCCTCCAGGTCATTAATAAAAATATTAAATAGCGCAAGGCCAAGAACTGATCCTTGTGGGACTCCAGTAGAAACGGAGCCACTTGATGATGATTCCCCATATACAGTTACACTTTGAGACTTATCAGTTAACCAGTTTTTAATCCATTTAATGTGCGCCACACACACGCTAGGATCTTAATCCAAATGTCAAGCAGTACCACGTCAAATGCCACACACAAGTCTGGGGTCATGTCTACATATGGGCGCTACAGTGGCACAGCTACGGCGTTGTCGTTATGCTGCTGTTGCACTGTAGTGTAGACGCGTCTACAGTGACAGAAGGGCTTGTTTTCTCGCAGTAGGTAACCCATCTCTCCCAGCGGCGGCAGCTAGGTTGACAGAAGCATTCTTCCATTGATCCAGCACATCTACACCCGAGCTTACTTCAGCATAGCTATGGCACACCAGCAACACAGCTATGCTGATCAAAATGTTAAAGGTAGACAAGTCCTAAGTATCAACACTATTACTAAGGATTTGATTCCGTCATGGAGGTCACGGATTCTGAGACTTTCTGGGACTTCTTCTGCAGCAGCAGGGCTGGAGCAACTGTGAGCCCTGAGCCCATCAAAGCAGCAGCCCCAGGGCTTAAGCAGAAGCAGAGGTTGGATCATCCTCCCCTGGGGCTGGAGCAGCTGCCGGAGGTCAGCCCCTGGCAGTGCTCCGACTGTTATTCCCTCCCACCAGCAGGGTATTTTTAGTAAAAGGCAGGGAGAGGTTGCGGGCTTCTGTGAATTTTTGTTTATTGCCTGTGACCTGCCCCTGACTTTTACTAAAAATATCTGTGATAAAGGTGACAGTTAAGGTTAAGATTCTATCAACTTGTAATCTTATCAAAAAATGTTCTGAAGTTAGTTTGACAAGATCTATTTTCCATGAGCCTATATTGATCGGCATTAATTACATTCACCTCTTTCCATTCTTAATTAATCAAGTCCTGTATCAGCCATTCTATTATTTTGCCTCAGATTGATGACAGCCCCGCACCCCTCCGACGATTTGCAATCTAAGCCACCATCTACATAGCCAAGGATGCAAAAGGAGCATCATCAAGAGATATTTGCAGAGACAGAGCTCTGGCAGGCCAGAATTTCACCATCGACAGGCAGAAGAAGAGAATGGGAGATGGACTGGCAGGCCAGAATTTCACCATCGACAGGCAGAAGAACAGAATGGGAGATGTACTGGCAGGCTACGCTTGGGAGCCAGGTCTCTGAAGTTGTTTGGCTATGGAGAGAGAGGCTGTACGCAGCCTCTCACCCTACAGTAACTCCTCACTTAACGTTCCCAGTTATTCATTGTTACGTTGCTGATCAATTACAGAACATGCTTGTTCAAAGTTGCGCAATGATCCCTTATAACGTTCTGCTTTGTCCACTGCTTGCAGGAAGAGCAGCCCGTTGCAGCTAGCTGGTGGGGGCTTGGACCCAGGGTGGACTGGCAGCCCCCCTATCAGCTCCCCGCTCCCCTAAGTTCCCTGTGCTGCAGCCGCCCAGCAGGCTAGCAGTTGCCCGCAGTTCAGCTGTCCCTCCCCCCACTGCCATGTGCTGCTCCTGCCCTCTGCCTTGGAGCTGCTCCCAGGAGCCTCCTGATTGCTGGGGGTGGTGTGTGTGTGTGTGAGAGGGGTGCTAATGTCAGGGTGTCCCCCACCCCCCGCTCCTTTACCACATCTCCACACCTTACCAGCTGAGCACCTTCCTGTGGTACATTACGTGACGTGACTAACGTCTGTCACATGTGGTTCGTTCTCTCTCTCATACTTCCCCCCCACGGGAGAATTGTGGGGCTTTGTTGTGGTACGGTCTTGTTTTGGGGTTTGCCTGTTTATATGCACACACTGCTCTGTCTTTACATTGCAGAAGGCAAGCAGAAGTGCACCGGGCATTTAGAGCTGAAGGTGGGGAGGTTTGTGATGGTCCTCGGTTCTTGGTCCTAGTTCGTCCTAGACCCGGTACAGGTTCCAGGGAAGCTCTGGACTATTCCAGCACGTTTCAAAAACATCTAGTTTGAAATAAAAATAAAACTATGATAGGCTGGGGTGGGAGGTTCCAGACCTGCGTCTGTTTTGGAAAAGAGGATGTTTTTAAAAAAACAAAACAGTTTTCACATTTTCCTGTAGCCCCCTGAACAAAACCTCCTCACCAGCCTGCTTGTCTGACAGATGGCAAACAGAAAGTGACCTGATCAGGGTCACTGAAAGCTGGGGTAGGGAGCAAGCCTTTCTATTTGCTTTGTGATGGGCTTAGCACACCTCTCAGGGCGACGATAAATAATAACTTGCATAAAAGGGGAACAATAAACTACATTTTGTTAAAAAATATTGCATTCTTAATAATGGAAGGCATTTGCAAATAACATACTGGAGGAATTTTTTTAAATAAGATTTTTATGTGGTTAGCATCCATTTAAAATCCAGCCACATCAAATTTCTCATCACCCTGCTCTCTTTTTATGTAAAAAAGTGTTGAAAAAAAATCACCTCCAGAAAACTCCAGACTCAGGCAAAATGTGTTTCTGCTCATAGTATTATAACCACCTGGAAAGCTAGGTTTCGGACAGAACATGCTGGCCCATCCACACCTCTGGCTGTGCTAGCTACATCTTAGCAATGCTCCAATAAAGCGGTAGGAGTCTATTTTGCGACGAATCCCTGCCCGCCTATCCAAGGCTTCACCAAAATGGAGAAGAACCAGACTTGTGCAACAAACAAATAATTCCATTTTGGAGAGCGCTTGCAAGGAAAGGAATCTGCATATTTTTCAGATGGAAGTTGAAATGCTGGCTCATTTCTTAACCTGACTCCAGGGCATTTGCTGGTGGCCTGACATGGACCTATTGACTGCGCCTGTCATTCACCGGGACAGATCGACAGCCCCTGCCAGGTACTCCTAGAGGTTATAACACACGGTGGTGGCAGGACAGCTGGGCACGGCTAGTGCATTGGAATCATGCATGTGAACACACCCAACGCTAATGCAGACTCCAAAGCAACCTTCTCAACCGGTCTACAAATTGAGCTTAAGTAAATAGATACATGAAAATAAACTCCTCAATAGAGTGATCATGATGGAAAATCGATACTAATTGGTCCTAAGTAAAGCGGAGTCCCCCACACCGTACTCCCTCGTGGGCTTCTTTAGACAGAAAATCAAAAATACTCTGTGGTAAAAGCTGAGCTGGGCTGACGGGACGGATTCAGGCTGGCTCTGATAGATTTAACGGCACAGAACTGACCAGTCAATGCATCCTGATTGTTTTATTTAGCTCTGGAGGCCTAGATGGAATGAGGTGGTGAGAGTCTCAGTCCTCTGTCACCTTCCCAAATCCGCCGATAGGCATGGCACCAATCGGGGCACCTGCTTGGCGCTCCCAGCTGATGGGCCAAGGAGTGAATGGGTGACACAGACTGAGGCCCAGTGGTGGGGTGGCGTGAAAGAAACGTGCACCACTGCTGCCTAAACTATCCATGCTGTCTGGACAAACAAAGCACTTCCCCTTCCGGAGCTGTCAATCCACTGCTTTGAAATCAGCTGTAATTCATTCGGGAACATTTCTTAAAAACTACAGAAGTTGCTTCGAAGATCATTTCCCCAAACTCATTGAAAGAGGAAAACCGGCTGGGCAGCGAAGCCAGCTGGAGGGAGACCGACCGAGACGATGCTACCTACCTTGTCCGTGAGGAATCCATGTCCAGGACTAATTTTGCTAAATGCTTCCTCTGTTTTTGGATATTTGGGATTTCCACCTGCAGCAAGGAGACAAAACACCACAGATGGAGCGCAGGCTGCCGCTGTCAACCGCCCAGGACAGGAGCTCCCAACCTCTTGGGGCGATTGAAGACCTTTGCTGCCCAGCCACTGCTCAATGCCTCCCGTTCGACTGGGCACACATTGACCCCCAATGCGGGCCGGCTGCCAGTCACAGCGAGACTGGCATGCGCACAGGAGGCTCTGCCATTGGGGCCCGCCCCCCACTTGGAAAAGAGAGACAATGAAATCAGAGTAAAACAGGTTCCCAGTTCTATGCTCTATTCACTGTTCATTTGTTGGAATGGCTCTTCGGCACGCAGAACCCTTGCAGGAAGAACAGCTCAGATGCACTGTAGAATCTGGGGCATTTTACACGCGTCTGTCTGCCTGCTTGCAGGAGGTGTAAAGCAACAGTAGCAGCCGCATTTCACTGAGCAGCCCAGGCACCCTGGCAGAGCACAGGGGAGCACTTGCAAAAATGCCCTGAATTAACAATTACAAACAAAACTAAGGCAAGTTGCAAGCCCCCACCCCCGTAACCATGACCTGAGGCTGCCTACAACAGCACAAGTGCCTTTGCAGACCAGGAAGGCGAGATGGGCAGTGGCAGCACACAGAGACCCAGCACAAAGGCTTGTTGTTCTGGGCCCGATCTATAATTCATTCCATGCATGGGATGCCCATCGAAGCCAGCAAGAGTTCTGCATATGCCGCGCTGGTAGGATCGGGCTGCAAGGAAGAGATGGGGCGCCTAGATCCCTCGTCAAAAAGCCCTTGGGAGAATGTGCGCCACTAGCTGGGAATCCCAGCCTAGGGCACAAGGAAGAATCCTAATGAGCAGCAGTGAAAAAAAGCAAACAGAATGTTGGGAATCATTAGGAAAGGGAGAGATAAGACAGAAAATATCATATTGCTTCTATATAAATCCATGGTATGCCCACATCTTGAATACTGCGTGCAGATGTGGTCGCCCCATCCCAAAAAAGATATACTGGACTTGGAAAAGGTTCAGAAAAGGGCAACAAAAATGATTAGGGGTATGGAACAGCTTCCATATGAGCATAAGCGCCGACTTCGTGGGTGTTCCGGGGCTGGAGCATCCACGGGGAAAAAAATGGTGGGTGCTGAGCACCCACTGGCAGCCCCCCTATCAGCGCCCCCTCACCCCCCCAGTGCCTCCCATGGATCAGCACAGGAGGGTCTGGGGGGGGGAGTGCTCGGGGAAGGGGGTGGAACAGGGTGGGAAGAGGTGGGGTGGGGCCTTGGGAGAAGGGGTGGAGTGGGGGCAGAGCCTGGGGCAGAACCAGGGGTCAAGCACCCCCCAGCACTTTGGAAAGTCGGCGTCTGTGCATATGAGGAGAGATTAATAAGATTGGGACTTTTCAACTTGGAAACGAGACAACTAAGGGGGGATATGATAGAGGTCTATAAAATATAAAATCATGATTGATTTGGAGAAAGTAAACAAGTAAGTGTTATTTACTCCTTTTCATAACACAAGAACTGGGGGTCAACGGATGAAATCAATAGGCATCAGGTTTAAAACAAACAAAGGGAAGAATTTCTTCACACAATGCACAGTCAACCTGTGGAACTCTTTGCCAGAGGATGTTGTGAAGGCCAAGACTATAACAGGGTTCAAAAAAGAACTAGATTAGTTCATGGAGGATAGGTCCATCAATGGCTATTAGCCAGGATGTGCAGAGTTGATTGATCACTTGACAGGACCTATTCTGTTCATTCCTCTGAAGCACCTGGCATTGGGCACTGTCAGAAGACAGGATACTGGACTAGAGGGACCATTGGTCTGACCCAGTATGGCCATTCTTATGTTAAAAAAAAACAGGAAGAGGTTCTTACTGTCTGCCCCTCCCCGTTAGCCTCCCGTTAGCCTGCAACAGCCCTTTGCCAAAAACATCCACACAAAAAGAGAAGAAAAAAACCTACATTGCTAATAGGTACCGGCCACAAGGGCAAACCAAGTAACAGCTGCCTGATGCAGGCCAACCACAGCAAGGTCAAACGCAGGCCCTGGAGATCACGTCCCCTCAACCTTTACCAAGAAACCCCAACACTGAACATGCTATGCATCTGATAATATCAAATACCACCCGAGGATTTGAACTGGAATTGGGGAGAGGTGTCCGGTGGGTCTTGGGCCAGATTCTCAGGCAGAGCAAGGACCTTTACACTGCCTTAGCAAGGTGAAAGGCCCTGAAAGTGGATGCAACTGTAGTTCTCCCCCACTTTAAGGCTCCTCTACGCTGCCAGCGTGGTGCAAAGGGGCCTGATTGTAAACCAGGCTTCTTGTTTTTAAGAGGATACTGTCAGCGTAGACCTGCTCTATGCGCACAGTATAACTATGTCAGGTCGGGGTGGAATTTTTCACTGAAATAGTGATCATAACAGTATAGCCCCTAGTGTGGACACAGTTCTACCCATATAGAGAGCTTTACACCAGCACAGCTCATGCCCCTTCCCTATGTGAACAGCTACACTGCTATAAGCCCATTAATACTGGTGTAACTGCGCATCCACACCATAGGGGGAGATGGTTTGTACCTTTTTAACAATACCAGTGCAGTTAAAGTAGTCCGACTTTTGTATTTAGACAATGCCTTAGTTTAGGCCCAAAGTTCAGGCCTTTTAATGAAGAAAATATATATATAAACAGAGCCTGATTCTGCTCTCATATCACTACGGATTCTACTGGCGTTGTCCATATTTACACAGGTGGAGATGAGATCAGAACTGAGCTCAATGGGTTTTGCAAGACTCAATAGGAGAAAATTTTCCATGAAATTAAGGAAAAAAAAGTCAATAAAAACACATTTTTTCCCTGCAGCTTTGGAACTCCAAACACAACAGCCACCTGCAAGGGCCAGAGAAACACAAAGCAAAATTGACTAGCAATAAAATGTGAGCAGGGCAGAATCACTGTCCAAGCTGACTGAAGCACAAAGCAAGTAAAACAGGACAAATGGTAAAATATAAAACAGCTCTAATTTCTTTCATTAATGTTTACAACCTCTGGTGCTCTCAGCAACACGGGTAAGATCTCTGTTCGAAATGCAGAGAAGTGATTTTTATTTTGACAGCATCTCCTTAGAACGTATAATTTTTGTTATTAATTATCACACTTTGTATTAAAGTTCCATTTATAAATAGGTTATAAATGATTAATAATTAATAAAGGTTTAATAAATGGTTAATCAACTGTTCTAGAGTCCAGGGAGTCAAGAGATTGCTTATAACCATTGCTTATAACTGCCTATAATACCTTGTACTGCTATGCTTCTATCCATCTCTTACATATACTACTCACATCCGTAACATGCATAAAACATTCATTAATCATGTATTAACTCTTAAGAAGCTATTTATAAAGGGAACCTTAATATAAAAGTTGACCTTGTTATTCATTATTTGTACAGCACTCAAAGTGCATCGAGATAAACCGAGAATCAGGACAAACACCTGTGCTGGTGATCAGCAGTGGGAAAGCACTGCGGGAAAAACACCCTTGGAAATGGTCAGACTCTATTATTCATTGCAATGGAAAGGGAACGTCAAAATCTCATCCTCTGTCCTCAAAGCCAGAGTGTTTGTACCTGTAAAACTATTTTGGTTGGGGGGAGTGATTATTTTTTAAACCCAAATAGCTACACCAGTGTAACACCTAGTGCGGATGCAGGTATACAGGTATAAAAGGTGCCTTATACTGGTACAGCTTATTCCCCTTCTGGTACAGCAATAGCCATCTCCATACAAAGCCCCTTTGTACCAGTATAGCTGTGTCCATGCTAGGGGGGATGCATGGCTTTCATTATACATTATATATTTCATTATATAAAGCAGCACAGCTTGTGAGTGCAGACAAGCTCTGGGACTGGACACTAGGCATCTTCCCAGCTGTGAACACAAAACCTGGGGAAGCCCCTGAGGACTGGTACTGGGATATGGTGACTCACCACGGTACCGGCCCAGATCTGGCCCCAAGTGCCTGATGAGACCGAGGGCCTGATCCAGAGCCCACAGAAGTCAGTGGAAAGACTCCCGCTGGCTTCCTGGGTTTGGATCCGACCCCAAATGTCGTTAGCTCTGGGGTATCTGTCTGGTGGTTTGTGAGGTGAGCTGCTTGTCTGGCTGCAGGACCCCCATCACAGAGACATCATTGCAGGGGGCGCTTGCTGCCATGGTTCCTGGCAGCCTGCACTGTGGGGCCAATGATTGACAGACTGGAGAGGCTCCTTTCCCCCGGACCCCAGGGAGGGTCCCTGCAGGGGGGAAGGGCAGGGAGCGTGCAGTGCCCCTGCTGGCCAGGGATAAAAGCACAGCCCAGTGAACGCTGATCTCCGGGGCCCAATCCTGGAAGCCTGCACTCACGTGAGTAACCGTCTGCAGGATCAGGCTGTGACGAAGTGGGAATGTTTTGTTGTGTGGTGTGAATACTGAGGGGGAAGATTGCAGGGGAGCTGAGCTGGGACTGTCTGCATGGGGGAAGGGAGATACCTGAGCATGTAACATGAGAACCCAGGAGGGGAGTTGGAGACCAGGTAACACCTTTGACGGGGAATTCGGACAAAGGAAAAGGCCCGGGGAGGAGCCGTGGGGGAAGGAAGAAAGGAGACGCCTGGAAGGGGTTTTTCGGTTTTTGGAAGCTGTCTAGGGATGAAGAGGGGACTCTGACGGGGCTGGGGCTTCCCAGCAGGGAGANTCCCCAGGGAGGGTCCCTGCAGGGGGAGGGCAGGGAGCGTGCAGTGCCCCTGCTGGCCAGAGATAAAGGCACAGCCCAGTGAACGCAGATCTCCGGGGCCGAATCCTGGAAGCCTGCACTCACGTGAGTAACCGTCTGCAGGATCAGGCCAAGGTGAGGACTTGGGCAACCAGGGCTGCCCACCAGGAGCCTTTCTCCAGCGCTATATCTGCTCCACTGCCCACAAGCCCTGGCAGGGGCAGTGCAAGCTTCTCCCAGCTCCCTCTTCAGTCAGACATTCCTTCGTGATCCCGGGGGGACGGAGGCTCTTCCACGCACGCTCACACCAGTCCGCATCCCTGCACCAGCGCCGCCAGGCATCACAGCAGGCAGAGAGCGGGGAAGAGAAACACTGAAATGACTCTCCAGCACCCCCTCCCATCTCCTTTCTACGGGGTTCCCCTCACACACTGAGCATGTGGAACCCCACCCTGAAAGGCACCGCTGAAGGGGAGTGACTGCACTCTGCAGAGCTCATCACAGCTGCTCCATGCACCGGCCAGAGGGGTCAGTGTCGCCCACCTTGCCAGCCCTGCTGCTGGCTCTCAGTGCCTCGATCCCCCTTACCTCGGCTAGCACAAACAGAGGGTCGATCACGTCCCGTTCTACTTCCAGCTCGAAATGGATGAGCTCCTGGGCTAGTTTATCCTCCGCCTCGCCGCATAGTTTGAGCATCTTCCTATGAAAGGAAAGAGACAGGGGACGCGCTGCGTGAAAACCCAGCTCCAGTGCTCCCCCGCCCCCCGCGTGCTCACACGAGTCGTGCGGCTGAGACATTAAAAAGTGCAACTTGGCAGCTTGTGCACCACAGGAATGGGACTGGACGCAAGGGCGCTGGCTGACATTTTCTGCGTGAATGCACCGGCCTGCAGACAAAGGCATGGCAGGATGAGAGCGAGGCCTTGTGCCACATGCCTCAGCCAGCTCCGGGGCAGGGGGTGAAGGGCAGCAATACCCAATAGGGGTGTCATTCATGGTCTTCTGTGGAGATGATTAAAGGTCACCCGACTGACGTCCCTGGGGGTTGGGGGAGTGGAGGACACCCTGTGTTACTGGGGGTAGAGAGACTGGACAGGAGGCAGCATCCCCTCTAGGAAGGTAGTAGAGACACCCAAGGGTGTACCATGACCTGTCAGGGGGCAGGTCAGGAGGGTGGGAGCAGGAAGGGCCATGGCCTGCAGGTTTCTGGGACTCTAGTCTCTCTGTGCAGGTATGGCTGCCCCTTCGAAGCCTGCTGGAGGGGAGCACAGCCTAGCCAGAGACTGTGTCCCTCTGCCCACCCCCCATCAAGGGGGGGCAGTGGGACTGGACAGGGAGTGAGCAGAAACAGCCCATGGGGGTGCTGCTCGTCCACCACTCGCCAACCCCCGCACTGCAGCCAGGAGAAGCCTGGGGAGCCAGCCTGCTTTGCTAGCATTTCACACCCACTTTGCAAGGCTGTCAGCCATGAGGCAAGTAGCCAGGCAGGGGAGAGCCTGGAGCGTGGCGGACCACAGTCTCCTTAGAGCTTCTTACCCCAGTAGAGAGTCGTCCCCTAAAATGGCGGAGCCTTCCATTAAGCACTGGGCCAGCGTCGTCAAAGGTAACTTTTTCTGCAAAGGAAGCATGCTGGGCATGAATGACTGTCCAACGGGGAGCAGGACTCTCACGTGGCCTCCAATCCGAGATTCAATTCTAACGGTGGGGCGGGGAGGGGCTGGGTTACATAGACCAGGATTGGGTTGGGGGGTGCGTGCCCATTCCTGGTGAAAGGGTCTCTCAGCCCCCTGCCTTGGCCTGGCTGGCGGACCAGTGAGGAGTCCAGGCAGCCTGAAGGCTGCAGGACAAGACAACTGCTCACATCTGAAACGGTGCAGCAAAGACATATGAAAGAACCAGCCCCCAACCAACACCCCACCCCTGGCACCCTGGGGAGCGTGAGCTGGGACCGAGCACTGAGGTTCATGGTCCCATCCGCACCACCCAGCCCCACAGGGAGCACTAACGCTGCCAATGCATTACCCAACAGGCTCTGGTTCAGTACCTAAATCTGACCCCCGACCCCACGCTCTGCAGGGAGGTGGCTGCCCCTGGTCACACAGCTGCCATGGGAGGGAGGCGCCCTCCACAGGAAGGCGAGAGAGCTGTAGGCAAAGCTCCCCAGCCCTCATCCTGCCCCAAACACACACAGGTTTGGCAGAGAGCAGGCAATGGAGGAGAAAAGGCTAGTCCCGGTGATGTTTGGCAGGAGGAAGCTCTGCTGATGGCATTTCACTTCTGCTTCACCTAGCATTCTCCCTCCCACCCCCTCTGGCCTGTGTCTCTGACGTCGGTGAAGAGAAAGCAAAGATGAAGTCAGTCTGCAATCACACACCAGAGCGCAGCAGCTTGACACTCAGGCAGAGCTCGGCGGGGATTCACACCTAGCCGAATGATTTAATACACGCACACCCTACGGGCCAGATACATTCAAACACACGCTGTACCCTCCCCCCCTACCCCCCCTCAACTTAAGGTCATAGAAATATATGGAGGATTGATTCATTTACACACACATTAACAAGACTTTTCAGTTTTCTACAGACTCCCTCTCGAGCCTGAGCCCTGACACATCCCGTGCTTAACATCTGGCTGCTTGCAGCCCAAATTCTTAACACAGCCACTTACTGAGCGCTTGTCGGCATCCACGCCTTGCTGCCCCTGCAGACAGGCTGTCAGTTTCTTGTGAGTGCTGTGGGAGACCTGCTTCACCAGCTCCAGCCGCTTCTCCACCTGCAGACGGATGGACACAGCTGGCAGCACATCAAAGGGACAATACAGCAACAGCCGCCAGCGCGCCAGCTGTGAAAAACAATCCAAGGGCAGCTGTCCCTTCCCCACCGACAGAACATTGCCCCTTGGAGCCTGCCGCCGTGACCCTGAGCACAGCTCCCCGCTTCAAAGAAAGAGGCTGCACAAGACCTTATGAAGCCAGAAGTCCCGTTGTTCCTTACAAGATACATGGTGCAGCATCAGTGCCGTAACGCGCACCGAGAGCGGGGTGAGGTTTGTTTTTTTGTGCAAGGAAATTTTAAGCAGGAGAGAAAATTTCATATGGAAGATGAAGTCCTGCCAGATTAAGAGAAACAGCAGTTTCTAAAGGAAATAATTCCTTACTGTAGCCTGCACTAGGCAGAGGAACGGACATGCTAGGAATGCCTAAAATTACCAGGACGCACAGTCAAGTCTGAAATCTTGCAGCAAAGGCATTGCCCCTACAGTAGCTGCAAGCTCTCAGATCTGACTTGTCGTGATGTCCCAATTATTAAAGGCCTATTCCAGAGAAATTCCACTCTCTTTGTACACCCGCCACCCGAGCACGGTCCATCCAGTGACTCACACACTGTACTGCCTCCAGGGCTCACTGCTGCTGCTCCTGGTTACACATTTACTTCCTAAGGGGGTATTTATTGATGCACAGTCATTCGCAGATTGTACTGTTCAGTTCATTCACAAAAATTAATGCAACCTTTTAATAATATAGGAAATAAGTGTTCAGGGATAGGATAGAACATTCCATGCAACTTATATCGGATATTTATAGAGTATTTTAATCCTATATAGTGTTTAATCCAAAACATTGCTACAGGCTGTACAGAGAGGGATCACTTAGCACCCATGGAAATGCAGCCACTTCTGGAGTAGAGCCCAGCAGCTGTGTAACACCACAGAATCCCTATTGTATCATTTAGGACAGGAGAGGGAAGTTTAGATCATCAGAATGTAGTTCCCCGAAACAGAATTTGGCCATGACATGAGGAATCCCTGTTACTGTTTGGGCTCTTAATAAAGGGTGATTAATCTTTCGAACAAACTGTCAAGGAAAGTGGTGGACTCTCCATCTCCTGGAGTCTTCGCATCCAGAGCGGATGCTCTGGTCAGACACAAGTTATTGGACTCTTAGCCTTGTGCTATCCAGGAGCAGGGCTGGCTCCAGGCACCAGCGAAGGAAGCAAGTGCTTGGGGCGGCCAATACAAAGGGGCGGCACGTCCAGGTCTTCAGCAGGAATTTGGTGGCGAGTCCCTCTCTTCCTCTTTGAGCTGCGGCCGAAGTGCCACCGATCCGCTTTCCCCCTCGCCGCTTGGGGTGGCAGAAAACCTGGAGCCGGCCCTGTCCAGGAGACCAGACTGGATGGTTTAATGGTCCCTCAAAATCTATAAATCTAAATGACCACAAGAGGTGACAACCTCTATATTACGTCTCATCCAAAAGATGGCATGACTGCCCAGATTCCGGAACAGCTGAGATGAGAGAGGCAGAGGAGAGACCACGGTGACATAACTGTGTAGAGAGATCAGGTAAAAGACTGGGAGAAGTTGCCAGTGCTTACTCTCTGCTCTTCTATTCCAGGACAACACCTCTATCATCTCACTGGTGTGCGAATTTCCACACAGATGCTGGTGTTTGTATTTGAAGCAGATACTATCGGGAGGGGGACAATGGGAGCAAACACCTGACAAACGACACATTGACTTTAAATATTCCTCTGATCCAAAAGGCTATGCCTCCTGGAAAGGAAGGGAACCCCGACAAACTAAAGGCAGTCCCAGAGAGTTTGAATCACATCCCTGGGTCCCCCATTAGCAACTCCAGGGCAGCATTTGCTATCTCAGATCCAGATAGGGCTCCCGTTACCATAGAGACAAGGCCCTTCACTTTCAGTTTGCATTTGGTTTCAAATTTCCCAGAAATTTATCAGTGTTTATTATGAAATTTAAAAAAAAAAACAAGTTAAAATCAGTGCAAAAACTTAACTTCACAGTTGTCTGGGTAAATATCAGGGTTAATACAGAGGGAGAGGAGAGAAAAAAGCAAGAAAGAGAGAAAAGTCAGAGTACTGAAAGTAAAAGCAATTTAATGCTGTGGTTTATTTAGTAATATGTATATTAACAGTACATACAAACACGCACACATGGCCTCTGCGTGCGTGTCTTCCACAACACTGCCTTAGTTTAACAGACAGTCTCACATTTGCACATAGACTAACATATTATTAACATGAACATCTGCCTAATAAAAACAACGAGGAGTCCGGTGGCACCTTAAAGACTAACAGATTTATTTGGGCATAAGCTTTCGTGGGTAAAAAACCCCAAGCCCAAATAAATCCGTTAGTCTTTAAGGTGCCACCGGACTCCTCGTTGTTTTTGTGGATACAGACTAACACGGCTACCCCTCTGATATCTGCCTAATGTAATACATTGGGTTACAGCTTGTGCTCTTCGTTCCCCAGGAGAGGCAGATGAGGCTACAGAGCTTTCTGTTTCTACCAATATCTTGCTGGGAACCTAACTGGATGAGATTCAAGCTGAAGATTGGCACGTGAGGCCCTGGCTTGGACACACTGAAAACGTTATCTGAACACTCAGCAAGATAATTTACTAAAAGTAAGTAAACAAGAGCTTTTGAAATGAAGCTTAGTGGCTCTGGGAAAACGTGCAGTGGGGCAGATCGATCAAAATCTTGGAAAATAACATGGAAAAAGTAATATTCTTTGCCTCTTGGGCATTAGGAAAAGTGCTGCAACTCCAGAGACACCAGCAGGCCTACGGGATTTAATGGAAAGAGTTCAATTTGAGCCTCTGGGTGGAAGCAGAGGGTTGGGAGGATAGTTTGAGGATAGGCTGCTCTGCATAAGCCCATGGATCATCGCTCTACAAACGCTTCATGGAAAATGCATTGCTGTGCAGCTATAGTAACCTTCATCCCGGCTCAATACAGAGATGGGGTCCTGGTTGGGGATGGTGCATGTGTGTTGGAAGGGAGGTTCCAGATGATATATTCAGGAGGTAGGTACGCTGCGCATAGGTGCATGTTGGAAGGGAGGTACTACATATTACATTAAGGAAGAGAGTGAATCATAGAATATCAGTGTTGGAAGGGACCTCAGGAGGTCATCTAGTCCAATCCCCTGCTCAAAGCAGGACAAATCCCCACTTAAATGCACTGTTCCTCATTCTCTCTTGGGACAGTCACCGAAGAAGAAATCTTTGGATAATCTGGATAATCTTTGGAAATCTTTGGATAAATTGGAACGGAGGCTTTCATTATTTTCTCTGCAGAACTGCATGCAACTTTTGGAAGGTACAGAAATCCCAGCCCCTACCCTATTAGGGCCAAACTCTGCTCTTACCAGTGCCAGCTTAAAGCCAGTTAACACCACAGACTTCTATGGACTTAATCCAACATTATATTGCTGTAACTGAGAACAGAATTTGGCCTTTAAATGCCAGATTAGCCTGCAAGATTCCCAAAGATCTAACAGCCTCTAAGGAGGATTTGGACTCTGCCAAGAAGTTCTCTATTTTTGGTTGTGATGAGAAACAATTTGTGTGTGAAGCATGTTCATTTAGCATCCAGCTCCCTCTTCAAGTCTAGGAGTCTCTGCATGAACTTCAGTGCGACCTGGATCAGGGCCCTAGAGTCAATCTGAACTGGATGTATTGACACTGGCTGAAGGTTGTAGGACGAGAGAGCTTCAGTTTTCTACGTGTAAAACTGGGCCGTGTTCCATGGGCTGTATCGGCTGGCTGTAAACAGCTGCCTCCCCTCTCAGCAAACCTCAGGAACTGTTTACAATGAGAAGGGAGAACCATTTCCCTTTGCCTACAGCGCTCCCTTTTGGTTTGGATTTGGTCCTGGGTGGCATGGGGAAGGCACACGGACTAAAATATAGAACTGGTCCAGTGGTTAGAGCACTAGTCTAGAACTTGGGTTCAATGCCTGGCTCTGCCATTGACTTCCTGTGTGACGTTTGGCAAGTCACTTAACCTGTCTGTGCCTCAGTTTCCCTATCTGAAAAATAGGTAGAGTAACACTTACTGGAACCCATCTCATAGGCAGGTTCTGAGGCATGGAAAAATGCTCAAAAAGTGCTTTGAGAGCCTGTGATAAATGTTGGAATTTTGGTAATATTTTTATAATTCCTGTGTATGCCTCAGTTTACCAATGGGCTTTGTATTGCTGTGCAGTGAGTGCAAAGGGAAGGGACAAGGTGTAGGACTCACACAGCTGCCTGGCTAGAGACCAGAGTTCTTAACACACTGAGTAAAGGCTATGCAAGTGCATGGAGGATCCAGAAGAGACAATGGAAACCCCAATGGCCAGGACATTCACACCTTGTGACTAACACCTGAGAGAAAGGAGCTTTCCCCCTTACCTTCCCTGCAGGGAAGCAGAGCAAAGGCCCAGAGCTGGAGAACAAAGGGGAAAGGAGTGAGGTGGGTATGCTCTCAGAGGGTATGTCTACACAGCAGTTAAACACCCAAGGCTGGCGTTGGCCAGCTAACTCGGGCTTGCAGGGTTGGGCTGCGGGGCTGTAAAACTGCGGTATAGATGTTCGGGTTCAGGCTGGAGCCCAGGCTCTGGGATCCTCCTCCACTGTGGGGTCCCAGAGCTCAGGCTACAGCCTGAGCCCAAATGTCTACACTGCAATTTTACAGCCTCAGAGCCCGAGTCAGCTGACCCAGGCTGGCCGGGGAGGAAGGGGAGAGGGGGTTAATTGCTATGTACACATACCCAGAGACACAGGACTCTTAACTGGGACAGGGAAAGGAGGGGAGATGATTCCTCCAGCAGCTTGGCTTTAGCTAGCGTGGACTAGGTCCTAACCTTTGCTGGTCTGTGCTAACCAAAGGACTTCCAGATTCTGTAACCCGGAGACTAATCGTTACCTTGTTTTGAAAAGGCTGCCTGGTGTCAGTGCAAATAGCCCCTGAGAGCACTGCACTCTGACGAGGTCTGGTCTACACTAGAGACCTGTACCGTTATAAATACAGCGCTCCCAGGTGTGAAAAATCCACCCCCCGAGTGACATAGTTATACCAACCTAACCCCTGTGTTGACAGCGCTATGTGTTCGGGAGAGCGTCTCCGTTGACACAGCTGTGGCCTCTCAGGGAGGGGGATTAACTACGCCGACGGGAGAGCTCTCTCCCATCGGCTTAGAGCGTCTCCGTTAAAGCGCTACAGCAGCACAGCTGCACCGATGCAGCATTTTAAGTGTGGATGTGCCCCAAGCCTCCCACAGGAGTCTGGCCTGGCTGGACTCGCTGCAGGGAGCCATGGATACTGACAGGGAAGGCTGGCACCCGAAGATCCAGTTTTGGAGTGGTCCCGCCCTGTGGAACTGTGTGGAGCCTGGCACACTAACAGGGCCATGCCCAAGGGACTGGTTCCAGACTGGGGCAGAGACTGGATCCTGTGAGGAAATGGGCTATAAAAGGGTAAAGTAAGAGCATGCTGGATTTCTCCAAACCACTTGGAAACACTCCCAGGCAAAGGCCTCGGTTACTCCTTTCAGCTGGCTCAGTCACACGCCTCTCCTGAGCAAAGAATGCCACGCACACAACAGTGAATTTTGCAGGAAAGTTTCATGCCATAGATTCTTCCCGCACGGGACTCAGCAGAGGATGGAACTGTTGACATGCAGGGGGCGCTCAGACCGTTGGTTAAGCAATAGTCCCAGATGACACAGGTCAGTGCACGGACATACTAAGGGGCACACACGTTCTCTCACTTCCACCTCGCACTTTCCTACTTCTGCATCACGTGAAAAACCGAGATGGCCTGTGTGTGTAGCTGTGTGATTAGAGGAGGAAGTGATGGCGTCTCCCGGAATGCTTGGAAAAACACTTTAAACCGTTTCTAAAGAAATCCCTGTGTAGACATTATCTGTTTCTTTTCCCTTTAACAACAGGAACATCTGTAGAAGTGGCATTGTTGTTTCTCAAGAGTTTGACTTCTTCCCTGTGCACATGTTTCTTGTCAGACAAAAGGGATCGGTGTATCACCGTGGTACAAATGCTCAGGTAAGATTAGATAGATGCAATATAAAAGCCAGGGAATTTACTCTTGTGATTGTAAACTCTTTGGGCCAGGAATCATCTCTATTAGGTTTGTACAGCACCTAGCACAATGGGATTCTGATCCATGATGTGGGATCCCCTCCTCCCCCACACTACTGTAACATGAATAGTAAGCAGAATGACATGCTGCAAGCAGGAATATTGCTGTTGACACAAAAATAAAGCTTCAAGTTTCAGTGTGGTCTAAAGTTACCTCTGCTGGAATCCTCTCAAACCATCCCCATCCCGTAGCCGCGCGTCTATGAACCAGGTATACCTTTGCGTACTCGTCGTCAATAGCACAGTTAGTAGCACTGTTACTTTCATCAAGGCATATCCCATTGCAATGCGCTAGGATAGGTTTTATTCCCTCTGCTCTCATTAACCAGTCATCCACAACAACCCACATACACAGAATGTGGAAGTGTGCAGAATGCACATCCAACAAAATTCTCCCAACGCAGGGAGTGGGGCTGCCATTGTATATTACTTTATTAATAGCGTGTGAACAGCAGAGACAGCTTATCGAGCCGTATGACCCCAGCATCAGTGCTAATGCCATGCAAGATGCTAGGTGGGATTTCCAAAAGTGCTCAAGTGTTGGCCTAACTTGGCTCCTATCAAAGTCAAAGGCATCACTGACTCAGGTGGGAGCAGAGCTAGGTCAGCGGCGAGCGCCTCTGAAAACTCCATCTCCTCTTAGAACGTGAAACGAAAATCCACATCACCAAAATGAGCAAAGCCCGCGAACCCCCAACAGAACAACATGCAGCTGGTTCAATCCGGTTCGTGCATAAAGGCAACAAATACAGCTGCAAACAGGGCAGGCAGGACTGGTTACTGTCATCTTGAAGCTGACCTTTGAAGCAATCCTTGATCTGATTGTACATGACCTGACGCCAACCTTGAGAGCAAATGCTTTGTGCCCGTATAGGGAGACGAATGTGCAGTCTTCCAACCAGCGTGCATTGCAGAGAGATGCGCCGTACTCCAGCAGAGCTCCCCCTACAGTCAGCTATGGAATGGGGAGTAAAATGAGCCCTCCCGCTTGCTAGCGATGGGTTTGTCCCAGTGAGACTATACAACTAGCACAAGGTCACACCTTAAATCTATTCAAGCCTGTGGACTTAAATCCAGGCCTCCCAAGTCCTAGGCTAGTGCCGAAACCACCAGACACACTTGCCTCTCTAGGGGCACTGAAATCGAGACCTCCTTAAGCAGGTCTCAGTCTGTGGTCGCCAGCTGTCAGGAAAGAGAGTCAATTTACCTGCAAGAGATCTTCACTCAGGACTTCTGTTTTTTCAGCTCTAAAAGGGAAAAGAAAAAAAAAAGTTAGTGGTGATGCAGACAAAAAAAAAATAAAAATTGATAACCAGCTACAAACCCAGGTGGCATCCCACCCAGAGAGACCCACATGATGCATGCAGGGGTCAGGCTGTGGAGAGCACCCGGACATGTGCGGAGCTGCCCTGTAATGATTTATGAATACCATGCATTGACCTGGTTATTGGGCTGTTCACTGTATATTGGGTTAAATCAACAAGGCTGTTGGGAAAAGAAGCAAGGGGAAACAATAGATTAAGATAAGCCACCCCACAGTAAAGTATGACATGTCCAAACTGTCTTCATTCCATACAACCCGCCTCAGAAAAATCCTCCGTATCTTTTGGCCCAGAACAATCTCAGACCAAGATCTATTGACACAGTGCAGCCAAGAGCATATGAGCACCATCCTTGCCAGGAGGCGTTGGAGATGGATTAGCCATGTGCTTCGGATGGAAACTGATTCCATCACCAGAGTAGAAATAAGATGGACACCTGAAGGCAAGCAAAAACAAGGCTGCCCAAAAAAAACCTGGCTAAGAGCTGTGGAAGCTGAGCTGAAAAACCTGGGGCACAGTTGGGGAACCACTGAAAGACTTGCCAGAAACAGACAGGCAAGTGGAGGAGCTTCGTCGCTGCCCTAAATGCCAGAGGCGTAATGGGAACATGATGATGACCCCACAGTAAACACTTGAGGGTTGTTACAGGACAATGGCAGAGCCACTGGCTCTGAGGGTTCTGGCTTGACCTCCTGGACCAGTTTGGACAAGCAGGGCCAAAGCCTAGGAACTGATAAGGAGAAGGACAAAATGGGACTCTCTTTTTCCATGGGGGGTAGTTGTTGGAGAGCTTTTTGGTAAACAGAGTGACACAGGTACCTCCTGTGGGGTCTGAAGTGGCTGGACCTGAGGGAATGGGAGGCCTATAGGTAAGAGAGATATGCATGGTGACAGCTTATTGTTTTAAGATCTTTGCCTCTAAATGCTCTATCAATACTGTGGTTCATGCAGGCTGTCCGGTCACTGTATTGACCATGGTCACAGAATCCTGAAGGGAAGGACTGCATGTGCCTGAACGCAGGCAGACCCGCTGGGTGAGCCTGGCTGATCCACAGAGTACGGTAGCCCAGGGCCTGGTCTGAGGGTGGGAGATTCGCATGATTCCAGCCCAGGAGACAGAAAGGTCTGAGGCTTGACATCTGAGGGAGTGCACTAAGATACCAGAGGGGGACAGAGGGGCAGCTCACCCCATAACGATGACAAGTGCTACCCTGGAAACCACAGCCCAATCCTGTGTTTGGTGGGCTGTATTTCTGCTGCACTGGGGTCAGACTAAGGCGAGTGATATCTGCATGTCTTTTTAGGGGGAACAACAGGAAACACTTGAACACAATGCTCCAACCTCCCTTTCTTTACAGGCTGAGCTAAAACACATCTCCGAACGCACCAAAGAGCTTCGAAGGAACTCTTGATGGGTCCACTCTGAGGTCACAGAATGGAGCCAAGCTGTCTTGGGAAGAATGATTCAAGCTCATGGAGGCAGCAAAGCAACTTGGTCTCTGAAGCGTCATTGTGTCAGGCTGGAGGGAAGTGCTGAGCCCAGAGACACCTGATATTACCATGACACAGTAAAGCTCCTTTCATGGGAGAACGTCAAAGCCCTTTTAAAACCATTGATGATTAAGCCCCCAGCGAGATAAAGTATGTCCCCATTTTGCAGATGGGGAAACGGAGGCACAGAGAGGCAAAGTGACTCGCCAAAGGTCCCAGAGCGAGTTAGTTGCATAGTACAAACTGGGTTGTGCCAGCATTATTCCCTTGTCCCTCAAAACAGCTCTCCCAAAACACCCACCTCGGGGCACTAATAGAGAAGGGTTGGCGGACATTCCCCTGCATGTTGATAAATACCAGGACTGCTGGAATTTATCTTCTACATCTGCTCGGAATCTGCATTCCCTTGGCCTACAGCACAGTTCTGTAAAAAACACACATAGTAAACCACAGCAGTGTGTGGCTCCTCACTCAAACCTGCATAGGGAGCACCCAGGAACCATGGCAGGGAAGAAGAATGCAGAATCCATGGGCTGAAATTAGCCTTGCTAAACCCTATTTCCCTTGCTACCACTGATGAGTGGCCTGCAGGAAAGGAGTCGATGAGCTTCCATCAGGCGTCCACATGCCACGATAGCAGTTTGCACTGTGGGGCGTCTCAGTGGGAAGGCCAAACATTGAGTGACACCTCATCACTAGAGAGGACCCCTGTAGATGGAGGCAGGTTGGAAGGGCAGCAGATGCCCTGCCCATGCCATAGTGGTCTTGGGGTCAAACAGAGGGTCAAACAGAGGTCTTGGGGTCAAACAGAGGGAGGTCTTGGGGTCAAACAGAGGGAGGCCAAAATTCTGCCACTTCACCATCACTAAGCTGGCCTGTCTCCCCTGCCCAGGCAGGGCTAAAGCCACATCCAGAGTCTGTGCAAGCCCTTCCTTCAGGACAAAGCTTACTCTTCCAACACAAGCAAAGCTACTCCCCTGACCAGCGCAGGCTGCAGGGGCTCCTTCCCCTCCTCCAGGGCCTGTCCCAGGAGCCAACCTCCTCCCTGCTACTCTTCCTTCAGCTCAGCCCATCAGGCCTCTGTAGAAATCACCTGATGCCTTCCCAGCTGGGTCTGATAATCCCCTACCAGGCCCAAACACTTCGACTCATAGACTTTAAGACCAGGAGGGAACATCCTGACCATCTAGTCTGACTTCCTGCCCATTGCACCATTGACTCTAGTTCAAACCAGTCAGTGATCTGTGCCCCATGCTGCAGAGGAAGGCGAAAAACCTCCAGGGTCTCTGCCAATCTGACCTGGGAAAATTCCTTCCCAACCCCAAATATGGAGATGAATTAGATCCTGAGCAGGTCAGTAAGACCCACCAGGCTGACACCTGGGAAAGAATTCTCTGTAGTAACTAAAAGCCCTCCCCAGCTAGTGTCCCATCTCTGGCCTTTGGGGATATTTACTGCTAGCAGTCGCAGATTGGCTACATGCCATCGTAGGCAGTCTCATCATATCATCCCCTCCATAAACATATCCAGCTCAGTCCTGAAGCCAGTTAGGTTTTTTGCCCCCACTGCTCCCCTTGGGAGGCTGTTCCAGAACTTCACTCCTCTGATGGTTAGAAACCTCTAATTTCAAACCTAAACTTGTTGGTGGCCAGTTTATATCCATTTGTTCTTGTGTCCACACTGGCGCTTAACTTAAATACTCCCCCCCACCCCTGGATTTATCCCTCTGATGTATTTATAGAGAGCAATCCTATCTCCCCGCAGCCTTCATTTGGTTAGGCTAAACAAGCCAAGCTCCTTGAGTCTCCTCTCATAAGGCAGGTTTTCCATTCCCCTGATCATCCTAGTAGCGCTTCTCTGCACCTGTTCCAGTTTGAATTCATCTTTCTTAAACACGGGAGACCAGAACTGCACACAGTATTCCAGACGAGGTCTCACCAGTGCCTTGTACAATGTTAATAACACTTCCTTATCTCTAGTGGAAATATCTCACCTGATGCATCCTAGGACTACATTAGCCTTTTTCACGGCTGCATCACATTGGCAGCTCATAGTCATCCTGTAAATACAATACAGCCAGGTCTTTCTCCTCCTCTGTCGCTTCCAACTGATACGTCCCCAGCTTAGAGCACAAATTCTTGTTGTTAGTCCCCAAGTCCATGCACTAGCACTTTGCACTATTTAATTTCATCCCATTTCTATTACTCCAGTTTTCAAGGTACTCCAAATCTTCTTGTATGACAGTCTGGTCCTCCTCCATGTTAACAATACCTCCTAACTTTGTGTCATCCGCAAATTTTATTAGCACTCTCCCACTTTTTGTGCCAAGGTCATGAATGAAAACATTGATAAAGCTTGCAGACCAATCTTATTTAGTGATGATTTTATGTTTTCTTCCAGGTCACTGATAAAAATGCTAAATAGCACAGGGCCTAGAAACACTAGAAACACACCCACTCAACAATTCCCCATTTTCAATTATGGTTTGAGACCCATCAGCCAGTTTTTGTTCCGGTTAATACGTGCCATTTTTATTTTATATCGTTCTAGTTTTGTAATCAAAGTGTTGTGTGGTATTAAGTCAAATGCCTTACATAAGTCTATTATATCAACTCGATTACCTTTAGCCCACCAACCAAAACAGCGTTTACTCTTTTCTACTGTCGTTCCGCTTGTCTTACGACAGCTTGCCACGTGTTGCTTTCCCTTCAACTGCACAGAGCTAAGAGCTGCGTTTCATTGCAAGCCAGGGCTGTCTCTTATTAGCCACTCCTTTAACTACAAGAGAAAGCAATTTAACCCACCCCCTGGCTTTAAACATTTTGGGCTTAACGATGAATAGCCTTAATGCTATTGCTGTTTCCTTCTAGCTTAAGTAATTGAAGTCATAGGGCTGGGTTAGTCAGAAGTAACCGCAGAACACACTCAGTGCTGGCCTCTTTCCCCTTCACTCCAGCAGAACAAAGCCTATTTGTTTATTGAGGTTTGCTCAGGAACCATTACAGCTTGGGTTTTTGAATGGAATACAGCCTCTCACTCTGTCCTTATCATTGTGACATGACACCTAAGTGCGAAGCTATTCATGAACGGTAAACTGCCCCTAGGGTTGATGCTGCATTTATAACTAGTTATAGTTGGACATTCTTGCCCTGCCTTGTCATGAAGGGCCCTGCATTTCATTCTATATGGGTTACGGCTACACGCTTTTCTGAACCCTTTTGGTTAGGCTAAACAAGCCAAGCTCCTTGAGTCTCCTCTTGTAAGGTAGGTTTTCCATTCCCCAGATCGTCCTAGCAGTCTTTCTCCGCACCTGTTACACTGTGATGGTCGCCCCATCTCAAAAAACATACATTAGCATTGGAAAAAGTACAGAGAAGGGCAACAAAAATGATTAAGGGTTGGGAACAGCTTCCATATGAGGAGAGACTTAAAAGACTGGGACTATTCAGCTTAGAAGAGAGACAACTAAGGGGAGATGTGATTGAGGTCTATACAATCATGAATGGTGTGAAGAACATTAATAGAGAAGTGTTATTTATAACAGAAGAACCAGGGACAATTAATTTAATAGGCAGCAAGTTTAAAACAAACAAAAGGAAGTATTTCTTCAAACAACGCACAATCAACCTGTGGAACTCGTAGCCAGGGGATGTTGTGAAGGCCAAAAGTATAACTGGGTTCAAAAATGAATTAGATATGTTCTTGGAGAATAGGTTAATCAATAGCTATTAGCCAAGAAGGTTAGGGATGCAAACCCATTCTCTGGGTGCCCCTAAACCTCTGATTGCTGGAAGCTGGGACTGGAAAACAGATGGTGGATCACTCGACAAATTACCCTTGTGACGGGTTGGATCACAGAAACCCCCTTGGGAGCTGCCCCCTGATGTGCAAAGGCTACCTCTGTTCCTGTTTTCCCTGCCAGCTCAGCGGGTTCAGCACTCTGTCTTGCTGAAGCCAGACGCACCCGTCTGCTCCAACCCAGACCAGGGCCTGAATTACCTGCCCCAAAGCTGCAGGTTTACCTGAAAACAGCTCACAGAAGTGTGCTTGTCTTTAGCACTCAGAGGCCCAACTCCCAGTGGGGTCTAAACCCAGATAAATCCGTTTTACCCTGTATAAAGCTTATGCAGGGTAAACTCATAAATTGTTCGCCCTCTATAACACTGATAGAGAGATATGCACAGTTGTTTGCTCCCCCAGGTATTAATACATACTCTGAGTTAATTAATAAGTAGAAAGTGGTTTTATTAAATACAGAAAGTAGGATGTAAGTGATTCCAAGTAATAACAGACAGAAAAAAGTAAGTTACCCAGCAAAATAAAATAAAATGCGCAAATCTATGTCTAATTGCACTAAATACAGATAAGATCCTCACCAGTTCCAAAATGTTCCCTTTTACAGGCTAATCTTCTTTTAGCCTGGGTCCAGCAGTTACTCACACCCCCTGTAGTTACTGTCCTCTGTTCCAATTTCCTTCAAGTATCCTGGGGGCGTGGAGAGGCTTCTTCTTTAGCCAGCTGAAGACAAAATGGAGGGGTCTCCCATGGGTTTAAATAGACTGTCTCTTGTGGGTGGAGACCCCCTCCTCACCCTCTGTAGAATCCAGTTACAAAATGGAGATTCGGAATCACATGGGCAGGTCACATGCCCATGCATGACTCAGTACTTGCAGGTAGCAGCCATTACCCACATGGTATCTTGCATGTCTCCACGAAGACTTCTTATGTGGATTGGAGCATTCCAAGATGCATTGTTCCCCAAATGCTTCCCGATCGGGTACTTAACCTAGTGAATTCCTTCCTAAAGAAGCTGACCAAATGCCTCACAAACCTTACTTACAGATCAAGCAAGTATACAACCCATATTCTTAACCTCAAGTACAAAATGATATATGTGTACAGAAGGGATGAATAGATATAGTAGACCATAACCTTTACAGAGATATGTTACCTGGCACAGGCAGCACAAAACATATTCCAGTTATGTCATATTCCCACAAAGCCTTATGGGAGGTACCGTCACAACCCTATTCTGTTAATTCCCTAAGAAGCATCTGGCATTGGCCACTGTCGATTGGCAGGATACTGGGCTAGATGGACCATTGGTCTGACCCAGTATGGCCATCATATCTGAATGAAGATCTGATCAGAATATGAAACACCCCCCCCCCTCCATAAAGCTTATTTTAATTAATTCAGGGTTTGGCAAATGCACTCATCAATGGGGTGAAAGAACTTGTGAGTGGGGCTTAGCTAGCAGAAGCAACGGGATTTAAGCTTTGTTGAAAATAAAATAAAATAAAAGGTCTGATTCTGATCTAGCAGCCATTGTTTTCACAGGCTTCCTGATTCACACCAGTGAGGGAAGATTCAGGACCTAAGAGTGTAGTCCTTACAAGGAAACCCTTCCAAATGTGGCCCAGTGCAGTGCTGTTTTCCTGAGCCTGCAGACTGTCGGAAATAAGAGATTTGAATGGTCTCCATTCATCTCAACAGCACGTTAGCTCTGAAAAGTCTGGCCCCTCACCCCAAGCTTTACCTCTCCCAACTGCTATATATCTGCTAAACCCACCTTTCATCAGCTCTCCCCAAACCGTAGAGCAGGGATCGGCAACCTTTGGCACGTGGCCTGTCAGAGAAATCCGCTGGCAGGCCAGGACGGTTTGTTTACCTGCAGCGTCCGCAGGTTCGGCCGATCGCAGCTCCCACTGGCCGCGGTTCCCCGTTCCAGGCCAATGGGGGCTGTGGGAAGCGGCGCGGGCCAAGGGATGTGCTGGCCGCCACTTCCCACAGCCCCCATTGGCCTGGAGCGGTGAATCGCAGCCAGTGGGAGCTGCGATCGACTGAACCTGCAGACGATGCAGGTAAACAAACTGGCCCGGCCCGCCAGCGGATTTCCCCGACGGGCCGCGTGCCAAAGGTTGCCGATCCCTGCTCTACGGTTTGGGGAGAGCTGATGAAAGGTGGGTTTAGCAGATATATAGCAGTTGGGAGAGGTAAAGCTTGGGGTGAGGGGCCAGACTTTTCAGAGCTAACGTGCTGTTGAGATGAATGGAGACCATTATGGCTCCCTGAACAGTTTTCAATTTCAAACAAAAAAGAAACATTTGCCTCTGCAAGGACACTGCAGAACAACACGCAGCCTCCACTGATACCAGCTGCTAAGTCAGCAGCTGGCTTCCAAGCTCTGAACATGAGCAGGATGGCTGATTCCCCAGGTATCCCCCAGGCTTTACTGCTACTGAGCCTTCTGACAAGTACGTCACCACTGCATTTTCCTGCTTGTTGCACTGATTATGGGACTGGAACCTTTGAGACAATCTCCCAGCTCTAGGCTAACACGGTGCAGAGATCTGCAGGCTCCTAGCTTGGGATACCTATCCCTGGGATTTATTATGGGCCAGTGAGGCATTCAGTGCTATACAAGATGCAAATAAAGACAGCCCCTGTCCTATAAAGCTTACAGGCTAAGGGACAGACCTGGGGAAGGTAAGTAGTACAGAGGAAGCCCGGACTTAGACTGGTTTATCCTCACCCCTTCTCTCTGCCTTCCTAGTGACGATGTCAGGGTTTATGTGGAAGAAGTGTCTCTGCCAGCGGGATCTGAATGGGAAGGCCGGGGCACGACACTTTGGGGGTGGAACCAAAAGGAAACATACGAGACACAGAAGGAAGCTGTGAGCGAGAAGGAAGCCCCACAAAGGACTGAAGCAGCAGCTCCTTTGCCACCATGTCCCAGTATGCAACAAAACGAGACAGCACTTCAAACCGTGGGCCCATCCAGTCACCTATCTGCCACTTGCTAAAGAAACATGCTGAGCTTTCTAAACAATGGGGCCCTTTTGCTCGGCGGGTCATCATGTGTCAATTTGATTTTGCAGACACACTGTCCAGAACTTGGATGCCTCTGATGCTGCATCTGATTCACAGAGCACAACCTGAGAGCTCCAGACGAGCCCTCCATTTACAGCCCCATCAGGCGGTACAGTCAGTGTGTCGGTGTTAGGAGAAGAGGCAAGGCCATCCAATGGTTTGGGTCACGCTAGCTGCAACTGGCGAAAAGGGTCCTTACCTTTGGGGACTGCAGATATCCCCAAAACTTCTAACCACGCTGTAAGTATCAGAGATGTATTTATACCTTGGGAATGTATCTGTGTATGTTCCCCACCTGATATTCAGTATAGCAAAGAATGGAAAACGTATAAAAAAGGTGGACTATGCACCTAGCCTGAACCTGAAAAATGAAGCATTCCCCAGCAGGAACAAACACTCAGCTACCACCTGGAACATAATGTTCTTCATTTGTTTGACAGCGCCCCAAAATGCCCCAAACAGGTGCTTTACAGAACAAAGCAAAGCACACAGTCGCTAGCGGGAAGAATTTACGCTTTAACTGCAGATGTGTTACAACGCGTGGGGTGTAACAGACAATCGTCGGAATGTGGCGGGAGGAAGGACATTCAGAAAGATTGTGCTTATTCAGTCTTGGCAAGCGCATGTGCTAGTTCCATTCCGCTGCGTGCACATTAGAGACATGCGTGTACTTAAAGGGGTGAATTATTTTAGAATTGGAAAAGGTTCAGAAAAGGGCAACAAAAATGATTAAGGGTATGGAACGGCTGCCATATGAGGAGAGATTAATAAGACTGGGACTTTTCAGCTTGGAAAAGAGACGACTAAGGGGGGATATGATAGAGGTCTATAAAATCATGACTGGTGTGGAGAAAGTAAATAAGGAAGTGTTATTTACTCCTTCTCATAACACAAGAACTAGGGGTCACCAAATGAAATTAATAGGCAGCAGGTTTAAAACAAACAAAAGGAAGTATTTCTTCACACAATGCACAGTCAACCTGTGGAACTCTTTGCCAGAGGATGTTGTGAAGGCCAAGACTGTAACAGGGTTCAAAAAAGAACTAGATATGTTCCTGGAGGATAGGTCCATCAATGGCTATTAGCCAGGATGGGCAGGGATGGTGTCCCTAGTCTCTGTTTGCCAGAAACTGGGAATGGGTGACAGGGGATGGATCACTTGATGATTGATTACCTGTTTTGTTCATTCCCTCTGGGGCACCTGGCATTGGCCACTGTCGGGAGACAGGATACTGGGCTAGATGGACCTTTGGTCTGACCCAGTATGGCTGTTCTTATGTGAATTCACTCATGCAGGGATTTGAACGGTGATGGGCTGCTGAGCAGGGATTGGGAAGATGTGCATAATGCAAAGGGGAACACGGAACTCCCCTAAGAAGGACCACATGTGTGAGTCAGTGTGCAGGACTGGCCTCTTGGATTGCAAGGTTTATATTTCAGGAGGGGAAATTTGGGCTACTCCAAAAGCCAACACTGCAGACTCTGGCCTCTTGTTGTGCACACACAACTTTGCACACAATTTGTCTTCACTTATGTGTGCAAATGACACAACACAAGTTGTTGCTTTTAACCTAGAAAGCCTTAAGGAGATTGTGTCCTGTTTAATTCAGAGCCTGCCCCTCTGGATAAACCGAAGGGGTAGAGCTGAGAGACCATAACATAAGAACAGCGATACTGGTTCAGACCAATGGTCCATCTAACCCAGTATCCTGTCTTCTGACAGTGACCAATGCCAGGTGCCCCAGAGGGAATGAACAGAACAGATAATCATCAAGTGATCCATCCCGTCACCCATTCCCAGCTTCTGGCAAACAGTGGCTAGGGACACCACCCCTGTCCATCCTGACTAATAGCCATTGATGGACCTATCCTCCATGAATTTATCTAGTTCTTTTTTGAACCTTGTTACAGTCTTGGCCTTCACAACATCCTCTGGCAAGGAGTTCCACGGGTTGACTGTGCGTTTTGATGAGAATTCTCATGGTTTAGTTGTGCGAGGGCTGCTGGCAACGATATTCTCAGCAAGGGTTTCCCCCACCTGTGCAGTCAGCTGTCCTCGTTGGTTCACTAAAGCTTGGATCTGCTGCCCCACAGGTCAAACTAGGGGCGGAAGGGATGAGTCTGGGGAGATGAGCGGGTTTTGGTACTGAAGGGATCAAGAGGGATTTTTGAACATTCCGTTAATTGGACCTTGCTCCTGGTCGTTATTTTTTCACAAACGTACATGCCCCCAGGACGGAAGACTCCAGAGCACAGGATGAAAATTAAAATAAACAGAAGAGTTCTGAAAATAACGTGGGGGCTGATAAAGCATCTGTAGCTTCACAATTCCAGGCTGTCTCTTTGTGAGGTGGTCATGCTGAGCCACAACGCAGTAATGGAATGACCATGCTGCATTGCAACTGTCCTGCACGGCAGAACAGCTGGAAGCAGCTGTACTAACTCAGACCCCAAAGGAATAACCACAGAAAGAAGAAATAATACATCCCCTCCTCCACCACTGCCACCCTTCCATAAATCAATGCAACTATCACCCACCGGTCTTTCCAAAGGCAGAGCATGCAGATAGGATTCTTGCAGCCTGTGAACTGTGGAGATACAGGGGCTGACTCTCTTACACCAGTCTAAATCCATCGACTCCAGTGGGGCTGCTCCAGATTTTCAGTAGTGCAAGAGGAGAATCAGGCCCATAAGGCTAAATCGGACTCTGAGTTATATCTGTGCAACCCCTTGTTGCTCATGAGCATTGAAGGCTGCACAGAGCGATACGTCCTACAAGCAAAAGCTACCGTGTATCCATAAAGAAGATGCTTCTATAACAAACACACAACATTTGATCATGTTAAATGCTGCGCGCCTCCAGCCTCAGAGTGAACAAGGCACCAACTAATTCAAACCAACTCATGCTTTGCTTCCTCATGACTTATTGCTTAAAGCGCTGACACAATTCCTGCTCACAGTGATGCCTATCTATACAGAAGCCATGTTCAGCACATAACAGCATAGGATGATCACTAGCACGTTTTCATTTGAGGATCTCAAGGCACTTTGCAAACATAAAGGAAGCCTCAGACACCAGATATCCTCTATAATAGGGCTTTTCCCTTAAGGGAGGCATAAAGGGGTTAACTGACTTGCCCAAGGTCACCCAATGACAGTGGCAGAGAATAAAAACCTGCTGTGAAATCCTGATTCCACTGAAGCTAATGGCAAAATTCTCACTGGACTTCAATAAAGTCAGGGTTTCCCTCCAGGAGTCCTGACTCCCACTCCCCCTGCTTTATCCTGAAGTATTGCTACAATTGGTTTGATACTAGGATTAACCAAAAATATCCAAGACACCCTGCAATTTAAGCTGTAACATCTATCACAGCATCCAAATTCCTTAGGGTTGATTTTGTCAGTTGATCTTGGCCCTCTAAGGATTGTGACTGATGTGATTTTTAATCATAAGCAGCAGACATTTAAAAAATGTCCCCCACTCCTGGAAAATGTAGATTTTTCAGCAGAAATTCAGAAATGGAAATATTTTTAGTGGGAAATGCTGCCACAGTGTCTCATGGGAGTTATAGTTTGGGTGTCTCATGCTCCCATCCTCCCTTATAGACCAGACTCCCGGGTTGGTCTACATCTCCCATGATGCACCACAGTCTCCCTTCTTGGAAAGGGAGGTACATCACGGGAGTTCCTAGCCATAATGCAAGATGGGAGATGTAGTCCAACTCGGAAGCCTTGCCCAGAGAGAAAATAGGGACATCAGGCAACCAAACTACAACTCCCATGAGGCACCAGGACAGCATTTCCAAATCAAAATATTTCCATTTTCAGCTAAAATATTTTGTTTTTCCAAGTACAAAAATTAAAATATTCCGGGAAAGCAGGCCTTCTTGTGAACAATTTCATTCAGGCAAAAATCCAATTTTCCACTGAAAACAATTTTGATTGAAAAATTTTGACCAGCTCCCTGGCTCAGAGCCTTCTGCTCCCTGATGCCATGGTGCTGCTGGAGCTCAGAGAGCTGTTAGAGCACACTCAGGGCCGGCGCAACCCATTAGGCGACCTAGGCGGTCGCCTAGTGTGCTAAGATTTGGGGGGCACCGGCCACCCCGGTCGTCAGTGGTAATTTGGGGGCGGGACCTTCCGCTGCCTCTGTGGGGGGCGGCATTTCGGGGGCGGGACCTTCCGCCGCCCTAAAGCTGGCAGCGCTCCTGAGCACACTGCAGCGGACCATGCACCCAAATGCACCAGCAAAGGGGTGGGCTGTTAGTAAGTTGTTTCCCCCATGCTTTGCTGTGCTGTGTCTCACGACCATGTCGCCAGTTGATATCACTCGTCCATGCTCTTTATCATCCCTAATCACAGATCATAAACAGAAGCAGCACGGTTACAAATATTTTACGCTTAATGCACGCCACATTCTAAGCTAACGTACTTTCACTTACTCTTATAAAGCTGCACTCTGATAAGAATAAAGACAAACAGCAGCATCACAACGCTCAGCTCTGACAGGGAGAGCTCAGCATAACGCTTGAAATATGGTTTATGTACAAAACCAAACTACGTTTACAATCNTATATTATAAAGCTGCCCTCTGATAAGAATAAAGACAAACAGCAGCATCACAACGCTCAGCTCTGACAGGGAGAGCTCAGCATAACGCTTGAAATATGGTTTATGTACAAAACCAAACTACGTTTACAATCCCAAAATTCAACCTCTAGCTTAGAGAGCCTCAGTTCGCCTGTTCAACTGGAGCCCACTCTAACTGGCTCGTGTTATGACACAGATGTTCTCCATGCCACGTCCAGCGTGGGCACTGACGCAGCAAAGTAGCTAATGCCAACGAGGTAATCTGAATCGTTATGCAAGCACCTTATACATTTAGAGCACAAAGACCTCCAGTTAACAAAGCAGCGGAGCTGGATGGCTCGTGGAATCACTTACAGACTCGATCACCCAGAGGAGTTAATGGCTCCAACCCAGCCTGGGCTGGTAGTGACCAGTTGTTTGGTGCCCTATGCAAAATATGTTGGAGTTCTTCAATGGGAGTTGCATTAATGTACTTAGGGGCAGAATGGCCCGGGGGAAATAAGATTAGACAATAAGAACCACATGGACCAATGGCAGCCATATTCTTTGTTGAAGATATACCGTTGAGGAGGAATGAGGAAACCCACTCTCCATTCCCTGGGCCCACTTGAGCTTCCCTGCCCAGGACCACTCAGAGATTCTAAATTATTATTTGTAATCCCATGCTCATAGGAGTTCCCACTCCCAGTTGTGGAGCAGGACCCCATTGTACAGTGCGTACAAACAGCTCATGTGTGGAGTCCTGCCTCAGGGTCACAGCCACAAAAATATGGCAGACTGCACAGCCACACGCTCTCAGCACATCAGGAATCCACATTGGATAGGGCGCTCCTTCTCTTCCCGGGCCCAACTCCAGATTACAGAATCCATATCTCGGACATCATTGCAGATTCCAGCTGGCAAGCTGCAGGTGTTAGAACGCACTGCAACATAACTGGCAAAGCACTTCTACTGGGCACAGCGAAAACTTCAGATTTGCTCCCTGCAAAAAGCAAGGTTGACTTCAGTGAATTCTCTCACTGTACTAGGGGCTGAATACACAAAGCAACTTGAAGCCTGAGCTGCTGCTTATTGGCACAACATACAAAGCCATCAATTAATCCATTTAGGTAGCAAATTAAGCACCACCATTATCTATTTATCTACTTATCAGGCTATCATAAACCTTTCTAAAGGTGCAGAAGTGCGAATGTTTAAATTAAACTCACCCAGACAATCTCCTGGATAAGCAAGCAGTGGAGTAAAGAATCCACAACTAATTTAACAGCACTAATTACAGCACATCGGATTAGATCTTTCATATACCTGCACAAATACAGGCTGTAAAGGGAGGGGAGGGGGAGGGAAGAAATGAATAACAGATGATTGCAGTTTGCACAGTGTGAGAAGTCCTTTAACTTCTCTCCCAACACAACAACAGTTACGTTAATGCAACAGTACAGTTGCACAGCTACAATAATAAAAGAAATGCAAAAATTAAGGTTGCACTCACAAACTATTTTCTGTTTCTGCTTTCCTTCTCAATGCAGTTTACTGCATTTGTGCTTTGCAGTTAAATATTTACCATACAATCAGTGGTGGATTAATGATTTTGCCGCCCCTAGACCCAGGGTTTTTTGTCGCCCAAAGATCGAAAGTCCCGAAGCAAATAAATAAATAAATAAACAAACAAACTCCGAGTAGGGCCGAAGGGGGAAAAAAAAACCAAAAAACTTCAGACAGCGCAAGTGCCACTCCAGCAAATTTGCCGGCCTAGGCCTAGACTTTGTCGGCCTAGGCGATAATACGCTGCTGCATACAATATTTGGGAGGGGCAACATGGCAGTAAGAACTTTATCTTCTGCATTTCTTTAAAAGCCTGAGCATCTCATTTGACACTGGTGTAACACGACTGGCTTAAACGTGAGATCAGAACCAGACTCATATATATATAGTTCATTTGCTTGTAATTCCTCTCTCATCTGTTCTCTCCCCCACACACCCAGGCATACACACACTCTCATTTCTTTATCTGTTATTCCTCATGCTCAGTGCTGGCGCACAGGGTGGAAACGGTTCTCTTCCATCCCTCTCTGTCATTGGCTGCTGCTTCTCTCTGCTCTGTGGTGCTGAGATTGACTGTTCTGCCCTCCTTGCTAAGGTTCTGAAGGTTTCTCGTTTCCTCACCTCAGTTGGGCTCCACTCGACAGTTTCACGCGGGAGTCTGTGTGGCATGCAGAGTACATGCCCTGAACACACACAAAATTACTGCACAGAGCAATCAAGTGTTGAAGTGAGGCCACAGCCCAATGAGAAGGAAATGAGAGGGCCCCTGGAGGGGCCTCATTAACACCATCATGGAGGCCAATGACTCGAATCCCATCCCATACTCGGGACAAAACTCTCTGTTTGTTTTCCCTCCTTAGGCTGCTGAAGCTGGGCTGAAAAGCACCGGCCATGTAAACGGCAGGAAAGGACAATCGGCAGAAACAGCTTTCCAGCAAGGAGATAAAATGCAGCGCTGCAGATGAGTCAAATCTTTGGGAGGGTTTGAAATGACAAAATACTTGGAGTTCACAAATGAGCAAGCAGCAAAAAGGGAAAAACCAAACCAAACCAAACCAAGCTGACAGAGACATGGAGTTGGTTTCCTGTTGGCTTTGGCAGCTGGGATCTGCTGATGAAAAGCAAGAGGACATTTTTCCTTGTTCTCTTCCCCAGTTAGTTTAGGTATTTAAAAAAAAAAGAAGTCTGAATAAAGCCAACGCCTTGATCTTAGGTCTGCTCTCAGGGCCACAGGGGTATCCTCACGGTGATAGAAAACAGTCATGATGAATAAGCATGTGCTGCTCTCTTCAGTATGGTGGCTTTACCTGGCCTGGGAAAGTCCAGCGGTCACTCGGAAGCCACTCGTGACAGCACTGCGACAGAGGAATCTTTAAGCACACTGAGATGCCCGGTGTTCTTGTAGCCGTGTCGGTCCTCACCCACCTTGTCTCTCTCACACTTGGTATTGCTCATTTGCATATCCAAACCCACAATGCCTCTCCTGGCTCACAACCTTTGCTAGGCTATAGGTACAATCAGTGGGAGTTAGATTCACAAAAGATATATTGGAATTGGAAAAGGTTCAGAAAAGCGCAACAAAAATGATTAAGGGTATGGAATGGCTGCCATATGAGGAGAGATTAATAAGACTGGGAGTTTTCAGCTTGGAAAAGAGACGACTAAGGGGGGGATATGATAGAGGTCTGTAAAATCATGACTGGTGTGGAGAAAGTAAATAAGGAAGTGTTAGTTACGCCTTCTCATAACACAAGAACTAGGGGTCACCAAATGACATTAATAGGCAGCAGGTTTAAAACAAACAAAAGGAAGTATTTTTTCACACAATGCACAGTCAACCTATGGAACTCCTTGCCAGAGGATGTTGTGAAGGCGAAGACTATAACAGGGTTCAAAAAAGAACTAGATAAATTCATGGAAGATAGGTCCATCAATGGCTATTAGCCAGGATGGGCAGGGATGTTATCCCTAGCCTCTGTTTGCCAGAAGCTGGGAATGGGTGACAGGGGACGGACACTTGATGACTACCTGTTCTGTTCATTCCCTCTGGGGCACCTGGCACTGGCCACTGTTGGAAGACAGGATACTGGGCTAGATGGACCTTTGGTCTGACCCAGTATGGCCATTCTTATGTTCTGATGTTAATAGAAAAGGCAGTGTCTCATAGTGGATAGAGCACCGGGACTCTGGAGACCTGGGTTCTATTCCTGGTTCTGCCACTGGCTTGCTGGGTGACCTTGGACATGTCACTGCTCCTCCCTGTGCCTCAATTTCCCCATCTGTAAAAATGGGAATGATGACACAGACCTCCTTTGTATAGCACTTTGGATACTACAGCTGAACTGCACCATAAAAGAGCTGGGATTACTGTTAACATCAGTGATGGGGTATGCGTGCTATCCTGGAGATGTGCAGGGCTAATGTATTTTTCATCCCAGGCAAGGATCCTGCAGTTGGACCTGTGTGCACACAGGGAGCCATCCACATGGATTCTGGTGCAGGACTGAGGCTCTAATTTCCTCCCCCACCAATGTGGTTTCATCACCGTGCTGGGGTCTGACCCCTGGGCTCACTCTGAGGCTTGTGGGATCACAGCTCTTCCCCACTAAATTACCATCACCAACAGAGAGCTACAGTCCCTCGGTTATAACCATTCAACCCCAGCGCAAGGGCAACATTTGGTTCAGGAGGCTGTAAATGACCCACGCATTTGTGCTCTATTCTTTTATAAATGATGGATGAGAAAGGCCTGAAAAGTGCTCCCTCGATACGGGAATTTCCCTGGCTGCTGGTGTATGTAAAAAAATGTTAGAAGAACCAGGTGATTGTGAAGAACGCTGCCTTTTTTAGGGAGGGGGGCTCTATTTCAGGAACCCCTTGCTCAAATGGCCTCATATTTGGACCACGAATCCTCCCCCACATCTGTATGAGGCACAGCAAGTTACAAGACAATCCAAATCAGCATGCGGTTTTTAGAGCACTTAGAACAGTCATCTTTAAAACAGTAGGCAACTCCCAACTAGAGCTCTGGCTCTGCTACAATACACAGAGCTCCAGGGTGCAGCTGGTCGGAAAACGGGGAAAAGAAAATGTGAGCGGAAGTTTTCTGATGAAAACATGTCCCGTCGTCAGAAACGTTTTTCAGCCAGTTTTACTCCAGCCCCGGCTATTTCAAGGAGGCCTCTCTCTTTAGGAACATATGAAGCTGAAAGGGATAACAGGTCACTGCTCTGCCTCCCACATGGGAGCTGGATACCTGTGCAGGAAGGGATGTGTGGTCGCTGCACAGCTCTGCGCCCCTTCTGACAAACAAGCAGTGAAAGGGCAGGAGGCAGAGTCCAGGCGCCTGGTGAGTCATGCACAGTAACCTACCATGCTTGAGTCCTTCCTTCACCTCCATCATGGTATTGTCTTCAAACAATGAGCTATGTGCTGCTCAGAGGCACTTTCCCCACAGCAGCACTATAGCCAATCATCGGGGGAAGCCATGATGTTAAAAGGCAAGTGAATAAGGTGGGTTTGGGGACGATCGATACAGTAAATACAAACAACCATCCAGGCGTCGCACCTCTGAGGCGCCCCATTTTAGAAGTAGGAAATCTCCTCTCCCCGCTCTGAGGGGATTTAATCCCCATTTTACAGGTGGGGAAACTGAGGCACAGAAGTTAAGTGACCTACCAACCATCACACAGCGGGTCAGAGGCAAGGCTGGGAACAGAACCCAGGAGTCCTAATTCTAACCAATAGATAAACACCCTCTGTTGGCTTCTGAATGTTAATCCTAATAACCCACCGAGTGCTGTCCCTCAGAGGGCTGTTCTTTTTCAGGCACGGGGTGGACACCCCCAGGGCTCATTCAGAGAATGCCACAGAGTCCTGAAAGTGCCACCTGGTTGGCAAGGAAAGGGTTAATCCCAGTATTGCTGCATGACAGGAGAGGTTTGATGGCACGTCTACACTACGGGCGCTACAGCGACGCAGCTGCAGCGCCGTCATGACGCTGTGTGGCGCAGACACGTCTCCCAGTGACGGAAGGGGCTTCTCCATCGATGGAGGTAATCCTCCTTCCCTGAGTGGCAGGAGCGAGGTCGACATTCTTCCATCCACCTAGCCGCGTCTATGCTAGGGGTCAGGTTGGCTTACCCGCAGTGCTGGGGGGCGGGAATTTTTCAAGCCCCTATGCAAGGCAGTTTGGTTAAGCTAAATAGTAAGTGTAGACCTGGGCTAAGCGTGCTGCGGTAAGAGGGCTCCTCACAGTCACTCTGAGCCCAGATATACAGAAGCTGCTATAGGAGGATACGTAACTAGGATCTGCTTTCCCAGGCACCCACACCTACCCTGGCCCCTTCTGACTGCGACGTTCCCTGTGCTGCCACTGTGGCGCTTTGGGGGGTGGTACGTCCACACTGTCAAACCCAAATCTATGGGAGCCAGGCTTGTGGAATCGATGTTTCCAAGCCCACGCTTGAGCGTCCGCACTGCATGGTAAACCTGGGCTTACGACTGCTGGGCTCGGGTCCCCCAGCTGTGCCAACACACCCACATTGCACTACGCAGACCTCCTGGCTCGGGTCTGCAGCATGACCTGCGTCTATACTGCACGACAGAGCTGGACCCAAGTCGTAGCAGGACTCAGGCTCTGACCACACTCAAGTCAGGCTGATGTGTGTCTGGACAGACCGGGGCTTGGGCTCCAACCTGAATCAGAGTCCGGCTTAGTGTGCAGTGCAGATGGACCTTTAGGACACTACGCTGGACTGCGTTCACACTGGGCTTGCTGCGGTGTCACTCCTAGAGCATCCACGGGAGACACACGAGTAAAATCCTCAAGAGCAGCCTCTCCCCGGCCCCCCTTAGAAGTGAGGAAGGAATATTTGTTCTCACTAACAGGAAGTGAGGATTCTTGGTTCTGAGGTCTCACCCCGGCTGTCTTAGGAACTTGTATGGCCCCCACCTCGCTGTGGTACCTGAGCATCTCACAATCTTTAACGCCCCTGTGTGGTAAGGCAGGGCTATTGTGCCTCTGTCCAGTGGGGATAGACAGACTAAGCTATTTGCCCATGGTCATGCAGGAAGCCTGCAGCGGAACAGGGAATTGACCCTGCATTTCCCACGTCCCAGGCTAGCGCTTTAACCACTGGGCAACCCTTCCCCCTGGCTGTGCCTACACTAACCTTTTCCAGGGCAAAAGTCAAAATTTGACCTACTTTGCATTTGTCCCTATATCGGCTTGCAAGGCCCATGTGATTCCTTCCACTTATTCATTTTATGACCAGACATTTCAATAATGCTGCACTTTCTACCCCAAGCCCTGGGCCTGATCCAAATCCTATTGCGGCTGATGGAAAGATTCTCAGCGACTTCAGTGGGATTTGGACCAGAATTCGTCAGTGACCTCTGAGAGCGGCACGCCAACGTGCCTGGAAGGGGCCTGCCCAGACAGCTGTGAGCCAAGGCACAAGAGAGACCCTCCGGTTAAAAGCCGAATCGTGAGCACTTGGGGGGAGGGAAACAAGTGTTGCTAAGGGAACAGATTTTCATTTCAAACTCCTCCAAGTGGAGATTTACAAACAACAAGAGGATACATTTTTTTAAAAGTAGCTTGATGGCGCCCATTTAAACTCTGCATCTGGACGTCACATCTGGACTGCACTTGCCACCCCTGGAGAACTAACAGCCAGCGGAGATGTTAGCTGGCAATGGAAGGAAACAAAACTAGCCAATTCTTCCCCTCTCTTGGCGCCATCCTCACAAGCAGAAAGCAGCGTGCTCTCTATTCATCTGCCTGTCTCTAGCTGCCTATACGACGTTCAGCCCTGGAGAATGCCAGCACCTCTTCTCCCTGTGTGTGTTGGTTGGGCAGCTAACAGCAGTCAGTGACAGGGCAATATAACCCCTCATTGTGTTTGTAAGTCAATGGAACACAAAGGCAGTTGACATACACTCGGGGAATGGCCAGCTGTGATGAAAGGTGACCGCACAGCCTCTGGCAGCCCGGAACCAGGTCAGGTTCAGGAATAAACGGCAATTTGGACTTCCCCACTGAAAGGCAAAATGACTTGTGATTGGAAGTTCCTTGGGTGTTGTCAAGGCTGCTTCCCCACTCTGGCACTTCGAGTGCAGAAGGTGGGGGCCCGCAAGGATTCTAAAAATTAATACTGGCCACTCCAGGCTGGTATTAAACTCCCAAGGTTACAGCTTTTCTCTGACCTTGGCTTGGTAAATGCTGCCACCACCTAAATGCAAAACCCCCTTGGGATCCAGGATGGCGCACTTGGGAATTCCTCCCTGTGGGGTACCCTCAAGCCCTTTCACCCCCCCTCCGGGGAAGAGCTGAGAAAGAAAACAAAGGAAATCAGCTGTTGCAACCATGTCAATTAAACAACATATGCACAAACCTCTTAGGACACAAAAACCCAATCCTGTTCTTTAAAAAGGTAAATTTTATTAAAATAAAAAAGAAAGAAAATACATCTGGAACTTAGGCTTTTGCTAGATTAAAAAAAAACCACTTACAAAACGTAAACATCAAGAATAACCTTCTTGAGGTCCAGCTTAAAGGTTACAAGCAAAACAAAAGCATTTGGGGGTTAGCACAGAGGAATCCACAAGCCTTACAAAAAATAAAAGAAATAAACCTAATCGCGTCTTTCTAGACATTTCCTAATCTACTTACATATGTGGGTCGTTCTAGGTATAATCTGATGATTTCCCTACCTGGCAAAAAGCTTTTTACAGCATAGTCATAGCCCTGAGTTTGCTCTGTTCCACCTCTCCAGAGAACAACAGAACACAAAGGGAAATTTTAAAAAGTTCTAGCCTTCCCATTGGCTCTGTTGGTCAGATGCCCACTCCCTTTCCTTTACCTGGGGGACTTTTTAACCCTTTAAAGGTAAAGCAAGCAGAGAACAGCCACTAAGAGGGACTTTATAGCTAACTGGCTGGCTGGGTGTCCATAAAAGGGAGCTACCCCCCACCCCCTCCACACACACCCCTTCATTTATCACAGATGTTTTTGAAAAACCTCACCCTTTGATGTTAAGATGATGCGATTCACAGGGCAGCATGGACTATATGTCTGAGTCATACAGATCACCTAGCTGGTGTTGGGGACACGGTGCTGATAGAAGGACTGACTGTTGGGGCTCTTCCCTAATTAGGTGTGTTACACTGGGGGTGTTAAGCTGGAATTCAGGCAAGACACTGGAATTCAGTGGTTACATTTTGCACAAATTCCCCCTGTAGTTTCAATTCTTCAGCACTTGTCGTAAATTGCTACCCAGCTTTTCTGATCTGTTAAACTGCTGCTGTTTTGCACCCCAGAGGTGGCTGGAGAAGCAATTCCTACATATAATTTGTACATCAGTTTACACAGTGATGTGGGCGAATGGCTCTCTCTAAAACGTAAGCCGGTGAAGTCAGTGGTCGTTGTATTTGGAGACATTAATACAATTCCAAATCAACTGAACTTCTAAACCTTGCCGGGCTTGGAAGCTATTTGCACCACTAATGAACTATATTCTTTGCAGGTTTATTTATCCATTTAGCCTCATATTTTGGCTCTCTCCAGTTCCTTTACTGAGACTTCCATCCTACTCAATAGGCTAATGCGGGACAGGATAATCTGAGAAGCAAGCGACTGACCTAATAAAACCCTTTGTAATTCGGTTCACACAAAGGCAAGAGCTGAGACAAGTTTGCTGTGCTCAGTCCTCATGCGCCCTGCTTCTCGGGCCAAACTAACCCCATGCATTTTGACCAGGCTGTTTGTCCCTGCCCAAGAGAGCCAGGAAACATCTCCACACTGACAGGTAACCCTTGTCTTCAAAAAAGGGAAAATGACTAACTCGCTTTGAACTCTAGCAGCGTCCATCTCCGGATCTGCCAGAGTGCCCCAAACGCTAACGCATTCAGGCACACATCTCGCAGTGAGGTCGGCGTGTGTCCCTATTTTACAGACAGGGAAAGTGAGGCATGGAATTCAGTGACTAGCCTGGGCCATGCAGGGAATCTAGGAGGGAACAGGGCACAGAGGTTGGGATTTCCAAAGGAGCCTTTAAAGAAGATAGGCACTGCACTCATTGAATTTCAATGGGATTTGAGCAGCTGGCTCCCTTAGGCTGCTTTGAAACCCCCACCCAGATTGGCTGATTCGAAGGCTCAGCCACAAGACGACCTTTCTACCTCTCTGCCACCTTCAAGATCCCACGTCAACAAGAGGCTGTGTTTGCACTCTAAATGTTTGCAAGTAACTGCCTGGGTTCCCTCCTCCACTTCCCAGCCAGAGGGCGCTTTCAAGGCAAATTCTACTCCCGCTGCGAAAAGTTGCTCAGTGTGACTTCACGAGCTACCAGCGCAACGCACTCGCCCAACGCTCCTTGTGCTGGGGACAGACTCAGCTGTGGCTGAAGAGACACAGATGTTTGAAATCAAGTCTTGATAGGGGAAGGGGAAAACAGCCAGCTGCTATATGGTATTTTACAATGTCCCTGCTACCCCTGAGCCTGGGTTCCTGATCCTGCAATGGGAGGTCCACATGCAAAACAACAACAAAAACCCAGACTTGCAGGATCTGGACTGAGCAATCGGGTAATTCACCTTGTAAGTCCATTTCCCTCCAGGCTTGGTGGAAATCGTTTGCAAGGCAGCACGGGGAAATAACACTGCAGTTCCCAGTAAAACTCTGTGAATTCAGAGAGGTCCATGGTATTCTCCCAGGCAGTTCCTCTCTACTCCTCAACCTGAGATCTGTCTCTTCCCAGCACAGAAAGCTACTTCGACTGGGTACTACGCCTTCCAGCAAGCAATGGAAAACCCAAGGGATGTTTTGCTGATCATCTGTGCAGAGTTTTCACTTCCCCTACGTTGCCACACTCCTCCCTCATTCAGCACACAGCCCACACCCTACCAGCCTACATGTGTTACCAACACTTCAAGTGCTGCAAAAATCACAGCCACAGAACAGCTCAACCTTAAATGACTATACATGAGGGAGAGAGAGGCAGAAGTCAGACGGAGCTGCTATCCAAGGGCAAAGTTGGCATTTGAAAAGTGCCTTGTCTGAAAGCGTAGTGTGTGTCTGGGCCAAATAGAATAGAATACAGCAAAGCCAAAAATAATATTGCAGTATATCTGATGCATGCTCGTACACACACACATACACACACTCTCTCTCTCTTTCGCACACTCATACAATTGGCCTGATCATAAAAGGTGCTGATTCCAACAGGAGCTGAGTGTGCTTAGCACCTTTGAGAAGAAAAACAGGAATTACCGTAGTTTGTGTATGCATATTTAAATTCTATAATTTTTACACACACAGAGGGAAGATATTCATAGGGTAAATTTCCTGGGCAAATACATTCATTACACATTTGCAAAGTTTATCACACACTGATGGCTGTGTCACCTGCCCAATCTCCTCTGGATTTCATCAAACATTCCAAGAAGATTGCTCTGGGCACAGGCAAGACCTGAGTGACAGCTGATCTAGACATGAACATGCCATGGTTTTAAGGTCTGATATCCCATGGCCCTGCAATTTAAAAATGAGCATTATCCCATTGGGAAGCTGAAAGCTTTGACCTTCCTGATAGCAGACACTGAGCTCACTTCTAGCCATGACAGGCCCAGAGATATCCTTTGAGAGTATAAAAAATGGTATTTTGGATCACTTGTTTACATTGTCCCCTTTGAGTCCTGCATGGTCAGACTCCTGGTAATCAAAGTAACTGGCTTCACAGGCAAGAGCAGACAAGAAATAACACATGGACATTTTTTAAAGTGCCCCCCAAAATGTTCCTAAAATGGCTTTTCCGTAACTTACAGGGCCCATGCAGAATGGGGTGATTTACTAGCATTCATTTCCCATAGCGTCCACAATGTGCCAGGGACAGACGAGTGAAGTCTCACCGCAGCAAGGCCGATGCTCTGAGTAGCACAGCCATCCCAAATCCATGCTGATAACACCTTCATGCCATACTGTCCTCTGTACTGCTAAAATACACCTGGCTTCTCAAAGGTGCCTCTCACTGGGCTACCCATCCCTGTGCTGTGCGTGAGACACACAGCGCTGTGTGTGTATCGTTAATGTCGACTCCCACCTCGGAGAGCCCCAGGACACCAGCCTCCATTGCCCACTTGTTACATTTTCCATCAGGCTCCCCTGCATGCTTGGGAGAAGCTCCCTGCAAACATCTCATTATCTTTCTTCAAATCCCGCCAAAGAACTCTCCTTTCCTGTGCTGCCTACAGAAAACCTGACAATGGTTAGGCAGCTGCTGTGCAGAGACTGCTGCTGATCATGCTAATCAGCATTGCCTCTGGGTTTCCTTGTGCTCCTCCACCTCTCTGTAGCCACTTCTTGTTTAATACTCAGGTTGTAATCTCTTTGGGGCAGGGACCGTCTCTATGTTCATTGTGCCTAGCACAACGGGGTCCTGGTCTGTGACTGGGCTCCCAAATGCTATGGTAATAAAATAGTAAGTAATGATTAGTATTCCCTGCACCTGTGATATAAGAATCATCCCAATTTTATGGATGGGGAAACTTAAGCAAAGAGGCTAAGTGACTTGCCCCAAACTACACAACGAGGCAGTAGCAGAGTTAGGAACGGGACTCGAGTGCCTAGACTGCCCACCGCCCAATCTAACCACTACTAGATCAACCTCCTCCTCTACTCATTGCCAGAATGGTTCGCTAGCAGAGAGCGCATTTTAAAGCGTACACAATATTGCCAATTTCTCACGACTGTAGCACGAGTCCTGTTATATTTGGTGTTGTTCTTAAAGTCCCAGCTCTGGCAGGCAGTTGGGTAAGAAAGCATTGCAGCCTTTCATTTATTTTTTACAGGCAGTTTCTCCTCCTCCTCGATGTGGAGAAAAATCTGATAATGTGCCCTAAGTGCACCCTAATGACTCAAAATAACAGAAGGGAAACAAAAACAAAAAAACCCTAGATCTCTAAAGTTATTACTTTTTAAAAGATCTCATGAGTTTTAAGCCAATCTCATGATTTTGGGGGGCCTAGCTCAGATGATTTCTGAGTGGTCGAGGCTGACAATACTTGTAGATCTCTCTCCCTCTCCGTAATTGTAAAACAACATGTGCTAAATTATATTCTGCATTTTGGAAAGAGAAGACGACCTCTAAAACAGGAGAACTAAATCTGCTCTTGCTCTTTCATCAAGTAAGCTCACTGTCAGAAAAGCTCCAGAAGCTAAATGGCTTTCACACACAGCAACCACACAGACGAGTCCGTCCACATCCACCACCACACCGCCACGACTGCCAGGATATTTAATCAGGTTAGGGAGAGCGCCAACAAATAATGTAGCTAAAAAAGGAAAGCTGTAAAGCATTACGGGGAAAAATATGCAAATAGTCTATTAATGTCACTGCAACACTGACTGAATGATAGCAAGTTTTAGGGTTGGTATGGATGGCCAGAGCCATTGTAATGTATGTACAGCTACAGTAAGTGACAGATATAATTTCCATCTATGCAAGAGCAAGTTTCTAGATAAGGCATGTTATCCACTGTGTGTTTATAATGCAATTCTATTTGTACTCTGCATTGTTTTGTAACACCCTCTTAGTATGCTTTTCGCCGGCTGGTTTTTGCCCTTCATTTCTCAAGGGCTGAATTTTATTGCATCTGTCCTGTTACAAGAGCCAGGCTGGCTCTCTTTGATTTACTTCTCTTCCTGTGTATTAGCACTGGTGATGAAGTCAGCAGGATCAGGCACGCTGTCAGTTACACACTAAAACAGCAGATGGTGCTCACACATTGCAACACTGCTAAGAAAACAGCATCACTTAGAGAGAGCTGGACCAATTTATGAGTGCGATTGTATGATGGGGATGTTTGTGATAGAAGGGGGCAGGGCTCAGCAGCTCTGGGGCTGACTTCTGGTTTATGTCTTATGTTCCTAAAGCTCCTGCTTCAGGGTTTCAGCCAGCCACCAGATAGTCACCGGACGTTAGGAGCATTCAGAACGAAGTCGGCCCCTTGCGTGGCGCCAAGAGGTAACTCACGCAGCCCTTTAAAGGCTTTCGCCTGTGCAGCACAATCCCCTGCTATTTCCTTCTCTGCCCTGCAGCAACAGGACTGTGGACTGCTGCTCTACAGCGAGGCACGCTTGCAGGAGCGGGTACCAAACCCAGCTAACGTCACTCAGCCCAGGTTCGGGAACAACTTGAGCACACCTAGCCCAAGTTCTTGCCACCCAACAGGGGCCAGGTTCGGGTTTATGGTTGCCATGTGGGACACTGGGGTTTCAGCCGAGGTTGGCTTTGAGAGATCAGGGCCTTCAGAACCCCAAACTGGGGATGGAAGGAGGACAGGTTTTGAGACATCAGGAAACCTATTCCCAGCCCCACCACAACCTTCCTGTGGGACTGCCAGCCACTCGCTTAGGCTCAAATTTCCAAAGAGCATCCAAAAGTGTGCAGCTTAAGCCCCCTTGGGTTGGATTTTCAGAAGGTGCTGAGCACCAGCAGCTCCAACTGAAGTTATGGGAGCTGCCGGGCTCAGCATCTCTGAAAAGACAGGCCATAGGAAGCTCAGAAAGGGCACCAAGAAGTAATGGAAACTTTCAGAAATTTTGGCCTTAAATCCTGTCTCCATTTTCCCATCTGAAAAATGGGGATAACAGTGATAGTAACCTACTGCAGCTCCTGAATTCCTGGCATGGTGAGGCTGAGTTCACAATTGTTTGTGAGGCATTTGGGTGCTACAGGGATGCAGTGGGCAGGCTAGCTTGGAGGGTACCTACCGAAGACCTGGACTGTAGCCATTGGCAGAGGTTGTGTGCAGAAGTTTGCAGAGTGTCTGCTTGCACCATGCCGTGTTCTTTGTTGTTGGTATTTCACTCTCGTGAGCATTGCAAATTCCCCTCACAGACTCCTCCGCCCAACTCCCCTTTCCATCACCTCCCTGGGGCATACGATAAATGTGATATTTTTCAGGGAGCAATTACTCCAGCTAAGGGTGAAATTGGCACATGGACCATTTTTCATCTCCCATTGCTTCCCAAGAGGGGCTATTTTTAATCAGGGAATTTCTTGCTGGTGAAAGATGCCCATCTGACAGCTCCAGAGGCCAAAGTCTTTGATTCATCCACAGAACAGGGGAAGCAGGGAGTGGCCTTTCTAACACAGTGTCCTCCCCACCCTGCCCCCAAACAGTCCCTCAACACCCCACCATGCCTCTATGCCGCCCTGGAGCAAGAGGGGAGCTCAGTCTTCATGACTCCTTCAGAGCATGGCATCTCTGCTGAGAGGACCACGAAGGGGATGCGATGCAAGGCTGGGATTTGCACAGCTGGCACATCTGGGAACTGGACTGAAACCACCCCACTAGCCCCCCAACGCACTGTTAGGCACAGAGCTGTGGTCTCTGTGGTTGGGAGGGATAGCTTAGTGGTTTGTGAGTTCAATCCTTGAGGGGGCCATTTAGGGATCTGGGGCAAAAATCTGTCTGGGGATTGGTCCTGCTTTGAGCAGGGGGTTGGACTAGATGACCTCCTGAGGTCCCTTCCAACCCTGATATTCTATGATTCTCTGCTATGGACATGGCCACATTCAAGTCCGTGACCTAGAAGCGCTAGGCTCCGTACCCACTGCCCATCTACCATAGCAGGATGCTCTCACTTTTTCCCCATATGGTGGACCAAGTTAAAATCCATAGATTGCCTTGTGGGCAGCTTCATTCCCATTCAGCCATCTAATATCCCTTTAGCAACTAAAGCAATAGCTTCCATGGAAAATACACGCACATTATACACTTATACTCACACACAAATATACAGAGTGTACACACACCTACCCGCCCACATATATAGAAACACACCATAGAAATACAGTATTTAGAGCTTCTTTAATTTAGCAGGAGAATTTGTGATTTAGCAGCTGGATACAAGAGGAGCCAGCCAGCATCACATGACCACCAAACACTCCACTCGCTAGGATCTTACAGAGAATGATACCGGGTTACGCTCAGGTTTGATTCTGCTTAATTTAGCAGGAGAATTTGTTCAGTCTCAGAACATATGTACAATTCCCAAGACAACAGCTCGGCTAGTTTTCCCCCACGCCACCTACCAGATCACACGTTCCTCCTCTTCTCTAAGAGAGTTCTGGAAGTTCTCCATGTCACCCTGTCCTCTCCCGTCTCTGGGCACCCACTTTTTCTTGTTACTACGATCAGGAGAACTAAGGGAAATCTCAGAACACCAGGAAAATGAGAACAAATTCTCTCCCAGGTTATTTTTGCAGGGGAATTAGAGGGGAAAAAAATCCTTGCCCTATTACGTTAATCCAGGGTCGCATTAGAGCCTGGTGTTGCTAATACAAAGAAAAAAATCCCATTAGAGCCATTATGTTGCTATCATCTCACATGTAAGTTAATGCAATTTGCTAGAAAACCGAATGCCTCCTCTCCTGCCATCTGGCACAGACAGTAACATCTCTTCCCCTTTGTGTCCCTCTCTCATCCTAGGCGAAGCATCTCTTTCAGATACCAGGAGCAAGCTCCTCCTCAAGGGCAACCCGGCCTTCTCTGACCAACAGGCACCTTCTGGAGATCTTCACTAGGACGTGATTCATGGCCTGCTCTCGTTACTGTGGCCAAGATGCTCCAAACACCATGGCAGCAGCGCCCCAGCCTGGCTACGCCGCGGGATGTCGTTCCTCATTTCAGAAACTAAATTCGCCCCAGTCCACTCATGCTGCCAGCCTAAAGCGCCCTGCTACACCCATCCCTTCCACCCAATGGAGACCTGGTGGGGAACCATCTCGCTTTCTACCCTGCACCGGTCACCGCACGTACTTTCGAGCCACAATGGAGTCACAAGCTGGTGACCTGTGGGCAGGACTCTGTGCAGGTTTGCTAGATGGGGGCTTGTGGTACGGGTTCCCCAGCAGGCGCTGTGCAGGTTGACTGAGCAAGAGGGGTTATTTATTTATTTACAGGTTGGGTGAGTTTAGTAGCAGTGAGTCATACCAGACTCACCGCCCTGGAGCCTAGTCCCCTCTATGCACAGGTCAGGGGCTGCCAGGCACTGGCAGTCAGAGCGTCCCCCGTTGCCCTTGCAGCATGGGGGACTCTAGAGGGAAGGGGGTAAGATGGTCGGTGGATTCTCTGCCAATGCACAGCACTGGTCACCTGGAATCATGCACATCATGGCTTGGTTTATCTATTGCCATGTATAAAAACGCTGCCATCCAAGCGCTCTGGGCTCAGACGCACTGGCAATAAAACTGTAACAACGATCAGGATCAATGCCCAGCCCACAGACGCCTCCCATGTCCACCAAAACCATCCACAGCTAACACTCTCCTACCACCATACCCATCAACCCCACCGTCCTCCTAGCCCGAGGGGGAGCCTGGGAGGAAAAACAGACCCTGCCCTGCCAGCATCTGAAGATCCCAAAGATGTTCGGGCGTCAGCAAAGAACTGATGAGAGACAGGAACTGATGAGTTCAAGCCCTAACTGGGGACTCCCTGCTTTTAGATCCCTGGTGGCTAACCCAGAGGGCAATTTACTCCAGCACCGCCCACGGCCTGGTGTGTCAAGCGTTATTGACGCAGCCAGCTGTCCACAAGGACTGGATTGGCTGAAGTGCTCCCCAGGAGAAGCTGGCATTGCCTGGAGTATCCTCAGCAGGCAAACATCAGACTGATAGCAATTCCCAGAGACCTTTCCATCCCGATTCCTCTTGGGTCCAGTTACTTCACATTTACGAGCGCCACAGAGGATAAAACGTTTACATGGCATCTTCATGGCTCCAGCAAAGTGTGGATCAGAACCCGCCTTCTAGCCCAGGCAGTAGGAGCAAAGGCATCTGGTAAAGAGCAGAGATGACAGATGCACAGAATTAAAAGTGAGCACAGGGCTGCTGGGAGGGAGAAGAGAGTTGAGAATGAGCCATCTTGACATGCCTGCCAAGGCGTTCCAGCAAACCCACAGAAAACAATGTTTAGCAGTAAAATAAACATAGCCAGGATGCTTCTGGGGCTGCAAACGCGCTTGTTTCAGGAGAGGAAGAAAGAAAATCCCAGCAAATATCAGGAGAGAGGTGGAAAGCTTGGAGTGCGTGTGCTTAGTGTGTTAAACCTGTGGCAATCTCTCCCAGCGGTGCTGCAAGCGCAGCGAGTGGAACAGAGAGGACGGTGCGATCTGTGCTGAGAGGTCTTTCGGAGTTCAAGAAGATTTTCAAACGTGGCGGTGGATAAAGCTCACAAAAGCAGCTGTAGGATGGAGTTTGTTCTGCATCAGCCTAGCCCAGGGGTAGGCAACCTATGGCACGTGTGCCGAAGGTGGCACGTGAGCTGATTTTCAGCGGCACTCACACTGCCCGGGTCCTGGCCACCGGTCCGGGGGGCTCTGCATTTTAATTTAATTTTAAATGAAGCTTAAACATTTTAAAAACCTTATTTACTTTACATACAACAATAGTTTAGTTATATATTATAGACTTACAGAAAGAGACCTTCTAAAAACGTTAAAATGTATGACTGGCACGCGAAACCTTAAATTAGAGTGAATAAATGAAGACTCGGCACGCCGCTTCTGAAAGGTTGCCTACCCCTGGCCTAGCCCCTGGGGAAAGGCGTATCCTGACCCGGCTCTCTGCTGGCAGGTGGAGGGAGGCTGCCGGTGGCTACACCGGGTGTTTATTTTAGTTCACTTACAGTTTTGCTAACTGGGAAGACCTGAGACCCCCATCGGGTTTTAAGTGTCGCATGGAACAGTCGCCCTAATCTCACTCCAGTCATCGTCTTCAGAGAATGCAGAATGGTAACGAGCAAATTTGTAAACGCGGGCAGCTAAGCTGTTCTGGCTCCGTTTGTCTGCAAGCCGCCTACGCGAGCAGAGCTGGCGTGCTGAGCCACCGGTGCGAACAGCGCTGTAGCTCTGCCCTTTGCACATGCAGTTACCCATTCGAGGCAGGGAAACGGCCGTTCTCATGCATGACGGTGGGTGCTGCCCACACATCCTCTGCAAGTGCCACATGTGACAGTTCAGCCCTCCAGCTGAAACAGCAGCAACCTCTATGGAGCAGAGACAATTCCAGGGCACTTTAGAGCAAGCAAGGTTTCTTAAAGTGCCAGTTTACTTTGAAAAGTGACATGGTAAAGATGGTGCCTGGGGCTCCATGTCCATTAGCACTTGATGTCTGCAAGCTCAAACCTGCTCTGTTTACCAGATTTTTTTCCTCCTAACTGCCAGCCCTGCAGTCTCCCCACAGATCATTCCTCCGCACACGTCGTCACTAGTAGACACGGTTCTGCAAGCGGCATGAGGCCCTGTGCAGCCCCCACTAGCAGTGCTTGGACATGCACAGATGGAACTGGCTGGAATGGAGGTAACAGTTCTGTTCTTGAGGTACCCGAAGGTCTAGGGTCAAGAGCAGTGAAGTTCCTTTTCTCACTGAACTCGGCATCTCTGCTGAGCAAGAAGGGGCTATTTTCACACTCACTGGCGGAGAGCTGCAGTCCAAGGGATGCAATAGGCCTTAAAGGCAGGTAACATGCACTGCCTGTTGCAAGAGAGGCAGCTCCTTCCTGCTGTTTGGCACAGCCTCCAGAGCCAGACTGATTATTCCACCCCCTAAAAAGAGCCCCAGCGACAGTTTCACCAGGGACAGCACAGGAATGGTCACCTGAGCACAATCCACAGCCCTCCGGCCGGTAAACAGCGCTCCCTTACCCAGCGCTCCATGGACCAACAGCAGCCAGAGCTCAGGCCCTGGCCTTCGCCTTGATGTTAGGCCCGAGTGCAATTTTCATTTGAGCCAGGCAATCCAATCAACAGCCCTACAAGATCAGGGCATCTGAGCAGATGGGCCCAGAACTAAACGGCTGGTAGTATCAGTGAACGGTGTGCTCACCACTGGTCTGTGAGAGTCCCAAGCAACAAGCCTTATCTTACAGACTGAATGAGATCTTGGCCTATCCAGCTCAGTGCTCTCACCCTCTGGGCTGGGCTACCACACCCTGTGTGTCCACCGTGCTTATCCAGCAGATCTGACAGGGTTTGGTACCTGTGGTTCTTCCCTTCAGGAGTCTGTGACCAGCAGGTATGTAGAATCAGAGAAATGTGGGGCAGGAAGGGACCTCAAGAGGTCATCCGGTCCAGCCACCTGTGCTGAAGCAGTACCAAGTAAATCCAGACTGTCCCTGACAGGTATGTTTCCAACCTGTTCTTAAAAACCTCCAGTGACAGGGATTCCACAGCCTCCCTTGGACACCTGTTCCAGAACTTAGCTACCCTTAGAGATAGAAAGATTTCCCCTAATATCTAATCTAAAATCTCCCTTGCTGCAGATTAAGCCCATTACTGCTCTCCTCCCTTCAGTGGGCATGGAGAACAATGGGGCACTGTTCTCTTTACAAATGTAAGGATCCCTGGGACTAGAACCCAGGTCTGTGGTGGCTGGGAGAGCTGACGTTCCCCCATCACCAGCAGGAGGCCATGCAGAATCCCATCCAAGGAAGACTGTGAAGATTAGGCGTCGCAGGAAACACTGCCCAAAGGGTGCAGAGCAATAGCACCCTGCAGCCACCCGGTCAGCCCATGCTCACTATTTAACTGTGGAGGGTGACTCAGGAAGCTGTCTGGGCAGCCTGCTGTGACTCCAGGCCTCCCCTCGCTTTCTGATCTCCAGGCTCCGATCCTGACTCATGCCTCCTCATTCCACCCCTGTAACTACCGCTGATCTCCGGCCATTGACCCCAGCCAGACTGACCCTGACACTGGGTCTTGTGATTACTCTGATCCCTACTCACCGACTACTGCCTCGTGGCTGTCCTTGACTTGCAGATTCCAGCCCAGCCATGACCACTAGGCAAGACTGCCTATGCCCCAGTCCCTTACAATAACAATGCTTAACATATTTGAAGACTGTTATCAGGTCTTCTCAAGACTAAACATGCCCAGTTGTTTTAACCTCTCTCACAGATCAGGTTTTCTAAACCTTTTCTCATTTTTGTTGCTCTCCTCTGGCCTCTCTCCAGTTTGTCCACATCTTTCCAAAACTGTGAAGTCCAAAATTGGACACAGTACTCCAGCTGAGGCCTCACCAGTGCCAAGTAAAGCAGGACAATTACCTCCTGTGTCTTATATACTAAACTCCTGTTCATACACCGCAGAATATTAGCCTTTTTCGCAACTGCGTCACATTGTTGACTCATATTCAATTTGTGATCCACTATAACCCTCAAATCCTTTTCAGCAGTACTACCACGTAGCCAGGTATTCCTCAATTTGTAGTTGTGCATTTGGTTTTTTCTTGCTAAGTGTAGTATTTGGCACCTGTGTTTACTGAATTTCATCTTGTTGATTTCAAAACAATTCTCTAATTTGTCAAGGTCGTTTTGAATTCTAATCCTGTCCTCCAAAGTGCTTGCAACACCACCCAGCTTGGTATCATCCTCAGATTTTATAAGCAGACTCTCCTCTCCATTATCCAAGTCATTAACAGAAATATTGAATCGTCCTAGACCCAGGACTGACCCCTGCAGAAGCTCACTAGATATGCCCTCCCAGTTTGACAGCAAACCAGAGTACTCTTGAGTCTGGTCTTTCAACCAGTTGTGCACCCACCTTATAGTAATTTCATCTAGACCATATTTCCCTAGTTTGCTTATGAGAATGTCATGTGGACATATCAAAAACTTTACTAAAATCAAGATGTATCACGGCTACTGCTTCCCCCTATGAACTAGGCCAGTAACCTTGTCAAAGAAGGGAATTAGGTTGGGTGGGGATGATTTGTTCTTGACAAATCCATGCTGGCTATTCCTTATAAACCTATTATTCTCTAGGTGCTCACAAATTGATTGTTTGTGTCTTATTTCCAGTCACTGTTTTGCCTTCCAGCTTATTTTTCCAACAACCCCAATTAAAGTAAACCATCATATTCATACGGTGAACATCCCAGTAACCTGGTCAACACACAGTATTCAGAAACTATTACAAAGCAGCTCCATGTCTGTCATACTCTTCTATGGAACAAGGAATAAGCACACACTAGACCCACAATAGGGAAATTTATAGCATGGTATCAGCCTCAAGGATTTCTCTTCTAGACAAGCCATCGGGGGTACACTGGGAGTAGAGCACTCCATTGCTCTGCTGAGTGGGCTAGTTGGCTTTGATGTGCCCACTCCTCCATGATCTTGTCTTGGTCACTTTACCGATGGAGTCTTTGCTGAGCAATCCATCAACCCTGCATTGGCCATCCAATGTTGCTCTCCTAGGAAGCTAAGTATTACATGGACCAATTTCCCTCAAGGATTTTGGCACAGCCTTCAGGAAATCAAACCTATGAGTGGTGGACTTCTGGCTTCTTGGCTTTGGGGACCCAAAAGAGATCTAGAGCCAGTTCACTCCCCCTGCCCTGAGCATGGAAACATGCAGGCAATTACCCTCTCTCCCAAAAGCAATGGAACGTGGCTGATTTACAAGCAGGGAGGTGGTAACAGGCCAAAGAGACTGACTCTGTTCCAGAAATATTGTGTATCCCAAAACGCTGGGTATGGATGGAAAATAGCGATGCCCGTGTATGCTGGGGTGTTCACCCCACCCCACCCTGAAGGGTTAAGGTGGCTCAGAAGGGGCTAATTAACATAGTAGACTGCAGGTGGAGGAGACATAGGCTTGACTGACAAGCATCAATTGAACATGGAGCCCCATTTGGGCAGGAGTAGGCGGGACCTGTGTAAAGCCAGGAAGGGAAAGCAGAAGAGGACGGGAGGTCTGCAGTCACTTTCTGGGCCTAGTGAGGAGAAAAGGAGGAAACCTGGGTGGGGGTGGGGGGGGGTGCAGAAGGGGCACAGATACCTTGGGATCCTGACCCTGAGGGAAGGGGCTTACCCAGAGGGTGGTGGAGAAGGAGCCTATAGAGGGCAGAGTAGGAAGGAGCCCAGGGAGACGGCAGCAAGGTTGAGACGGTGCAGACCTTGGGTGAAGACTGTAGGGTCCCTGGGCTGGAACCCGAAATAGCGGGTGGGCCCGGGTTCCTCTACTGCCCACTGGGAAAGTGGCACAGTCTTGAGTCGGAAGACTGCCTGGAATGGCACCCGGACTCCTGGTGTGGCGAGACTCTGTTACCCAGAAGGAGACAACCATACAGGGACCTGGCCGGAGGGCCAAGCCACAAAGAGAAGGCACTGCGACTCCTAGAGAATAAGAGGGGCTGCGGCACGAGTGACCAAAGAAAGGGGGCATCAGACCGGGTGGGACTAATCTCCAGATGTGCCCACAAAGGGGCGCCCCAGCGGTGAGTGTACCCCATTACTAGAAGTTAGTCATTCTAGATGGGATTTTCAAAGGGACGGATGGGAGTTAGGCAGTTAAATCCTAATGAACATCAAAGGGATCCGAGTGCCTAACTCTCACGGGCCCCTTTGAAAAACCCAGTCTCAAACTGGATATCGTGAAATGCTTCTTTCCTCCCAGGAAAGAGAGAAAAGGAGGCTAGGAACAGGGCACCCGACGCAGCTTCAAGCACAATTCTCTCAGCCAGCATCTCCCCCGCCCTGCCAGGCACTCCTTGAATAACGCGATCCCTTCGACACGGAACGCAGCACACGCGAGAGGCATGCGGCAATTACAGGCTAAGGCCACCGCCGCGAAGGCGCAGACGCTGATTCAGTCTGGCAAGAAGGTCAAGCTGATGCATTGGGTTTGGCGAGGAGGAAATATGGACGGGCGGACCCGGAATAGGAGGTGACTTTTTTGTTGCTGGAGGGAGAGCTGTGCGGCTCGGAAGATCCTCAGCCTCGCTCTCTGCAAAGTGTTTGCTGGAAGCTGTATAAAAGTAGAGTGCTAAAAATAAAGCGCGTATTACGGATTTAGTACATCTGGGCGCGCTCCTCGCTGTCTCCTGCCACCCAAACCTCCCGGGGAGCACTCTGCTCCCCAAAGGTGTTCAGACAACGGTGCTGGGACCACTCCTCTCTCCAGCGGTCGCCACGCATGGAGAGAAAGCTGCCGCAGTTCACAGTGGCTCTGCCTTGCTCTTCCCATGCAATCCTGCTCTGCAGGACTCTGGGCAGATAGTTGAGAGCAGAGCACACACATCACTCCAAATGGCTTCCTTCCGATACGACATCTATCTTCGCAAGCAAGGACACTGATTACGCAAGGGGCAAAGGCACTGGCTATCAGACAGCATCCTCTCTTGCAACGGTAATTGTCATCGCAGACATAAGCTGGCATTTATTCTTTCCATACAACTGAAGCTGCTTCTATTAAAAACAAATTAAAATGCTGGCTATTCTCTTGTTTATTTCATTTTGCAAATTCAAAAGAAATCAGACTGGAACGGCATTTGTTTCCCCCCAGAAGAATATATTGTTCCAATTTGTCTCTCGGCACAGCAGCTGCCGTTGCCAGGCTGCGGTCTTTGTTGCTACGGGGGTTTTAAATGTGTCTGTGAGAATTTCATTAGTTAGTTAAACATGCCTCTGGTATTCTGCTGCGCTGTATTCTTGCTGTGAGTCACTCGTGATTAGCAGCAACGGTCCAAAACAATACAGCTTATAATAGTGTCAGTCCAATGTTTGGGCAATTAGTGTAGAATACAGTAAGGATGCATATGTGTGCATCGAGATTATACACACAATCACACACACATTTTATGCAAATGGAAGTCACATCCAAGTGATCAATGCAATTGATCACTCAGCTCTACAATTTTTTACACAACTTTGCCCACCTCAGCGGCACTCTGCCCACTGAGCCATCTCCCCTGGGACTGATTCGGACATCCCCACACCCGAGTACCTTCAAACAGCAGTGTTTAAAGAAAAAAACAACAAAACCCTGCCAGATCACTCTGTCTTTCTTCCCCCTGCCCACAATATATGGAACTTTCCCCTCAAAATTACAGTGGCACGTTAAGGACTGACAGCCAGCAACTGGGGAGGGCTAGAAACGGGAGCTTTATCCCATTGAAGGGGAAGATGTCAACTCTGGCGATGCCCAAAAACACTTGGACAAATGGGGATAAACGGGCCATGAATGAATGGAGGCTGGAAATGAGAAGGTTTCTAACTGTCAGAGGGGTGAGGCTCAGGAACATGCTCCCCACAGGCGGCGTGGGAGCAAACAACCTGACAAACTTTAAGATGGTTCTGGATGGGATTGTAAGATGGGGCTGCCTGCAATAGCAGGGGAATGGACTCAAGGACCCGGGAGGTCCCTCCTGGACCTTTGTTTCTATGTTTCTAGCCCTGAGAGGTCCCAAGATACTGGCTCTTGTAGCGGCTAGAGAAGCTAGTGCTGTGGCTCCCTGTTGTGTAGGGGTAACATTTTCCAAAACACCTACGTGATTTAGGAGCCTCAGTCCCATTTTCAGGCACGTAGAAGCTCAAGTGACTTTGAAAATGGGATTTAGGCTCTTAAGCCATTTAGGCACTTTTGAAAATGTCACCCAATCAATCTATTCTAATTAGTGTCTAGGGAAGCTGTTTGGGAGCATTTCAGTGGTGTCTGAAATGTAGCCTATGCAAGGAACCGTATCTATCCACAGCAAGGTGAGCTCTGCCTGTTCCAAACTGAGATCCCCTTTTCCTTACTGGCTCTCCCCCCTCTCTCCATTAGCTTGGTCCTCACCACGATCCCTCCCCTTGAGCCAGGACAGCACGGTTAGGATCCCTAGGCTGAGAACCCTTGATCATTGGCACCAGTATCCAGGCACTGCTGTCGACTCCAGGGCCCCTCTCCGCCCCAGACTGAGAGGGTCCAACGGTCTGACCATGCCTTTGCTACAATTAAGACCTGCCCTACCAGCACACAGAGCACGAGACTTGGGATCCCGGCCCCAGCATGCAATCTGCACTTGCTTTCACTGATGGGAACGTGAAGGGAAACCTCTGAATGGCAAAACCCTGGGACCCAGCCACATCCTAGAAACAGAGGAGCTACGGCAAAGCGGACGGCACAATATCTCCTATGGAAGCTCATACAGGCTTGCTCCTCCCACCCCCCCATTTCCTGTACTCCAGCTCTTAGCTTTTAACAAGCTTCCTTGATCTAAGATGCTCAGGTCTCGGACAGAAACAAACCAGCCAAACATGATGCAGATGGATGCTGATTGCCTTAACAGTCCCCGACAGCAGCGGGGAGGAGGAGAACTGGGTGGTTGTTTCTACACAAACCCTGACCTGACTGTATCTGATTCGCTGCTTAATTATTTTTATTCCTCCCAACTCGAGCCCCGAGAGCTGCCGTTGTCCTTTGTGCAGCCCTCCTCCTCCCCAGCTTTATAACCCACCCTGCTGCCAAAGCCCCAGCAAGCAGATCTCTTCCTTTGGAACCCCTGATGCTACCCCTTTAATTAATGAAGGCCCCACCCGGGGCAGCCAGGCTCAAACCAGAGAGAGATGCTGAGCAGAGGAGTGGTTAGAGTAGGGTAACCAGATGTCCTAATTTTATAGGGGGGCGGGAGGGATAGCTCAGTGGTTTGAGCATTGGCCTGCTAAACCCAGGGTTGTGAGTTCAATCCTTGAGGGGACCACTTAGGGATCTGGGGCAAAATTGGTCCTGCTAGTGAAGGCAGGGGGCTGGACTCAATGACCCTTCGGGGTCCCTTCCAGCTCTATGAGATAGGTATATCTCCATTTATTATAGGGACAGTTCCGATATTTGGGGCTTTTTCTTATATAGATGCCTATTACCCCCCACCCCCTGTCCCGATTTTTCACACTTGCTGTCTGGTCACCCTAGGTTAGAGCAGATTGAAACAGCAGGGGGCGCTCTCCCTGTGCCAGCAGGGAGGATGGGGGAAGAGGAGATAGCGCTGAGAGATGGGGGGGGGGGGGGTCTACGAAAAGCTGTGCTTCTCCCCACTTACCCTTCCTTCAACCTCAGTGAAGAGCAGCACAAGGCAAGGCCACCGGGCCAGGCCTTTCCCCGCTGGCTTGGTGCAGGCAGGAGTTTTGAAGGCAAAGCTGAGCTGTGCCGTCACTGCTCTCCTGGCAGAATCTGCGCCCAGCCCTCGCTTCCCAGCAGTGTTGCCAGCACTGCAATATCACCCACGTCAAGCGTTCACAACTCATGAGCCAGGCCCCCCAAAAATCATGAGAGCTGCTTAAAAATCATGATATTTTATTTTAAAAATTGGGGGTTTCTTTATTTGCACTCTGGTTTCTGAGCCATTGGCTCACACTCAGGTCACATCTTCTCTGCAGCCAGGAAGGCTAGAGACTTCCTTTTGTTTAATGAAAGCTAGGGCTCTCACCTAATCTCATGATTCCAGGAGATGGGACTTGAATCAAAACACTAAATATCACAAGAGTCGCTATCAAACTGCAGGGGATGGTATCACGGCTAGGAGAGTGGCTGGTTATTATTAATAATTTTCAGAAAGATGTGGACAAATTGGAGAGCACCCAGAGGAGAGCAACAAAAAGGATAAAAGGTTCAGAAAACCTGACCGATGGGGAAAGGTTAAAACAACTGGGCATGTTTAGTCCTGAGAAAAGATGACCGAGGGGGGACCTAATAATGGTCTTCAACTGTGTTAAGGGCTGGTACAAAGAGGAGAGTGAATAATTGTTCTCCATGTGCACTGAAAGTAGGACAAGAAGTAATGGGCAGAAAGGGAGATTTAGGTCAGATATTAGGAAAAACTTTCTAACTCGAAGGTTAGCTAAGCTCTGGAACAGGCTCCCAAGGGAGGTTGTGGAATCCTCATCATTGGAGGTTTTTAAGAACAGGTTGGACAAACCCCTGTCAGGGAGGGTCTGGGTTTACTTGGTCCTGCCTCAGCGCAGGTGGCTGGACTAGATGATGTCTCGAGGTCCCCTCCAGCCCTATGTTTCTAGGATTCTATTGTTTGTGTTGCAATAGCACCTCGCAGCCCCAGAACTGCATTGGGCTAGGTGCTGTACAAACAGAACCAAAAGACAGTCCTGCTACTGCCTCTGCATGTGGTTTAATCGAAGGCTGGGAGCTTTCTCCACCTTGGGTCCTCCTGCCCCCCTTCCCCTCCAGTCACTAGAGCAGGGGTCAGCAACCTTTCAGGAGCGGTGTGCCGAGTCTTCATTTATTCACTCTAATTTGAGGTTTCGCGTGCCAGTAATACATTTTAACATTTTTAGAAGGTCTCTTTCTATAAGTCTATAATATATAACTAAACTATGGTTGTATGTAAAGTAAATAAGGATTTTAAAATGTTTAAGAAGCTTCATTTAAAATTAAATTAAAATGCAGAGCCCCCTGGACCGGTGGCCAGGACCCAGGCAGTGTGAGTGCCACTGAAAATCAGCTCGCGTTCTGCCTTCGGCACACGTGCCATAGGTTGCCTACCCCTGCACTAGAGAAACCACAGTGAAGCAGCTTTCCTGCTGCCAGAGCAGAGTTGTCCTGCCTGGTGCCTCCCCCAACACCCTGTGGGTTGGGACCGTGGCGTGAATGGACTGTTGCCTGCTTACATCAGAATCGGGCAACAGGGCTGACTTTCTAGCTCCCTGACCAGCCAGAGGCCTAACAAAGACAGAGCCTGAAGGGTTAATAAATCAGGTGCTCGCAGTAAGGAGGAAGCAGTGGCTTTGGAAAGCGTATCCTATTACAGCTCAGGGGCTGGGCAGCCTGATTACTTCCCTTGGTGGATTGCACTGGGTTTGCTCTCCTTCTCCAGCACCCGCCTTGGTCTGGTCTGGGCCTCTCTCGGAAGAGGCTGCAGCCTCCCCAGAGAGAGCAGACAATCGGGGTGAGAAGCACTGACACAGATTAGGGATCCCAGAGGAGGGGGAGGAGGGTCAGAGTCCAGCTTCTTTGCCAAGACAAGAGAGACAAGGATGCAGCCAATGACATGTGCCCCTCTCCTTCCCAAGCACACACTGCAGTTGCGGGGTGTTACTGAGCCCACTCTGTGCTTAATCCACAGTTACAAGGTGGCAGGATAGCAGCCCCTACCAAGTGAAAGGAGCCTACCCTATCCTCTCTTATGCTCCACTGGAAGGTAGGGGGAGTGGCAGGAAGGCACATCCATGCCTGCTTGCTGGGGGGCCCCACCAGAGGAGGATTAATGACTGTGTGACTCCACGTAGGGGAAAGTGACACACCCCACCCTACTGAGGTGCTCCGGCATTCTGGCAGCACATACCCCCGGCTAGGCCAGCAGCTAAGCCCAAAGAAGAGAGAGGGGAATGCAGGCTGCCAGAAATACCGGTACCTCTCCTTTTCTCTTAAAGCAAAAATGGCTTTTCTTTGGTAAGGAGATTCACCAGGGGCTGTAGAAAACTGTTTGCAACCGTGAGCACAGTTCCCACTGAGTCAGCACTGAACCGACACCCCACCACGGCCATAGGGGGCGCTGCACTGCTGGAGGAGCCATCTTTCAGACATGATTTCAAACCCAAGGTCTTGGCCTATCCTAATCATTACAAATCCTATGGCATTGGTTGCAAGAGTAGGGGTCAGCTCTGGTGACTTGGCCCAAATTCCAACTCCAGGTACATGCCGCTAGCCTAAACTTGCCCCGAAAGCTCAGGGGTATCCAACACCTTTCTTCATCTCTTGTCCTAAATGGTCATGCAACATTCCTGCACTAGTAAACAGCTGCCATGTTCCACCCCAGAGGTAGTTGCATTTCACTGGCGGATAAAGCAATTCTAGAGCTGTGTTTTCATTGCTGCAGAGCTTTTTGAGGGAAAAAGTGCTACATAAAAGGTCTGTCATTATTACTGCTCTATTTAAGAATGTTCGGCTGCATTTCAACTAAGGGCAACATCAGTTGAATTCAACATATCTGCTATTGGGAGGCTACATCTTTCCCTTGTTTGGAGACCATATCCTGCCCTGGCTTGGGAACAGACTCTAACAGGTCTTTTCCCATCATTGTCATGCTAAGAAAAGGCTCCCAACAAAAGCTGGGCAAGTGGTAGCCTTAGATGGAGATCCTGGCATCCCTTCAAATCTCTTATTAAACCCTAGGTAATAACTAAGAAAACAACCCTCCCACCTGACTCAGCGTAGTGTCCCATGACCCTTTGGCCTAGGTTCTGGGACCTCCTGACCCTGGAAGTGTGATAATACTCTAACAATAAATACAGGATATTTCCCTCCCTTCTTGCTGTCCAGTTGTCTGGGATGATCCTTCCCCATCAGCTGGGAAAATCCCTGCAGCCGGAATCCAGCACCTTTTGCCCCCTGGGAAAGGTCAGAGCATTCATTTGTTGCAGGGTTGTTCCCCACATGCTCCTCATTTATATATGGCTGATGATTAAAATAAGAATAAAACTCAATCCAGAGAACCTGATTTAAACCAAACGTGGAGACTGCTGTGCGGTATCCCCAGCTGTGCCTGCGAGTCACTCTGTGAAATCTAGGGCCAAATTCTGAAGTCTGTCCTCTGTTTTTACTCAGCCAGAGTTTGCCTGAATAAAGGAACTTAATATTCAGCTCCTACTTTACATCACTATTTACGGCATGCACATGAATGGGGCTTTCTGTGGAAATAATAAGCAAGCAATAAATTAATAATAATCAATGCTAGTCATGTGTTTCTTTGTTTACTTTTTGTATTTTACTCACAAAGAAACAAATCTTATCAGTTTCCCTTTTGTTTCTAGTCAGTTTCACTTTCTGCTTTGTCACACTAGCACAGGGCTGTTGAAGGTGGGCTCGGACCACTGCAGTGCAGGATGTTTTTAAAAAAATGTTATAATTGGCTTTTATAAAAATAAATAAATAAAATAAAAATAAAAAAAAAGTCAGGAAAACATTCCTGTCTAGGTTACTTGTATAAACCTAACTGCCCTGTGTGTGTGCGTGTGTGCACTTATCATCTAAATCTAGCTGGCTATGTCCTTCTAACTAAAAACGTACAGTGACCTGGGTACAGACATTTCCTGGGGAATATTCACAGGACGCGTGGAGTTGATGGGCTGGGATGTAACCAAGGGACTCAGGCCAGCCATCAATCATAAGGAAATACTTTGCACTGAGGAAGTTACTGCTCTTAATTGTTAAATCCCCACCTCCAATTTGTTAAATTAGAAATGAAAGCTTTCCAAAGCAGCCAGGAAGCTGTACTGATCATTTCTGGGGTGACAGCGCTTCCCAAGGTGTCCGCTCTTAAAAGATGTGATTAAAAATACATATTCTATTAATCAGACATTGAATAATATGAAAAGTGCATTCAGCATAAGTTTTATAAACATTTTATACTGCTGGCAAGACTGGCCTGTTGAATGAAGGTTCTGTGTTGTCACCTACACTCCACATTTGCAGGGTCTAAAATGTACCAGCATTACCAACAAACAGCAAGTCATCCGCTGCTCGATGCTCTGAAGTGATACTGCAGTGTAGGAGCCAGTTACCCAGCGACAATGCCATTCCAACCAGCACAGCCACTGGGGATAAAAATACAGCAGCCTTTAACCCTGTGAGGACAGGGCCACAGCTAGTGCAGAGATGGAGGAAGATATACCAAAGCCTCTGCCACCTACCAGATCCTGACTTTGAACCTAATGCTGAGGGGTCTGCTTTTCAGGCTCCTCAGAGTCAGACGTTTCTGAAAAGGGCAAATCCAGGATCATTTTGCTTCCTCTGCAGGGACTATACCAGTCAACTCCCTCCCTCCTCTGGAAAAAACACTATGTGGTCATGTAATTAAAGATTGTAACATAATGCACACGCACAAGGGGGACGAATTAAGGATGCACAGACACTCTTAATTCTGACATTTCCTAATCTTCGAGTGCTTCATTTCCTGTCCTTTTAATGTAGTTGATTTGTGTGTAACAGATAAACAAGGTGTTGGGCTCCAGGCCGGTCAATCTAAGTTCACTTAATTTTTTTTGACAGATTTGATATCAACTGTTCTCTGCTCCATTCGCTCATTACTTCCTCCCCAGTCTGATTGGAAAGGCACTGAGCACTCTAACCCCACTGACGTCAATGGATCCTTGCAGAATCTGACCCCTCGCAGGGTAAAAAGCTGCTACTTTGCTTTAGGAAGCAAAACCGTCCAGTCATTAGTGGTACCTTTACCATCTCCACGGTTCTTAGGTACCCAATGACCTGCTAACTAACCTCTTGCTTCACATCTGCAGCTAACAGGCAGCACTGCTTGAAGTCATCCCCAAGACATGCTGATTTATGGGTGTGACATTTAGCACTGGGAACTGGTGGAAATTTACAAGGTTGTGGCTGCCAAGGGCAGATCGGGAGAGATGGAAATAAGATGGAAGAGGCCAGAAGTGATCAAGTGCAGGGGGAGTGGGTGGGGGGGGGAGAGAGACACGGGTGGGGAGGGGCTCAGAAGATAACAGACATAAAACCACCTCTGCTCCCAGCCTGCTATAGCGACAGGTCTTGTTAACTGCTGGGGGGTTCCTGTTGCACGTGCTCAGAATTAACTCTCCATCCACCTATGGGGAGTTGAAGTTGCATGGGGAAAGAGAGGAGGACAGAAAGGAAACCGGTGTCGATCCAAGAGTTTATATCCACATCTCAAGTGCGGATGGCCAGAGGCCAAGACGGCAGCCCTGCCTTGGAGAAGGATGCACAGTGCAGCGAGGAGCAGCCGGGTTTTATCACGAAGGAGCAGGAGGCGTCCACAGGGTCGGTATGTCAGAGAGAGAAAGGTGCAGGTAAGACGTTTAATAGTCACAAGCCAGAGAATGTGATGGTTATTGTCATGTCAGCTGCCAAGGAAACTCACCCCCAATGCACACTCCAAAGGGTTTTTCCAGAAGGGAAAACAAAAGCCACTTCGGCTATTTGGGGGGAACCTCTGCCGGGCAGGAAAGTCTCAGGCCCACCTGGTGAGTGGGCTCAACAGCAGCTTAAAGGCTGACCAGGGAGTGACCAGCAATCCAGGCTGTGGGTCTGACCGATGAGGCCCCTGACAGGGATTGATTCCAGCTACCAAGATGGACTGCAGGTAAATGATGTGTTCATCCTTTATAACAAAACCCACTTCACTTGGTGTTTCCTGGACCCTTTCAATGATTCATCTCCTCAGGATTGTTCATTCAAGCCCACACGATCCTTCTTTACCTAGTTTTGTATGCAGCCCAGACAGGTGTCTATCAGGTGTCACACCTGGTGATTCGGCAAGGGAGTCACCGTCCTTGGGCAAACTCCTCCACGGTGCAGCACTCTCCTGGGAGCCACGAGAGAGCGGGGAAGAGCTCAGAACATGTCAATTATCCTGCATGCTTGTCTGAAGTAATGGAGGATGAAGCTAGAGTAGAGGAATCTAACTGAGGTTAGAAGTCATTGCTTATTTACAAGAGGCAGAGTGCTTGGGCACAGGATTTCTTTCCCGGGGGATGGCCCATCAGGATCTCCCTTGTTTCCACCCTCCACACAACATCCCTCAATCCTGGCATCTCAGTGACCTTCCTATTTTAGTCAAGGAGGGCAACATGCGTCTCCCTCTGGATCAGTCAATGCAACTGGCAGGCCAGTAGGGGTTACTGAAGAGCAAAGGAAGGCGTCCCTTTCACCAAGTCATGCTCCAGGGAACAGAGTCTTCTGCAGCCATCCCTACCCCTACTGGCATGCCGGAACTCGAACTCCAAACCCACTCAGCCTTCTGGTTGGTTCTCAAGGAAAGGCGTCCAGGAGGAGCAGATGGCTGGACTCGAAAGGAGACTGTGGGATGAGGGGTCTCTGCTCCCCCTGTCTGCTGGCAGCCCGATGGCCCCACATGGCATCTCTATGGCATTGCTTCTCAGAGGCCACCAAGCACTTCAAAGGGTCTGGACTCAGAATTTCACATGGAACTCTAGCCCTTGAATTTGGCAAAACCAAACTGCACTGTGTTCAGGTTACCTCGAACGCCTGATTTGCACAGCTCATCTCTACGTGAGGGACCAGTGTGACTAGCGGTTCAAGCACAAGGTACTGAGGCATCGGGACTCCTGGGTTCTACCCCCGGCTTGGCTACAGATTCATCCTGATTTTCTAAGGTGCTGAGCAAAAACATCTCCAAGAAAGTCAACCGGAGCTGCAGGGGCTCAGCACCACTGCGAGACCAGGCTACTCAACCTTCTGTGCCTCAGTTTCCCACTTACACTTAGCTCACAGGAGGGTGTTATGAAGCTCAAGTAACTCACGCCTGCGAAGAGCTTTGAGAGCCGCAGATGAAAGGGACTTGAGAAGGGGAGATATCACTATACAGCTGGCAGGGCTCAGCAGTACACAAGAAAGAGGGCTAAGCCAGATGCTATGAACAAGCGCCTCTTGTTCTGTTCACAACGGATTCTAGGGCACTGGAATTTGTTCTAATCAGCGGGGAGCCCCGAGAAGGCTGCCACCAGGAGCTAAAGAACAGGGTCATTCTCTAATTGCATTATTTTTAGCCTAACGAGGCGCTGGAGAGTTTGAAGAATTATGGTTTTAAACGTAGGTACTTCTGCTGTTCTGGTCGGACGGGGCTGCAGCCCCCACGAACACAGTGCCCAGAGGCGGGCACGCATGGGGGCGCTTTATTATTACCCCATCATGTCCCGTTACCATGGCTTGGGGATCTGCACATGGGCTTTGGTCTGTCTGACCCAGCTGAGTGATTCAGCTCCCCCCATACGTGGCACGGACGAACTGGTTGCTCAGTGAGTGGGACAAGACCAAAGACACAACAGCATCCATTTGGAATTGAACCTGCACTCCCATGACCAGCCTAACCACCGGCCACACACAACGAGCAGCATTTTCTGAAACAAAACTCTTCTCCCATGTTGTTGCTAGGGCGGGTGAGAGAATCCCAGCTCACCGGCAGCAGGAGGGGCCGAGCGAGCCTTGGGAACGAGAACACAATGCTTACGACTGTAAACCCAGAGTCCCGGCCAATCCGAGCCTGCTGCTGTGATGGGGGGCGGGAGGGTGTCGTGTTAGGCACTGCTCCTAAAATATCTGAGCCATGATCTGCTCCAGCGCCCGGGGGCAAACGATGCTTCCCAGAGCAGGACAGAATGTCAGACTGTTTCCCAGTGAGCCTAAGCAAGAGAGACAAGATGTCACTACCGCTGGCTCAGGATGGATGGGAATAATCATTCTCCCAGAGAGGGGGCAGGAGAGGGACTAGCCATAGGAGACGACGCTTGAAAGGGCATTAAACACACACGCACGCATGGCTCTCAGTGCAGGCTCCATCCAGTATTTAGGTTCTATCAACTGTGGTTTAACCTTGTTAGTAGCATCAGAGAGGGCGGAATGAAGGCGGATGGGGACCATCAGCTGCCTCGCCCACACAGGTGGTACCTCCAGGCTGGGGGCCGAGGGAAGCTCAGCACGAGGAGCCGGCACTGCTGCTTGCTGGTTCTGGTCTCCAGGGCATTGTCAGCTCAGCCCTTTTCTCCAGTAGCTGCAGCCAGCAGAACAAGCTGCCTAGAAGAGAGCGCTTAGCTCCCTGCTGTTATCAGTCAGCCATGCCAGGATCTCCCTCTCTCTACGGCTCACGACCTCTGCTACCTCGATTCCTCCCTCGCCTCAGCCCACACAGCTTCTCCTCTCCAACATCCCCAAGCCCTCCTCAGCTGCCCCCCAGTCCCACTCAGCAAACCCACGTCCACGTTCCGATCACGCCTCACCCCCATGCGGCACCCACCTTGCCCCTTCTCCAGTCAATCCATCCAAAAGGCTGCCAACCAAATCCTCTGCCTAGTACCCCTCAGCCCTGACCGCTGCCAGCCTCCACTCAGATCTGCTCTTCGGCCCCCGCCTTCCTCTTTGATCTCAACCTCAAATTCCTGCCCACCTGCTTCCGACCTGCCTCTCTGCTCTAGCTTCTTCCCTCCACACTTCAGGACAGTCTCCTTGTCCTAGTGTCAGCACCAGGCCTGCTGCCCACGTGGTGCCCCAGAACAGGATTTCCCTCCTGACTCAGTGACCTGGTACTGAACCCTCCCGACCTGGCCCCTACTCCAAATCCGAGCTGGTCTAACCCCATGAGATGCCAATCATCAGTTCTCCAAACAGCAGCACGGTTCAGAGCACGCGCCATTCAGCTGATAACACCCACAGCGCACTGCTCAAAGGCTTCTTTCCCCAGAAGGCCGATGGAGCCCTAGCCCTCCCCTCCGAAAAGGGTTTGAGGTGACAAGAGCAAAACCTTCAGCCCAGTATCTATCTCTGGAGTAACGAATGCAAACCAAACAACCGCCAGAGACGTGCTCACTTTCACTGCCCAGTCACACCATGTCCAGCTGCACCGGGAGCCCGTATTTCTGCGCTGTCCATCTAACCCTGTCACACAGCTACTAGTGGGTGTGCTGCATACTCCCACTGACTCCAATTGGGCTGCGCCTGGTAGGAAGCACTAGGTCAGGAATCACCTAGATGGACCCCACTGAGATCAGAGCCCTGCTGTGCTAGGGGCTGCACGTATGCATAGCAAAGGACAGGCCCTGCTCGGAAGAGCTTACCATAAGGGAGGGGAAATGAGAAGAGGTGCTGAGAAGGGCTAGTAGGATAATCAGGGCAATGGAGAGACTATGGGGCTAAGATACAGACACGTCAGCGGGTAAACACCAGGGAGGGAGAAGAGCTAGTTAAGCTAGAGACCAGTGCTGGCACAAGAACAAATGGGGATAAACTGGCCATGAATAAATGTAGGCTGGAACATTTCTAACCATCAGAGGAGGGAGGTCCCAGCACTGCACCACACTGCCTCGCAGTCACAGGCGTCCAGGGCCCCAGGCACCGCACCACGCTGCCTCGCAGGTCACAGGCGTCCAGGGCCCCAGGCACCGCACCACGCTGCCTCGCAGGTCACAGGCGTCCAGGGCCCCAGGCACCGCACTACGCTGCCTCGCAGGTCACAGGCGTCCAGGGCCCCAGGCACCGCACTACGCTGCCTCGCAGGTCACAGGCGTCCAGGGCCCCAGGCACCGCACCACGCTGCCTCGCAGGTCACAGGCGTCCAGGGCCCCAGGCACCGCACCACGCTGCCTCGCAGGTCACAGGCGTCCAGGGCCCCAGGCACCGCACCACGCTGCCTCGCAGGTCACAGGCGTCCAGGGCCCCAGGCACCGCACCACGCTGCCTCGCAGGTCACAGGCGTCCAGGGCCCCAGGCACCGCACCACGCTGCCTCGCAGGTCACAGGCGTCCAGGGCCCCAGGCACCGCACCACGCTGCCTCGCAGGTCACAGGCGTCCAGGGCCCCAGGCACCGCACCACGCTGCCTCGCAGGTCACAGGCGTCCAGGGCCCCAGGCACCGCACCACGCTGCCTCGCAGGTCACAGGCGTCCAGGGCCCCAGGCACCGCACCACGCTGCCTCGCAGGTCACAGGCGTCCAGGGCCCCAGGCACCGCACCACGCTGCCTCGCAGGTCACAGGCGTCCAGGGCCCCAGGCACCGCACCACGCTGCCTCGCAGGTCACAGGCGTCCAGGGCCCCAGCACTGCACCATGCTGCCTCGCAGTCACAGGCGTCCAGGGCCCCAGCACTGCACCACGCTGCCTCACGGTCACAGGTACTTGCACAGCACAATCAAGGCTTTACACCACAAGCACTTTGGGGCAGGGACACGTCTCTAGAGCTTCTACCACATTGTTTTCTTTACACAAATCACAATTGTTGACTTTGTGGCTCAGCAATCTAAGGATACAAACACTATGACAATGGTTTAATCCCTTTATATGGTAGGATGCAGGACAGCCCAGCCAAGTCCCGCTCCACACTAGCAGACCCAATCCCTGGGCGACTACCCGTAATGAACCATCAGAACAGCTGATCAAGGGATGTGCTTGATTCCCCTGCACTCATGCATCTCTAAATCTAGACCTTTCTAAAAGAGATGCCCTAGTTCAGCCACAAGTTGTGCTGGAGGCAGGAATAACCGAGATAAAATCTCTGAACTGTGTTATGCAGGAGGTCAGGCTAGAGAATCACATTGGTCCCTTCCGGCCTTAAAAGCTACAAATCTATGTCAGGTAACAGTTTCGAGCCCCGGTTGCTAACAAAGCAAACATTCTCTTGCAATCTGACACAACTGCATTAGAGCTACATTTTCATCCTGGCAAGTGGAAACATTCTTCAGAAGCAGGCAACCTCGTACCAAGCTACCACGGTCAATGCACGATTAGAATGTTGGGAGAGTGTGTAGTTATTTATTTGTAAATCAAATTAATTTGCTTGATTGCTGTTGATTTCTTCTGGCAGAAATTAATTAGTTATCACTGAAGCTGGTGCCAACCAAATTGTGCTGCAGCCCCGGCTCATTTGATTTTCATTCTGTATATTAATTTTCCTTTCCTCCTCTGTCGTCGTCCCCCCCCAGCAATGTTTGCCTGGAACACAAGTGTCTGCGGATGACGATTGAGGACGATAATTGCTTAGATCTGCACAGAGTGAGGCGACTCTCTGGAATGAAAACTTTCATAAAAAAAAACACACAACAGAAAAAGAAAATGAAGATATCCGTATTTCAGAGCTATTTACCCAAAGAGGCTCAAGTTATCTGCAAGCCTCTGGCTTTTTAGGCACTCATTACCCCTGATTTTAAATTGGCGTGAATTGAAGGTTGGCCAGGCTAGGTCCAAAGTTACACAGGAGTCAGTAGCTTGGGAAGCAGTTGAACACAGAACTGTGCTTCCTCTTGGTTGGCTAGAGCAGACATGACAGATGTCACCCTTTAAAATACCCCCGACACCACCTTAGATTTCCCTGTACGTGTAGCCCACTGGTAAGTCTGACACACGTCTCCCCTCTGTGCCCAATCCACGGAGGACAGGAATCCAGCTCAATCCCTGGAACATCCGCCGGCCGTCACACTTGCTTCATTGTCTTTTGGGACATTTGCGCAAAGAGAAGCGGCCAAATTCATTCTATTGGAGTTACCCTAGAGATGAGTCGGAAGCAGGACATTTGCTCCTTAGGATCAGTCTGCTTTAGCTGCTGATTCTTCTCCACCTGAAATCAGCGAGCTCTGTCGGGCTGTGACCCAAAGCCCTCTGAAGTCAACAGAGAAACTCCTTCCCCCAGCAACAATAAACAACATGCTACAGGACTGCGTGCCCAGAAGAGGCTCCCAGGCCACATCCTGTAACATTTCACTATGGATAAATTAAGGGGACTGGATAAATTCATGGTGGCTAAGTCCATAAATGGCTATTAGCCAGGATGGGTAAGACTGGTGTCCCTAGCCTCTGTTCGTCAGAGGATGGAGATGGATGGCAGGAGAGAGATCACTTGATCATTGCCTGTTAGGTTCACTCCCTCTGGGGCACCTGGCATTGGCCACTGTCGGTAGACAGATACTGGGCTAGATGGACCTTTGGTCTGACCCGGTACGGCTTTTCTTATGTTCTTATGGAAGCCCATGGCTGGCGACTCAACATTTTAGTGCCGTACATTAAAGGAGAAACCTTGTGATGGAGAATTTGTCCCGTAGAGGTGATCAGTAACATAGATCAGGAGATAGCAAGGAGAGCTGTGTATTGGCCATGCATTGAATTCTGGATACATTAGCATAGAGACAATCTCTGCACCATCATTTTTGATGGCATAATACAGTGAGGCCTTGTCCACAAACATGTAACTCCCCTAGTTTTGATGCAGTTATAAGTACTATAAAGATGCTTATACTGGTACAGCAATTCCCATAAGGGCAGGGGAATAAACTATACCAATATAAGGCATCTTTACACACTAAGGGTTGTATTGGTATAACCATCCTGGTAGAAAATCACACCCCGACCTGACAGTTCTACTGGTACAACAACTACATATAGAATAGCCCTTAGTTGTTTCTTAGTGGGGGAAAGACAGTCTGGATTCCTAAGCCGTGCTCAAGATGACATATCTATGCTACAGACTTCTGCTGGCACAGCTGTGTTGGTCAGGACTGCACAACATAGCTAGACCAGCAAAGCCACTAGTGCAGACACAGCTATGCTGGGAAAACAGCACCTAGTGGTATTGCTTGTTTTGTGTGTTTGTTTGGGGTGGGTGGGACAGTTTAGTATAGCATACAACAGCTGCATCCATACTAGGAGCATTTTGCCAGTATAGTGTCCTGGTATTCCTATACCGATAAAGCGCTCTTAGTGTAGACATGGCCTAAATCTCTGCTCTACGGGCCAAACTCCCAGATCCCCTGATGCTCCTTTGCACCACCCGAGCAGCGTCAACAGGCTTCAAAATGAGTGTGAATGTCATTTACAGCCACTTTATGGCCCCTTTCACGGCCACAAAAATGAGGAAGTTCGTTAAACAGAAATTAAAAGGCACAGCACCAAAAGTAAAACCCCTGCAAGCTGCATGGAAACTTCTAAGACACCATAATAGAGGCTCAACTTAAATGCATACCCCAAATTAAAAAACATAGTAAGAGAACCAAAAAAGAGCTACCATGGCTAAACAACAAAGTAAGAGAAGCAGTGAGAGGCAAAAAGGCATCCTTTAAAAAGTGGAAGTTAAATCCTAGTGAGGAAAATAGAAAGGAGCATAAACTCTGGCAAATGAAGTGTAAAAACATAATTAGGAAGGCCAAAAAAAAATTTGAAGAACAGTTAGCCAAGGACTCAAAAAGTAATAGCAAAAAATTTTTAAGTACAACAGAAGCAGGAAGCCTGCTAAACAACCAGTGGGGCCACTGGACTACCGAGGTGCTAAAGGAGCACTCCAGGGAGATAAGGCCATTGCGGGGAAACTAAATGAATTATTCGCATCGATCTTCATGGTTGAGGATGTGAGGGAGATTCCCAAATCTGAGCCCTTTTTTTTAGGTGACAAATCTGAGGAACGGTCCCAGACTGAGGTGTCATTAGAGGAGGTTTTGGAACAAATTGATAAACTAAACAGTAATATGTCACCAGGACCAGATGGTATTCACCCAAGAGTTCTGAAGAAACTCAAATGTGAAATTGCAGGACTACTAACTGTAGCCTGTAACCTACCACTTAAATCAGCTTCTGTACCAAATGACTGGAGGATAGCTAATGTGACGCCAATTTTTAAAAAGGGCTCCAGAGGTGACCCCAGCAATTACAGGCCGGTAAGCCTGACTTCAGTACCAGGCAAACTGGTTGAAACTATAGTAAAGAACAAAATTGTCAGACACATAGATGAACATAATTTGCTGGGGAATAGTCAACGTGGTTTTTGTAAAGGGAAATCATGCCTCACCAATCTACTAGAATTCTTTGAGGGGATCAACAAGCATGTGGACAAGGGGGACCCTTGTATAGTGTATTTAGATTTTCAGAAAGCCTTTGACAAGGTTCCTCACCAAAGGCTCTTAAGCAAAGTAAGCTGTCATGGGATAAGAGGAAAGGTCCTCTCATGGATTGCTAACTGGTTAAAAGACAGGAAACAAAGGGTAGGAATAAACGGTCAGTTTTCAGAATGGAGAGAGGTAAATAGTGGTGTCCCCCAGGGGTATGTACTGGGCCCAGTCCTATTCAACATATTCATAAATGATCTGGAAAAAGGGGTAAACAGTGAGGTGGCAAAATTTGCAGATGATACAAAATTATTCAAGATAGTTAAGTCTCAGGCAGAGTGCGAAGAGCTACAAAAGGATCTCTCAAAACTGGGTGACTGGGCAACAAAATGGCAGATGAAATTCAATGTTGATAAATGCAAAGTAATGCACATTGGAAAACATAATCCCAACTATACATATANTAATTAATGGGCAGCAGGTTAAAACAAGCAAAAGGAAGTATTTTTTCACACAACGCATAGTCAACCTGTGGAACTCCTTGCCAGAGGATGTTGTGAAGGCCAAGACTATAACAGGGTTAAAAAAAAAAAGAACTAGATAAGTTCATGGAGGATAGGTCCATCATTCGCTATTAGCCAAGTTGGGCAGGGATGATGTCCCTAGCCTCTGTTTCCCAGAAGCTGGGAATGGGTGACAGGGAATGGAGCACTTGATGATTACCTGTTCTGTTCATTCCCTCTGGGGCACCTGGCATTGGCCACTGTTGGAAGACAGGATACTGGGCTAGATGGACCTTTGGGCTGACTCAGTGTGGCCGTTCTTACGTAAGGGGTGTTAGCGTAACTGACAATCAGGCCTGAAAATTCCAGCTGGGTTTCCACCTTCTGTCATGTCCTCCACATGCACGTTTTTGAACAACAAACCGAAATAAATATTCTAAATCCGAGTCACATTTGATCAGTCATTCTCTGCTGTTCCCAGGATGTGTCAGGAAGGTGCCGAACTCTCCAGGATTTGCAGTACAAGGGGAGTGTGGGATTAAAACACTCAGATTCCCAATTGGACCCTAGCACAGGTAACTCCAGAGGCTTCATGGCTTTTCTGGGGAGGACGGATCTCTCTCTCTCTCTCGCTCTCAATCTCATTTATTCACCAAAATTTTGAAACCTCCAAAATGACACAATTCTTGTTGTCAGACCAGCCCTACTACTGAGGCATTTTTAGCCGTTTTTAATGGGCTAAGTGTTTCCCCCTTTTTGAGAGTGTCACTCACACCCTCTGCCTTTGCTCTTCATCCCGTCCCCCACTCCCACCTGCTCTCTCTCAGCTGCAAACAAGGAGAGCAGCCAGCACCATGTGACCGGCCCGCTCTCCACAGACCACAGCGTGGGAACCTCCAGGCTACACTAAGCGGCTGTGCTGGCAAGACAACACAGGCGGACGTGACACCCCGGCGTGGACAACACCCGCTTGCCATCACGTGTATACAGCCCCGACTCCCAGCTCGCACCAGGCTTAGACTAAACATGCAGGTGGCTGAAGCCAAACCCTGGCAAGCCAGAGGAGATGTGGATTAAAACAGCTCCCTCTCCCCAACCACGAGAGCAGCTGCCTTGAGATTGTTAAACGGGTCTGAGGCCTTAGGAGACCTCCTGTAGAGGCCAGGGCTGCAAAAAACTCCCCATTCCACCTCTGGCCAGTGGAAGACTATCCTACCCTATTGGGCTGAGACCTGGCTATAGCGATCCCCGCATTTCTCCACCTCCACAACATCTGTAATTCCTTCCAACTAGACACGAAGCCACCCACCCAGTTAAAGCTCCTGCTGGTACAAATCACAGCATCCCACCTGCCTCGCAACGCAGGGCACCGCACCCCTGCTGTTCTGCTCTCTGCACTGACTCTACAGAACGAAGAGACAAACTCCAGGTCTCTGTCTAAAGCACCCAAGCCCTCTACGGGACTGAATCCCCGAGAGACCACCCCTCCCTCCTGTCATAGCGACACTCTACTGGGACCATCCCACTGTGCAGTGCAGAACCCATGTGGGGACTGGGCCCAGGTCCTGGGACTCACCCCCCCCCTCCCCAAGAGAGGAGAGACCCCAGAACACGCGGTGCTCACAGTTACACGCAAAGCTGGTTCTCTTTCCCCCCTCGTCTTTCCCATAATAACCAGCACAGCTGAATACATCCATGTGCACACATCTAGAATAGATCTCTACACTTGCATTAGCACGCACACCTGCACTACTTTACATATACAGTACACGTGTTCCCCACAAGCAATCAATTCCTGCTAGGGAAAGGGAGATTTATTGATATTTTGATTTCCGATTTCATAACCTCATGAAGTGCTCGGATACCTCGGTGATGGGCACAATATAAAACCATGGGGGACAGATTAGATGACACAAGTGGGTGCCGGTTTATTCCCCATCACTGGGCTTTTGCTCTCTATTTTCAACACGACCACAGTAAATCTAGTGGGGGAAGGGTATGGCATCTTCTGTTCCTTTTCATAAATTAAAACTGCAGCGGGAACCGGTTTACTTGAGTCAGCTCTCACAAAGTGTGCATGGGATTTAGCCTGAAAACCCTCGACACTGCCCCTGTTTGGAGACCTCCAGGCTTCAGAGGCTCTTGTTAAGGAACAAGGAGGGATCTGGCACAGACTGGAGACAAACGGCCCTTATAAAGGAATCCGTCTGTGCCCCAGGCTGTGAAACTCCATGGCCGGAGCTCCCTCCCAGTAATGCCAATGGGAAGGACTCAGCCCCCTACTTGCCCTAGTAGATCAGCACTGGGAACGGCCAGTTAGTGCTGATGGGAGTTGAGCTGCGAAAGCCTCCATCCCCCAGGTGAGACTGTTCCCCAGCTGGATTTTATCAGCCTTTCGTGATCTACTTCACCATTTTTGCTGCTTTACCTTACATGCAGGCCCCTGTTGGCTAGACATGGCCTGGGGCCTGAATGCATTGCTCTCTTATCTTGTGTGTGAATGGGAATGTTGTGAATCCACCCCCCACCCCCACCCCAACCTTGATGGGGTCAGTAAAACAGCTCCAGAGCTCAATAGCACACCTGGAGCCCCATCTTCACCATTTGCCTTTTGAGTGGGGGGAGGGGGATCTCAATCTCTCTGTGGTCTAGCGGAGAGGGCACTGGAATGGGAACCAGGAGACCCGGAGTCTGTTCCCGGTTCAGCCACAGCCTGCAGTGTGACCTTGGGTGTGTCACTTTCACCTCTCGGTTTCCCTTCTTACTACTAGTCCACAAAACAGGGGTTGGGGGGCAAGGACTATTTACCATGCGTCTGCGCAGCGCCTGGCACACTGGGGGTCCTGATCTCAGTACTGTAATAATAAGATCTGGGGTAGAAGGTGTTGCTCAGCTCTGGGTACAGCAATGCAGCCCAGCCCAGGAGTTCTCCCCATTGACTTCAGTGGTACAGGACCAAACCCTAGAGGCAATCACGAGAAACCAAGCAGCAGTACTCACGTGTGTACCTGCACATGTATTGTTTCTATTGATATGGAGTGTTCCAAGTACGGCCAATCCTGGCTTGCTCAAAAACTGGTTTAAGGGCCACCCCTCTATTTTACATTCTGGCAAATGGAAGACGATTCACAGGTTGCTTTGTTAAACCCACAGTCAGTATTGCTCTGATAGCAGGGGATGGTTTTTCCCTGTGTATTTATCCCACACCTAACAGCCCACATGGAATTACTTTAATAGAACGTTACATTCTCTGGCTCCAGCATGTACAGTACTTGTGTGCAATTATTTAGCAATGATGTCTGATGCAATGCTGGTCATGCTGTCAGATACAGCAATTTGATCTCTTTAAGGACGCAGCGGAGAAATATTGCATGTAAATATTTTAGTACGAATGTGCTGTTGTCGTCATGTTAAGATTGCTATTTGCAACACCCAAAAGTAAGGAAAGGCAACAATTAAGGTTAGTCTCGTAAACTTGCCTGCGTTGTACATTTAGGATCCAATTTTGCACTCGGACACGCATCGATGTAACGCCCGCTGAAGTCAGTGCATGCAGAACCAAGGGTAGAACTGAGCCCACAGGATGTTAACATAACCAGTGATCTAAAATGCTCAGCAGGGGGATTTTCAAAGCTGCTGAGGAAGTTTGGATGCCCAGTCCCGATTAAATGTTTCATGGGAAATTGAGCAACCAAATCCCTTAGACAGCTTTGAAAGATCTCATCCATTATGTGTAACACAGACGAGTTAAGGTTGGACAGCACCTAGCACAACAAGGCCTTGCCCCGTGACCAGAGCCCCTTGGTGCTACAGCAATACCCAAATAATTCTACTACTACGAGAACTTTCCTTTTTGCATTTCCCAACTGTTGACTTACAAACAGTAACCTTAACATTGCCATACACAACATTCCCATTCACACACACGGGAGAAGAGAGTAACGCAGTCGAGGCCCAGTCCTACAACTGGATCCATGTGGACAAACCCTTACAACAATGCAGAGACTATTCAAATTGCAAAAGGCTCTCTAAGAACCTGCGCGTCGCCAATGGAAGCTTAGGCTGGGTTTCTGCAGGAGGATCCTATGAAGATAGACACTGCAGGAAGTACCGCCCAGCAGGGCCTGAGTGGCGGCCCCTCACGCCCACTGATTGGCCCATGCTGGTATATAAACCAGGAAGCCATCATGGGGAGCTGTCTGAGCCACAATCCAGACACCTGCTTGCTTCTGCTCCGGACCTTGCCTTGCTGAAGACCCTAGATATCAGCTTCTGACCCCAGGAACCTGGTGCCTGCCCCTGACTCCCAGGTATCCTGACCTGGCTCAACCCCGACCCCCCTATGGTAACTGACCAGGGCACACAGTTTGCCCCTGGCCCAGCCCTGACAGGCTTCCTCTACCTTGGATCCAGCTGCAGACTCAAGGCCTACATTCACTACAGAATTCACTCTGTCCTTTCACAGCTGTATAGTCCAAAAAGCCCAACTCCAAAACAAAAGCTTGCCCAGGTTTGGGACTACCCAGCGAAACAGCAGTGCAAAACCAAATTTTCCATTCATTTGATACCTTTTTTTCTTTTGCCTTACAAACTGGTCTGGAGTTCATCCTCACTAGGTGCTAGCCCGCTGGACAGCCTCACCTTGTGAAGTTCAGCTGATTTTGAGTTACATGCATCCATGCATGCAAAAAATAATAAATAATAATAATAATAATAAATAATAATAGAGAACAGAATTTAAAAACAAGTCACCAAAATATTTAAAACCGCTTCAACAGGAATGTCTCCAAACGGTACAACCAAGGAGATCGAAACGGAAGGCTCGGTCTAACTGACCCTAGCTTTCGCTACCAAGGAGATGCTATAATGCATGCACACTCATACAATGATCCCCAAGCACACGTGATGAGGGACTCAGAAGGAATCGCTTCCTTCTCCATGTGGGAAGAAGCTATGGGAAGAAGAAAAGAAACTCCAAGATCCCCCAACACTCCCCATTGTTATTAGTTTTCCTGTACTGTCCAGATGTCCCAACTGAGACTGGGGCCTCACTGTGCTAGGTGCTGTACATTACACATAGCAAAAGAGAGAGCATCCCTGCCCGGACGTGCATATGAGCTAAACAAATAAAAGGGTGGGAGTGAAACCAGGCACAGAGCGGGGAAGTGACATGACCAAGGTGACGGAGCAGGTCAATGGCAGAGCCACTCTCCTGACCATCAGGCCGGTGCACCAACCGCTAGACAACGCTGCCTCGAGGGGCACAAATGGGACACTGGACTGAGAGCAAGGAAAGGCTTCCAAGGCACGTCAGGGCTTAGCACCTGCATGATGACTTCATGGCTCCCTGCGATGCCATTAGAGGAAAGATACTTGTCAGCTCTTGAAAGCTGAGCAGCAACAATAGCTAGGCTCCACCTGCTCCCATCCCCACTCCTCTCCTCTTCCCCCATTCCAGGTTATCTCGTCTCTGCTGGCGCAAGAGCCTTCTCCTCTGCTGCTCCGCACACCCAAAATAGCCTTCTTGTCTCTTGCCACCCATTTCAAATCCCATCTGAAAATATATTCATTCCCAACCCCCTCGTGCCTTTCTCCCTCGGCTGCTCCCTGGCCGTGTTCAATTTTATACAGCTTTTATCTAATTCTGTAAATATTTCAGTGCTATTACATTATTTAATTCCACAGCGCTGGATACTGCAAACGTCTCACGCCGCTTTTCCATGAGCAGTTTGTGCCTGTGGTGAAGCGCACGGAATGGGAAAAGTGCTAAGCATTCCATTATTAAAAAGCCTCTGAAGCAGATTGCGACATTGGAGGATGGGGCATGCGGACAAAGCCATGTGCCCGGTCTGCATGCTCCAATATAGACTGGACACGCCAAGGGCCCAGCGTGGGACAGGGTTTAATCAACAAATCAGGGATCTGCTGGGGTCACTGTGTACATCAAGATGCAGCCCTACCTGTCAGGGGCCCGATTAAAACCATTTTGGCCAAATTCACTCCACTGACTTCAGTGGGAATGGGGCCTGGGTTCTGAGAGCCTGAAGAAGCCAAGCCCCACCCTTAGACACCGGCACAGCTCCCAGGAGCACTTTCCCATTATGTGCAGAGCACCCAGCAGCGATCGGTTTCCCTTTCAGGTGGTGCTTTAGTCCCCTGGGGCTATTTTCCCTTTGGGCCTTGTCTATTCTAGAAGTGCTACAGCAGCGCAACTGCACCAATGCAGCTGGAGCGCATCTGGTGAAGATGCTCGATGCTGACGGGAGAGAGCTCTCCCGTCGGCGTAACAACCGGTGCTTAGGTCGGTGTAACTTACGTCGCTCGGGGGGATGGATTACTCACACTGAGTGATGTAAGAGATACCGAAGTAAGCTCTAGGTTAGACCAAGCCGTAGTTTAGTAAAATGGAAGCTAAATATGGTCCATCCCTTGTTCTGCTTTAACCCCTTCTACTACCATCAAGAGTCCAAGATCCCGTGCAGCCCACTTCATCTCTACCTACCTGCCCAGGATTTTATCCTACCGCCCATCACTATAGTATCTCAGCGCCTTCCACGTAAAGTCAATAGCAAAGTCCCTAGCAGATTTCATGGAGTTTTCCCACCTACAATCCCAATTGCTGGAGGTTTTTAAGAACAAATTAGACAAATATCTGCCAGGGATGGTCCAGGTTTACTTGGCCCTGCCTCCGCACCGGGTGTGTGTGTGTGGACAAGATGACCCATTGAGGTTCCTTCCAGCCCCACATTTCCATGATTCTATGATCCTACTTCTCCTTTCAGTCACCTTCCCCTTTTTCCTCCCCTCCCCCTGAACCATGGCTTGCATGTCATGCTGCACACTTGCTTCAAACCTGATTGCTCCTATGCAAGTCAACCGCAAAACTCCCATCGATGTCCAACAGGTAGGACCGGGCCCCTGCGTGACCACAGAGCACTAAGGGGCTGGGTGTCCAGAGGGGCTCTCAGCTGTAGCTGGGTGCTCAGCACCTCTGGGAATCAGGCTCGAGGGTTGGGATTTTCAAAGGGGCCTAAGAGAATTAGGTGCAAAATTTCCTATTGAAAGCCAATGGGGTGTTGGGTGCCTAAGTCACTTAATGCTTCAGAAAATGTCACCCCATTGCACGGGGAGGTTTGTGCCTGAAAATGCTGAGTGGGTGGATGCCAAGCACCTTTGTAAACATAGATCTGGCGTCTAACTCCCCTACGCCCCTTTGACAATGTCAGGCTATACCCTTAAGCAGACAGCCTGCTCAGCCCTGCTGAAATCCTGCTGCTGCCGGAGCCTTTATCCTCAGCCCAGATTATTCTCAACCTTGCTGCATGTACAATCAGACAGGGAGGGAGGAGAGGGGTTATTCCCCCCAGTACAAATTAGCTTCTCCTGAGCCTGGCCAAGCCAGCACAAAGCCATCCATGACGGGAAATACAGCAGCTCGCTTAGTCACTCTTTGGAGCATGGGGCTCTGTACTTCAGCAGTGGGAACGGAAGGAGGCAAGGAAGAGAGTGAGTAGCTACTGAGTATTTGCACTAATTGGCTCCTTAACCCCTCAGGCACTTTGCCCTCTGTTCCCCACCCAGCCAGGGAAGCTGAAGGACAAGCTCTGAGAGCAAACCCCCTCTGTACGGTGTCGTTCATTGTGCAAGGCGCTGTACAAAGCCACAAAATACAGGCAGCCTGTACCCAGGCTAAGCACAGAGGGGTCTGCACGCACTGGGAAGCCTGGAGGGGGGAAACGCCCCAATTTTTCCTCACCCCATTCATTTTAATAATTAAAATGCTTGCTGATTTACTTGTGGGCAGGGCAGAAGGGGTGAGTTGGTGAGGGGGGTATGAATGCAGAAAGGGGAGCAGACTGGACATGGGAGGGCATGGTAAATGTTCCCTTTTCACCCACTTATGGCCAATACACAGACCATTTGATCCAGGCTGACAGCAGCATCTCACCTCAGCAGGGAGAGAAGGGTAAGGAGGGTGGCGAGAGGTAATATTTGCAAAGGACTTTGTGGCTCTACCACACCTTGCATCCAAGGATTGCCAAGCAAAGTGCTGGGGGGTGTGCATCTGTTTAGAACTCTCTCTCGCCTCCCGTCCTCCACCCTACGTTGGGCTAACCCATCCCCCCCGCCAAGGAGGGCTGGCCTCTCTGTAACCCAGGGGCGTGCGTCTCACAGGTCTCCCTCGGTGCCTGATCCACAGAGTCTGCTACTGCCCCCGCTACGGAGCCCTGCAGCAGCTCAGGCTTTGAGCAGTGGAGGTCCCCGGTTCGATCCTTGGGGCTGTCACATCTGCTCTCTCCAAATCCCACCAATGCTGCGCCTGGGCTAACCAGACAGGAGCTAGCCCCATGGCTCGTCATCTTGCAAGGCCTGACTGCTGCCAGCCAAGGGACATCAGGACCGAGGTACCGAGCCAGGCCTAGGAACAGGCCTCTCAGAATAGAGAAGCACTAAGGGGAAGTTAGAGCACGTTCTGCCCTGAGCACACGGACTCCAAGGGCGGCAGCGGAGTTAAAAGGGGAACTAGCGTTGGTTCGAGCAGTGGATGATGATGAGGGCTCTTACACCTAACCCTAGCACCAGGTGTTCAGCTGCCCTTTCTTAGCCAGACATGGCTGAGTGGGTACAAGGCAGCTTGTCTGTTAACGCCTGGTCACCTGGGGCATCAGTCCAGCACTAGACCTAGGGAGCAAAGCCCTGCCTGTAACTGAGCAGAAAGGTCCTTCGTACTGCAAGGAGGCCAAGCTACAGCTCTTCTGAAGTGGTGGCTAAGCAACAAGGGTTTGATCAGTAGCCATGGATCATCAGGGGCTTCAGAGGATCCAGGAGAGTCAGAAGTAAGCTTCAGCCTCTCTTTCCCCTCCCCAACTAGCCCATTTCCCGCGTGATCAGAGCGACGCGCCCCACGCCAGCAGTGCTATGGACAGCGGGGACACATCCCGTTCCAAGTTAAAGCTTGGGTCACAAAATGGAAACTCGTTCTGCCATAAAAGAAGCTCTGGGCCCTGAACTGGAATTCTGCACAACGGGGATCAGAGAGAAACACCCGGGGCTTTCAAGGGTCAATTTCCCAGCCCGCAGACGTGCAATTCTAAACGGCTATTGGATCAGAGGGTGCTGAAACCTCATGGAGACCCGCAGGGCCGAACGCAGAGGAAACAGAATATCGCAACAATTCCTGAGCAAGTGCTCTGTCCCCCTCCCCCACGCCGCTCTTCTCATGAGCTACTTACACCCCCAAGAGCTACCATAAGTATTTTAGGAATGAAAAGGTCTGCGACCTGTGGGGGAGCAGAGGGAGGGCAGAACGCCACAGCTCGGCGCTCTGTCCCCATCTGTTCCACTGCGAGCTGCCCAGGCGCATTTCCGTTTTGTTTCAAAACAATCGCCAGGAAAAAACAGGCAGGCTGGCTGCATGGGGTGCAGGGGGCGGGGCAGGGGCACGTGGAGTGAGACCAATGCCATCTTCGGAGGGGAGGGAAAAGGAGGGTAACCGGCTCCAAAAGGGCAAGTAGGCTGTTAGCTTGTGGGGCTGAGAGAGACAGAGAGGTTTGTCCCACAGGGCCCCAATCTCAGCTGGCAATACTGTAGTATGAATATTACAATACCAGCGTCCTGCCTAGAGCTAGGGCTAACAGCCGACGCGGCGGGGAAGGTGTAAAATGCCCCTAATGGTCAAGGGAACACAGGGTCAGGACACGCTGGGCTTGTTTATGAATGAACTGCCCCCACCGCGATCCTGTGGATGTCTGAGACATTGTGGCTCTGGTCATTCATTCAGATAAATTTAGACTGGAAATAAGGAGTAAATTATGAACGGGGAGAGTAACTGACCATTGGAACAATTTACCAAGAGTCGTGCTGGATTCTCCATCACTGACAATTTTTACATCAGGACTGGATGTTTTTCTAACAGATTTGCTCTGGGAATTATTTTGGAGCAGTTCCCTGGCCTGGGTTACTCAGGAGGTCAGACTAGATGATCACAATGGTCCCTTCTGGCTTTGGAATCCATGAATCTACAAAGTCCCTCCCCACACAGAGCTGTGCAATAAAACAAACAACCCTAGACTTAAGCATACCAAGGCCTAAAACTTACATTGCATGCAAACATTCACAGCTGTTTTATTTTACCTGTTAGGGTGCTGCCTGTACCTCTAGGGGGCGCTGTCTTCCTCCCAGAGGTGCTAGAACAATGTTTATAGTGGGGGTGCTGAGAACCATTGAACCAAACTGTAAACCCTGTATATAATGGAAACCACTTCAAGCCAGGGGGTACTGCAGCACCCCCTGCACTCTAGTTCCAGCACCTATGCGTCCTCCCATCCCCACTTTCTCATCTCTGTAGGCACAAGAGGCAGTGCTGGATGCAACTCCCTCCGGATCCCATGGCCGTCACTGCTGGACCCTCCTCCCTGTCCTCCCCGCCAGACCAGGAGTACAAGGCCGAGTAGGAGAAGCAAAGTGGCATTGCCAGCGAGGGACACTCCCAGCCCAGGCCCAACCAATGCACCTTCATAAGGAATATTCACTTGGTGCAAGGCAATGAGCAGTTTAGAAGTAAACCACAGTAAATTCTTTGCCCTTGTGCAGCACCTTGCACCTGAGGATCTCAAAGCACTTTGCAAATATTACATGAATTACTTCTCTCACACACCCACGCCCCTCTGCAGGCAGCATCACTACTCCCATGTTACAGATGGGGAAATGGAGGCATGGATTAACCCCCACATTTTCAACAACAAAAAATCCCTAATTTGGGATGCTTCAGTTTATGAATGCCCAACTGGGGCCCAATTCCGAGAGGCGCTAAGCACCCACCGCTCCACACAATGTCATTGTCAATGGCTGCTACCAGGCTCAGCACCCCTGGGGGAAAAATCCGACCCCGGGCATCGGAAGCTGAGCAGCCAAAAATGAGGTACCTCAAATGAGCAGAGATTTTAAAACACTGGCCGTAGCAACGTACGTGCAGGGAGTCCATAATGGAGCCCGGGTTAGAACCCAGCAGTCTGTGGCTGCTAGCACCCTGCTAAAATCCACTAGACCACCTGGCCTCTGTACTGCAGATGTGGGCTGGGAGCCAGCGGATGAGGTGGATGGATGAGAGGGAAGGTTTGGGTGCAGGAGGCTTCACATGGCCACAGAAGTAGGAGCTGAAAATATAAATGAGATCTTACTGTGCAGTGGAATACACTGGGCCTCCTGCTCAGCCTGAGGGCAGCGAATGCTAACACACACACACACACACACTCAAGCGCACACCCTTTTTAAATGGAAGACACTGCCAGCGGGCTTTTCTAAGGTGCCAAGCTCCCTGTGACTTCAGTTAAGGTCCCAGGTGTGTAACCTCCAAGCACAATCCCTAGAATTCCATTGGTCCCTTGACTGGTGCAGCCCATCTGCTGACAGCCTGGGTCTGAGTGTTCCCAGGCACTTTGGGGAGGAGGAGAACACGCTGTTGCCTTGTTTTTCTAAGGTTAGCGGGGCTCTGCTAAGTGGCGTTTCTCTTTTCTCTGCGGGAGGCCGTTGGCCTTGCTAAGCCGAGGTCACTTAGAACAGTGACAACTTGAGACTAATAAAGAGAACAAAACCACGTCCCATTTGTTTTCCCTGCTGACCAAATCTGCTACGGCCTTACCACGGAGGGCTGGATAAGCCCACCGTGTTTTCTTGATACGCTGTGGAATGAGAGCAAGGCAAGCGATGGAATCCAAGTCCAACGATTTCAGAAATCCATGTGTACAAGTTCTGAACACTGGCTGATAGTATGAAGCTGTTGCTCTGAAAACAGCTGTATCATTAATACCTCTCTGCTTGTCTATCCACCATTGCAGACAGGGCCTGCAGCAAGTACACACCAGGCTGAGGATAATGGGGAATGCTTAACTTTCACAACTGTGCTTTGACCAGACAACAGTTATGCTAAAGAGGTGACCAATGCTTGGAAACCAGTTCACTGAAGTTGATCTGCTGAGGAGTTAGGGATCTGCAGCAGTGGAAAGTTACCCAGCAGGATAAAAGAGAGAGGTGACTAAGCAGGAGGTGATAAAAGGATTCAGAGAGAGAGAGAGAGCAAGAGAGACACAGGCACACAGGAAGTTTGGGCAGGAGAGGGGACTAGGACAGGTCAAAGCCAAAGCAGCTGAGCAGGGGGAGAAAGCTCCATATTTCGGCCCACAAGCAATGCATGGGTTACGCTTCTGTAAGAGCCTTCTCCGAGATGCACTTTCATAATTTCACAGTGACATGTGTCAGCAGATCAGAGCTCCAGCAGACTGGAGCCAGCCTAGCTCTCTGGAAGCAAACTGCATAGCACTAACCCACTTTTCCTTCAAGAACCCAGCACTCCCACTGCCCACTCAGGGCCCCAGAAACATCCATGGTCTGAAAACAAAATACGGTACATTGTGTGTGCAAGTCACCCAGCCTCACACAGCTGGGAAGCTGGGACTCAAACCCTGGATCTCCAGCACCAAACTCTGGCCTCCAGCTGAGCTAAAGGAGAACTCCACTAGCAAACAGCAGGAGAAGATCTTCTATCCTATGTGTTGGCCAGCCATGAGAAGCTACATCACTGTTCACCTATACACACACAGAGGGTCTATTACATCTGATTCTGCACTCCTTACAAATGCAGGATTGAAGTCACCTAGCCTGTCCCACTCACCACACCCTGTACAGAAACCCCGTGTGAATAGCACCACCAGGCCATCCCTGGAGCGATCCAGCATCAACCAGGCTGTAAAAAGTAAACAAGAATGGGCCAAATTGACACCAGTGTCACTGAGAGGACAATCTACAGTAGCGCCAAAGGAGCTGCTCTGAATTTGCACCTGTGCTGCAGAGATGGGTGAGCAGGGAGCTCCATGCTGCTGCAGCGTCCAGCTACAGGGAGCAGGACGCATGTGGGGAAAGCCAGAACCACCCCCTCTGGACAAGTCTGATCAGAACCTTGAGTTAAATCCTCTCCTCTCCCCGAGGGCTGGACACTTGCATTATTTCCAAGTAGCTGCACAAGGTTAATCTGGGGATTCGCTGCAAGAAAAGCATGCACTGGGGAAAGTGCCAGAGCTCAGCTCCTGCTCCCTGCACAGCCCTCGCTGCTCAGGACAGGGGCACTTCCTTTTCCTCCAGCAGGCTGCTTGCGCTGGCTGCTCCCTCTGCAGTCACACACCCCTTTGCTTTGGCAGCCGGAGGCTGGCTGTGGGAACAGGGGAAGGCCTGGCTTCCTCTGGAAAAGGCCACTCGCTTACAACAGGAAAGCCTGATTTGGCGCTGTACAGAGGGGATCCACAGGACTTAGTGGGGGTTCCTTCCCTACCCCCTCACCCACCCTCACCCTTCCTTCCTGACCTCCCCTTCTCCACCCCCACTGCCCCAGCTCTCACAACTGTAAAACACACAGACAGGGAATCTCCCTGCCATCGTTCAGACACCTCCCGCCAGCATTTGCAGGGCTTTGCCCAGGGCTCTGCCACCCGTGCCAATGGCTGTCATGTCAAGGGATGACCCAACCCCTCGCAGCCAACACCAGGCTAGGAACCCTCCAGAGTCAAAGCAGGGATGTGAAAATGGGCATAGCAAAGACTAAAAGGCTGGCCCCCAAACTGCCCCTCCTTTTCTCATCCCCCTTCCCCATCTGACCTAGAAAGGGGTCCCTCGAGACCCGCAGTTATTAAACAGCTGCACATCCATTTAACAAGCAGGGACCCAGCAGCCAGGTCTCAGCCCCGCCAGATTAGGGTTACCCGATGTGTCCACCTTCCTCCCATCACCAACACCCACCCATGGAAAGGGAAGGGCCCTGAAACATGACCTACAGGTCACCAGATCCAAGTTATTTCTGACCCAGGTGGGGCTGGAATTCCAAAGGCATCGAATTCCAAGAAAGGCATCCTGGCTTCCCGGGGACTGAATCTCCTCTAAAAGTATACAAACGAGGAAGGAAATGGGGATTTCCTCTGAACTCTGTTCCTTCAGCTAAACCAAATTAAGGCCACTTTTATTCCAAATCAGAGTGTCTATACAGGGCTTAATCCAGTTTAACTAATCCAGTATAAACTCACTCTGGGTTAAACTTCCCCATGCACACAGACCCTAAAAGTAGGAGAGAGAGATTAAGTCAGGGCTGACGTACAGGACTAGACAGCTTGTCCCTGTCAGGCATGCAGCCTGCGCAGCTCAACGGAGCAATCAGAGTTTCAATGACATTGCTAGCATGGGCGCATTTCTGGCCAAACCTTTGACAAGCTGCCCCTGGTGCTGGGATCACACGGCCGGGCCCTTCGGCGTAGACTTTCACACAGAGACACTGCGTCGGGAAGAGGAGCCCTTTTGCTCTGTGATGGGAGGGAGACCGGTTGGGTTTGGCTTCCCTTCTCCAGGGCTCACGTGGTCCTTTGGCAGGAGATGCACGGACATGAACATGTTGTTCCATTAAGGAGGTTGCCCACTGGGACAATTCCAGCCGAGAAGCCGGTCCTCAGCCACCTCCGAGGGGAAAGGCAGGCGAGATGTGTTCGACAGGCTAACGAGGTGTGTTTGTGCATTCACCCCGTTGGCGCTAGGCAGCGATCACCAAAACCAGTGCCAGGCAATCAACAGCAACCAGCCCCAAGTGACCCATCCCAGCAGCGGCGCACTCCCGGGCATACAGCGTCCCGCTGCACTCTGGAAGTTGGCATTGTCTCTTGCTGCGACCTGCATTGGCCCCTTCCTCCCCATTTGCTGGGGCAGGGAGGAGCGTGAGTCCCAGGAGCCTCAGCGAGGTCAGGCAGGAGGCATCTCTCAGCCTGAGCCTCTGGTTAACCACAGGAAAGCTGCTCTCTCGGCTTCCCATCACGGGGGCTTTCCTGCGGGGAGCCCATCTGCTGACTTGTGCTCCCTGTGCCTCCAGAACAAACTAAAAGCAGTGAAACCCCAGGGGGGTGGCTTGGGGCCGTGAAACGCTGCATGACGGGACAGACAGCACCTGCCATTGCCCAGCCCACAAAGCAGAGCCTCAAATCAGCCTCGACTCAACATGAACACTGGTGCCCGGTGTACTGCAAAGCATGGGGCTGGAGGGCGGGTGGTGCCATCACAGTGTATGAGCAATCTGTGCTTTCCCACAGCTGCTCAGGACCATATGGGTCTTTTGGGGGTGATATATAAGGAATTTGGATCCCTGATCCCCCTATTGGCCACTTTTTACCTCCCCCCACACAACTGCGCTCTGGCTGGGGAGGTCTGGACACCCAGTTCCATGCATGGTTAGCCCCCGCTCAAGGAGCCGGCAATAGATACTGTGACTTATTGGCACGCAATCCAGCTGCACTCACTGGGTGAGGTGTAGTTGTACTGAATGGTGGCAAGATTAGTTAGCGCGGTTTGGCAGAGCTGTGATTGTGAAATGAGGGCATGCGGGGGGACCGTGCCCCTCGGGGAAAGGGGCGGTGAGCCCCCTCTCCCTGACCTCCGTGTGCGTGATCAAAGGAACGAGGGGCAGGCGTCCCTTGAGAGACACAGTGCGCCTCGCTGCAGCACTGTGACGCCGAGGTTGTGTCAGTAGCAGGGCGCAGGGGATTGTCAGCAGTTACGGGGAGATGAGCGTGGTCTGTGGGTGTTGTGAAGGGTCAGTGAGAGCAGAGTGTGGGAGGGCACCATGAAGGGGCTGTAAAAGGAAGCGGATGCGGGGGTCTCCCAGGAGCAGGCTACGTGTCTGTGTGGAGGGCAGGTGCAGGTAACTACGAGAGCAGAGTGCGAGCACGCTTATGGGCACGCTGGGGCATAGGGCATAGTCCAGTTGTGCAGGCTGCACTTTCGCTCTGTAATCCCTGCTGTTCACAAGGTGGAGTTTGCTGCACCCGACATCCTGGAAGGGCCCAAGAAACCCTCAGGCGACCGTCACTCTGGGGCAACCACCTCTTCTGCCACTTGTGCAACAGCCTCACGACCCGCTGTGCAGCAGGGAGGAATCGTCCCCACTGCACAGGCAGGGCGACTGAGGCACAGAGTAAGGTCACCTAGTGACCAAGCTGGGAAAAGAACTCAGGAGTCCTCGGCCCAGCCCCTTGCCCCCCAGCTCCCTGCAGAGCCAGCCAGAGCACAGCCTGCCAGCGGGAAAGGAACTGTTAAACTAACGCTCTGACGCGCCAATCACAACAGAACAGCCCAGATCCCGAAGGGAGGGGAAGTTCCGCTGACTCCTGCTGTTTCCACAGCCTGCGCCTTTCCTAGGGGGGTTCTTTTACTCGCCGATGGGAGGGAGGCCCCGGAGAAAGAGCAAGGAGATGAAAATACCCCGTACATGAGCACCGGAACTGGAGCCCGTGACGCAGAATCCACCTCCCTCTGCAAATGGCTTTCACTATGGTTTCCTTCCATGAATTATTAAGAGGGATGATTTATTTAAAGGAGCAGCCGTGTGCTCCTTGATGCGTGCAGCTCTTGGCAAAGCAACTCTGGTGGGGCCAGAGCACCATGCCAGGGTTTGTGACCGTAACATTAATATCCATGATGTGGCTGTGAAGGCCATGGCTGGCGCAGGATATTAGGGCATACCAGAAGGCAAGAGGGAAGGATGGAAGGCGGCGGGAATGGCAGGAGAGAGAAAAGCCAAGGAGCAGCAGGGCAGATCTCCAGCATGTGGCACCCGCCTTCGGCGCCACCAGGGCGCTCAGGGCTTGAAAAGCCACGGTGCCCTTTATTTCCCAAAGCAGTGAGACTGGTTCGAGACTCCATGCCTCTTTCGGCCCAAAGATTCAGCGCAGTAACTGCCCTGCCCCACCTACCCGCAGCAGTCGCAAAACGTCTTCACGTCCTCTTCTTTGCTGGAGGGCCGAGATTTTAGCTCTGATTTTGAGGCACGGGTTTGAGCTGCAAAGACAACTGCCTCTCATGACTGCACGGATCGGCCTCTGCATCTGAGTCACCTCTGGTGGCGGGACTGTCACAGCCAAGGCTCTCTGTCTATTGGCTCGGCCGAGCCGAGGCAGCTATGGGAGAGGGAGCCAGAGGGCATGTCTACACTACCCCCGTGGCTGGTCAGTGCCAGCTGACTCGGGCTCAGGGGCTGTTTAATTGCAGTGTAGAGGTTTGGGTTCTGGGACCCTCCCACCTTGCAGGGTCCTAGAGCCCGGATGCCAACTCGAGCTCAAACATCTACCTACCTCTCAATGAAACAGCCCCTTAGCCCAAGTCAGTTGGCATGGGCCAGCCGCAGGTGTCTAATTGCAGCATAGACATACCCAGTCTGTTCTGCCTCATGCATCATCAGCCAAGAGAGCATTAAGTTTGACTGCAGAATCTTTATTAACAGTGCTGACATCACAGGCAGACAGAACTCAGCCGGGGCTCTCAGCTCCTGGGTGGAGTTTGCAGTGTCAGCATTAGAGAACAGGAGGGTAAAAAGCCTGGCGCTTCATCCACCCACCTCTGTGTTAGTCCAATTTCACGCCGGTGTAACTACTGATTTTACTGAGGTTTTGTGGGGGTAAACCCAGAGTAACAGAGTGGAGAATCAGGCCCTTAGTGTATAAACTGAGCAGATCTGGAGTCACAGAGACAAACATGGGATTCCTGAATTCCAGCTTTACAGTCACTTAACCCTATGACCACACTTTAAAAAGGTCTAAACCTAGTTGTTCCTTAAAACACCATTCTCTCGATTATAAATACTATTTGCTAGCAGGATTGTTTTCCTCTTAGTAGCTTCATTATAGTCTCTCTCTCTCTCTCTCTACTACAACTGGGAACTGGTTTCAGCTAAACCAAAATAAGCCGTTCTTCAGCTGATATTAAGTGTTCACCCAGGGGCTAGCTCCGGTTTGAAAACCTAGTTCAGTTAAACTGATACAACCTTCCCATGTAGACAAGGCCTCACTATTAGGGGCATGGGGAATGGCACTAAGTGATGTTCTTGAAGGTCCCGATCCTGGCAGGCTATGAGCATTCTCAGCTTCCCTGGACTCCAATAGGAATTGAAAGCGCTCAGGTCCCTGCAAGGCTGGGCCCAGAATGACAGAGAAGGTGAAAGGTTATTTGCAGTGCCTGGGCTGTAACAGACCTTCGTTCTGGCCACTCAGTTGGCTGGCTTCCCAGGTGGCCCTTCTCCTCCCTCTTCTGACATACATTCGCTTTAACAGACAATGCGCCTTGTAAAAGGAGACCCCGCACTCCCCGCTGGCTGCCAGGTAAATGACTGTTGCTATTTCAGAGTGATGAACATGTGATCCCAAAAGCACGCTACTGACACAGAACCCTCCCACACATGCATTTCCAATCCACTTCACAGTCCAGCTTCAATGGACACAGAGCTGGCTACATCAAAAGTCCAGCCTTTCCCCTGAATGTCCCACAAGCACTAGCAAATGGGAGGCTACAGAAACCACACTGCCCGAGCCAGGCGGGAGAGGCAGCTGGCTGGCACCATTCAGGTGCAGAGGTACTGGAGAAAACCACTGGTGGCATCGAAAAAGGGAAAATACCAGGGTGCTTCCTGATCCCCTGAGCCTGGTGTGAGCAGATCTCCTGCTCTTGCTCTCTGACCCACAGTCGCTGCAGGTCAGCACCTATGGAAACGGTGCTATTTTTCAGAGTCTGAAGTGCTCCGTGGGCTCAGCAATTTCTGCCACAGCCCCGCCCGGAGCCATTCGCGCCCGCTGCTTGCTGACTTCAGTGACGGCTGGAAGTAAAACCCCCCTTGTCTGGTGGGCAGGGTAAGGAACAGCTCCAGTCCTTGGCCTGCTGCTCTCTGAGGCCATTTCCCCAAAGTGCTCTATCACATTCAAACAGTCTGTCCTTCCCTTGAGGCCCCGAATACTCCGCTCCGCCAAGGATCTCAGCCGCAATACCTCTTCTATCTCCTCCTCCATCCGGTTCCCCAGGCTGCCCAGCATGGTTGGAGAACTCTCCCAGAACCTGCCAGGCAGACCAACCCCCCGGCCTCATCCAACCCTCCTTTCTGCTGCAAAGAGTCCAAGGAACCAGCTAGTTACAATACTAAACGTAAAGAACCCGTGTTCGCTTCATAGCCTGCACAAACCAAGCCTCAGACTGAGCTTGTCTCTGCCATCCCAGCAAACCCTTCCCCACCCCCCCTCTGCTGCACCATCCCTCTGGTTGCTGCATTACATGTACATTTGCAGTTGTAAAGCTCCTCTGGGTGGGAAGCAGGTCACACTGCCTGCCCTGCATGGCTCCTAGCACACCTTTAGGCACTGCACACATGACATCAGTTTCATCTGCACACTGGCCCAAGACACAACCCATTAGCTGCAGCCAGTGAGGACACACACTTTGAATGAGCAGCCGGTGCCTTTATATTCAGCATAGGCTAGAAACAGTCTCCTGATCCTCACTTGTGTAACCCCTTTAGGGTTTAGAGAGCATGGCCCCTTTAAATCTTTTTCCTAGGTGGGAGGGGGAGAGTAAGAAAAAAGGAGGGAAACTCCAGGGGGTAGCGAGGCAGCCTGCAGGCCCTGGAAAAGTAAAGCAGAGAGAACCTGCCGGAAGCCTGAGAAGGACAGGGCCGATCGGGGACAGCCCAGGACAGGAGCCAGGAGGAGCACTGTGCTGGGGGAATCGCCTGAGAAGGACAGGGCCGATTGGGACAGCCCAGGACAGGAGCCAGGAGGAGCACTGTGCCGGGAGAATCGCCTGAGAAGGACAGGCCGGAGCTGGACCCAGTATCACGGCTGCCCAGAGCTGCATGGGGCTGTGAGTACTGGGGCTTGGGACTCTGCATTGGGAACAAGGAGGGAGGCTGTAGCTAGTTAAGTGGGGAGGTGGTCGCTCTGTGTGGCTTTGCAGAGAGCGGCAGAAGAGGGCACCGGAGGGGTTTGTTGGGGGAAAGTTCACTGGCGCCGAAGACGACCAGGAGCACCCAAGACTCACCCCTGGACTGGAACTTTGCTCAGGACTCCTGAACTCTGTGTGCAGACACATTACTCAGTGTCTGCCCTTCCAGGCTGTGCTACCACTGGGCCCGTGGGGCCTGGGTTTGAATGCAACCCTGTTCTACTGCTCCCCCTATATTTCCCCTTGTTGTATTTCTCCTCTCATCCCTCTGTAAATAAATATCTCCCTTTGTTATATCCATTGTACGTTTCCTGTGGGCGTGTGTGTTCACTCTGGGGGGTTTGGAACAGGTGCCCCTGGGGTGGAAGGGATTTCTCCTGCTGCATTCCTGCGCGCGCCTCCTCTTGGCCAGAGCTGCCTGCAGAGCAGACTCCATCTTGGCCACGAGGGCGCTAGAGTTACACTTGGACTGTCTGCGATTGAAGCAGAGGGTGTGTTAGCTTGGGGTGCTTTTCTTGTCCTCTGAGCATTATGTCTGTCCTGGCCAGCCCATCAGCACAAGCGTTTCCTTGTTTGAGGCATTTGAGTTCTCAATGTGCCGGGGGGGTGGGAGGGGGCTTATTACTGTGCTCTAATACAGTGGTTCTCAATCAGGGATACGCGTACCCCTGGGGGTATGCAGAGGTTTTCTAGGCAGGGATTTGGAGCAATCAATTTTTTGAATTGCTCTGCTCCGGCTCCGCTCCAGCTCCGGGCAAAAACCTACTGGTCTGCGCTCCAGCTCCAGGCTCCGCTCCAAAGCCCGGCTTCCAGGGGGTACATCAACTCATCTAGATATTTGCCTAGGTTTACAACAGGCTACCTAAAAAGCACTAGCAAAGTCAGTACAAACTAAAATTGCATACAGACAATGACTTGTTTATACTGCTCTATATACTATACACTGAAATGCAAGTACAATAGTTATATTCCAATTGATTTATTTTATAATTATATGGTAAATATAAGAAAGTCAGCAATTGTTCAGCAATACTGTGCTGTGACACTTTTGTATTTTTAGGTCTGATTTTGTAAGCAGGTAGTTTTCCAGTGAGGTGAAACCTGGGGGTACGCAGGACAAATCAGACTCCTGACAGGGGTACAATAATCTGGAAAGGTTGAGAGCCACTGCACTAATCTCTCTCTTAACCCCAACCCCCTCCTCTAACCCCCTCCGAGCCACTCGCTCCCGTACTTGGCCATTTGCACTGTCAGAATTATGATCAGCGCGCTGAGCTCTCTGCAAAGTCAGGTCAGATTCTAGCAGCAGTTTCTGGGAAGCATCGTTTATCTGAAACCCTGGTGACAAGCACGTCCCTGGCATGGTCCTGTTTACCCTCCCCATGCTCACAAGCGTCGGAGTATTCTCACAAACTCACGGCAAGCGCCTCCGTTGTCTCCCTGGGGTTTGGGTTCCAGCGACGCGGGAGCTCATGATTTATGTTCAATTGGGGGACAAAACACTCCTCTTCCTTCTCCATTAATATTTCATCATCAGTTTTGTCACTGTCACTGTTTTATAAAGGAGGATTAAAATCCGTCCCACCTTCCTTCCCAGGGCACAAGAGAACAAACCCACCTCCCTGTTTTCCTCAGTCAGCTTTGCACCTAGCCTGTCGGCAGGAAGCCCCGGTTCAAACAAGGCCAATCACCTGAATGGCTGAAATCGAGGGCCAGGATTTTTTTTGGGGGGGGGGGGGGGGGGGGGGGGAAGTGCCCAGTATTTCTTCTTTAAGGTGCCACAAACTGGGCACCAGAAAAATTGTGGGACCCAAGATCAATGGTCACTTTTGAAAAATCCCAACAAATGCCTCTGGTCATTACATTTTTCAACCCCACCCTGATCTCCTGCCCTTGTTTCCTATTAGGCAAAGTCTACATTCAAACCATGGAGAACAAAAACCAGAGGCGTACACTCTACTTGATTTAAGGCCAAGTAACCCATTGCTTTTGTGAAAGAGCCTGCGTCTAGATCCACAGGGACGCTTACCCTCTCAGAAAACAATCCTCACAATGATTCGCACAGTAACGCCGGGTTCCCCTCCATTCCCTGGGACATTACCACACAATTTAGATGCAGGGCAGGGATCCAAGAGTGCTGGTCAAGAAGGATGGAAAAAATGGTTGGAAAAATTCCCCCCTTTCCCAAGCCTCTCACCCATAGGGGCCAACTCCATGGGTACTCTGGGGCTCACACACCCACAGAAAAAAAATAGGGAGTGCTCAGCACCCACCAGACACAGCTGTTTGGTGAGGCCGCCGATCAGCTGTTTGGCAGCTGGCGGGAGGTGCTCCAGGGAGAGCAGCGAGCAGCAGGCAGGCGGGCGGGCGGGCTTCAGGGGAGGGGGAGGAGCAGGGATGGGAAGAGGCGGAACAAGGGAGGGGCCTTGGGGGAAGAAGCAGAGTGGGGATGGGGCCTTGGGGCAGAGCAGGGGTGAAGCAGCCACCAGGAAAAATAAAAGTTGGTGCCTGAGCTCTCACCCTTAAAATTAAAAAAGTAATTAACCATTGAAACAATGTATCACGGGTCATGGTGGATTCTCCATCACTGGCAATTTTTCAATCAAGATTGGATGTTTTCCTGAAAGATCTGCTCTAGAAATTATTCGGGGGCAGTTCTCTGGCCTGTGTTGTACAGGAGCTCAGACTAGCTGATCAGAGTGGTTCCTTCTGGCCTTGGAAACTGTGAATCTTAAAAAATACATTCACGACTGCCTGCTGGGACACTGGGAAACCCAGAAATGCCAGTTTTCATAAAATTGTGAAGTGCCCATTTTCTGATTCACTGAAAACAAATTAATTCACATTCAAAAAAAAATTTGGAAGTTTCTGGGGGGTTATTTTTGCCTAAAGATAGGACAATCCAAGTGAGACCCACCATGGAATTGTGCAGGTTTTCCTAGTATCTGCTACTAACTCGATATCACTGTGATCCTAAGGAAAACCAAGAACAAACATAAGCACAGATGCCAGAAAGACCAATGAGGTCATCAAGGCAGAGGTAAATAGAGCAATGAGAAATAAAATATTTTATAGAGAGCATCTGCAAAGCACTTTACAGCCACTGAGCCTCACCAACCCTTCCTCCCCCACCATGAAGAGAGCAAATATTATCACCATTTTATAGCTCAGAGAGGTTAAGTGACTGCCCCAAGGGTACACAGCAAGTAAGTATCGGAGAAGGGATTTGAACCCAGAATTCCTGACCCCGGGTTGTATGATCTAACCATTAAACCAATGCTCTCTATGGCTTATCACCAACTTTTTTTTGAATGGGATGCTGCAAAAAGGGGCTGTTCAGAACGTAACTATTTACGTAAGGATTTAGTGCACTAGGCCACCAAGCTGCAGTCACCCTAACGAGCGGAGAGGAGCATTCTGTTATTATTTTAAGACCAGCTCAGTCCCAGTAGCCCTCCAAAGTTAATAATGGCATGCTACAATAATCAAGACACTAAGTGCCTCCAAGAGCAGCAGACACCGACGCAGGTGATGTTTATCAGAAAAGAAGGGTGGGCTAGTTAAACCTGAAGACTGGAGGCAGAGATGAACCCAATAATATGTCCAGTAGGGGAAAACTTTCAACACTGTACACGGGTAATGAACTCCCACTGATAGTGACTAATGACTGCTAGGGAACTGTGGTAGTGGGGTCTTGGGATTTTAGCAGAGAACCAGTGCTGGTAGCCAGATGAGCAACATATCATCAGGGGCCGGTTTCTTAGGCTCCATTCACCCTGGCTGTAAAGCAGAACAAAAGAAACAGGTCCCCCTACGGTAAGGAAAACAGGTTTTCTGGGGAATTTGTTACCAACCATAACAGGAGTGGGAAGCGTACATTTACCAGCCAGATATCAATGCAGCACCCTTGAAAAATCAGGAACACTGTCAAAAATGACAGCTGGGTATAATCCACTCATGGGCAAGGCGGATGGTTGGGGGAGCTGGTAAAGGCCTTTCACCTGGAGGTCAACGGGTCAAACGCAGCTCAGGATGAAGACCAATGGAAGACGGCTGTTCAGTGCCTTGTGCGCCTTGGCAGAGGTGTGCGTGCCCAGGCCTAGAATGCAGGTACGGCCCGATGGGCATTGCTGAGTGGGAGACGATGCCCTTACGCCATGGCTGGCTCTAACAGCAGGATGAGTCGTTAACTTCCTATGCGTGCCACATTCATCCAGCTCATGAAAATTCACCACTGGTCTCTCTCTTCCATTCGTTCCCCCCCTCGGGCTGAGAGCCCCTTCCTGATCCTGCTAGGCTGCTACCCTCTGCTCAGACCATGCCCACGCAACAAACTTGAGCCTCCCCACCTTCCCGGCAACATGAACAAACGAGAATGGAGAACACTCTGAAGCCTCCCTGGGCTGTTGGACATCCCGTAGGGGCTGAACAAGGCCGTCCATTCAGCTCTTTGCCAGAATGGTTGCTCTTTTACAGGGGTAGCTTGTTGGCCTTTCGCTCAAACCCCAACCTGGAGGGCCAGCAGGCTGCTTTGCATCTGGTCCCTGCCCTCTGACCTGTCTGGGTTGGCTGGCCCTACCAGCCGTCAGAATACCCCCTGGCATGGCTCTCAGGATCACTGGAGAACATAAGCCTTCCCGGTGCCGTCCCCAGGGAAGGGAACAGGAGACAGTGGCATGTAAAACAATCTAGACTAGCTCTGCAGGAGTTTCGAGATGCATTAGCTTCGCCGTTTAATCCTGCAACCTGGCCCCACACCCTGCCCTGCGTATTGCCATTCGAGTTCAAGGGACCTACTCACATGAGTAGAGTTACTTATGTACACAGGAGCCTGTAGGATTGAGCTCCAATTGGAAGCACCTGTCTTCACGCTGGCTGTGCACTGGGTATTTTACTGTTGACTCTACCCAAACAACAGTAATTCCCCTGCTTGCTGACAGAATTAGCAAGGGAATCTCTCGCTGTGTCTGTGCAGCGTCAGGACCTTCGAGGTTATCTGAACTGCTGTCGTTTGGTCCATTTCTTTCTTTCCTTTCCACAGCAGATTTGACTTGGATTCCTTCAGCATGTGGATTAGCTTTTCTCGCTTATGATAGTCTCTCTACTAGAGGATTAGCAAATGCATTTGAAGGCTGCAGGCAAAGGAAAAAACGGAGTTAGAATCCAACTCTCCCTCCCCCAAACCAGCTCATTTCACTGCCAAAGGGTCCACAGGAAACAGACAATGTGTGATCTGGAGTTTATAATGCATCAGATTAGGTCCTGTTTCCTTCTTCCCCGATGGACGATAGACCTCCAGCGCAATAAACCCTGGTGTGCCTGAGGAGCCCATCCAAGGCGCTTGGCACCATTCCCGATGGACTCTGGACTGAGGCTAGGTGGGCCCAAGTTACAGCATCTTCACTGCAGCATGTCAATCACCATCGAGAACGCTCCGGATATTTGCTAATGCAGTTGCCATCATTTCACAGAAACAAGTCGTGCAGGGAGAGCCGTTCCTGGATCGGCCACAAAATGGGCCAATTCTGAGGGTGGGGGACACTTCCTCCATTTGTTTGGGCCCAAATTTACTAAGGGAAAATAAAATAAAAATAAAATTTTAAAATAAAAATAAAATGATACACGCTGGCCAAAGACCCTGACAGAAACCTGGAGTAACTCCCCCGAAGTCAATGGTGTTGCCAGATCTTCGGCTGCGCGGGTGTAACCCAGAGGTCAGTTTAGCCGCTAACTCCTGGGATATTCTGAAATTTGTCGGCATCTTATTTGTATCTACTGGATGATGACCATGACCAATTCAAAGGGACTAAGAGACAGAGCCCAAAATATTCCAGGGGGCCCAGATCCAAGGTTTGGATTTAGGCCTCTCCAAGGGTTTCAACAAACATTTAGGGCCTGGATCACTCCCTGGGTTTTGGGGTGGTAAATCTGCCAGCATAGAGAACACAGCTATGCAAGCAGCTCACACCATCTCTGCTCTGCCCAGGGTCCAGACCAAGCCATTGCAGTGGGCAAGGCTGGCCAGAGAGGGGCCGGGCCAGGCTGGTAGGGAGGTACGTGGATTCAGCATCTCTCCAGGGTAGCGCTCCTCTGCAGCACCGCCTTGATTTAAAGCTGGCAGAATCCCCCAGGGAAGGATCAGTACTGCCCCCTGCTCTGCTTTGGAGCTGAATTCTGTCTCCATCATAGCTGCTCCCAGAGGGCGAATCTAGCCCTTGATTTTAATAGGAATGTCCCCTGCATTTGCAAATTGCCCTTGTAACTTTTGGGGCCAAGCAGCCAGCACAGCAGCTGGATTTGGTTCCCAGCACAGTCAACGAGAAGTATCCATCCCCTGAGGATGGCACTTTTGGATGGGACCATTGCACACAAAATTACCCCTCGTGCTGATCTGAGATCGGCTCACAGTGACACCACTTGTAACTAGTGGGATGGACCCTGGAGGAACTAAGAAAGATGATTCCTGCCTGAGTCATCTGGGAAGACAGATAGGCTCTGTAGCTAGCAAGGGAGAGGGGGGCTCTGTTCTTTCTTCCTCCCACCCTGCCAGCAGCCATTGCATCTACCATACAGTGCTTCAAAGGGGACGACAAAGGGCAGAGTAGCTTAGGTTGGAAATGGAGGATTTTTAGAAGAGCATAAAAGGAGCCCCGGCCAGCAAAGGATCTCTCGTGAGTCTGTATTAAGAAGATTATTGAAAATTACTATTTTGTTATACTGTAATAGCACCTAGAGACCTCAGCACCAAAGAACTTAACATCTAAGACCCCCACTTCAGGAAAGCACTTTAGTGCATACTCAGATTTAAGCATCTGCTTAAGTATATGCTTCAGTCCTGAATTAGCCCTAGGTAAAACTTCACGTCAACATTTCTGCACATGTTTAATTAAGCATCCGAGCAGGACCATCGACTTCAATCGGCTCACTCAGCTGCTTTAGCACCTAAGCATACGCAGGATCGCGGCCTCGGCGTTGGAATCTAATGCATGTCTCTTGCAATGCTGCAAACCCAAACCTAACAACCCTCTGCTAGTGAATGAGGCTGGATGAAGTACAAAGTAAGTTAAAACTGCTGCCTCTCACTTTGTGTTTGTCCAGCGCCTAGCACAATAGAATCCTGATCTCAGTTGGGGCCAGCAGGTGCTATTGTAATAAATAATAAAACTGTCAACTGTCTGAACACATTTCACTAACTAACATTATAAGTGATAGCTCAGTCCACTGTAACCAAGGGAGAGTAAAGAAAAACAATTTTCCCCTCTCCATTTTCAGTTTGTTTCCACTGGGCATTTGGCAGCACTACTGTATTGTCAGTTTTCACCATGTATTGTCAGTTTCACCCTTTTCTTATATGGCAAGTCAGTTTCTCCTACTGTTTGTGCAGGTCTTTCATGCAGTAAACAAGGAGAGGAAGACAGTTGTAAGGAAAAGGGAACTGTGAAAGCACAAGAATTGGCAGGGGCCTTCGGGGACAGGTGTGAAACCTGAAACTACTTGGAAACATTTTTTAAGTGACTACATCTCAAGCTGACAGCACAAACCTTTTGAACAGCACAAACAGCAAGAAGTAGAGATGGGAATGACCCACAAAGCTTGGACCCAGATTAAAATTTCCCTGAAATCCAGGGATGCCGAGGTTCAGAGTTTGTTTTTAATTTACTTTCACTAGAAGTAGCTTCTTTTCATTCTCATACCTCCTGGGGTAATAGTAACACAAGTAAGGTTTCTTGTTTTTTTTAAAACTAGCAACATATACAAAACAAAAATTGTAATCACTGAGCAACAGAACAACTTGACAGCATGGAGGGACTGCATGGCGTGACAATATATTCCTTCAGTTGTGCATAGAACAATCAGTGAAGATTTCAGTTCATTCTTGTAAAGTGCTTTGAAATCCTCAACTGGAAGGGGTTATTGTTTATTGTTGGCACTTTGGCTGGAGCAGTTAGCCAGGCGCTTTGCCGGGTTGTTTACATTGGGAGGAGAAATTGATTATACCAGTCATATATTTCTTTGGTGCAATCCTGTTTATTGACAAAAGTCCTGTTTCCCTGAACGCAGTAGAAACAGAGAAGTAGACAGCTCACTTGCTCACTATGTCCAAGCCTGCCTTTCCAGTTAGTCCTGTGCCCTAAGGAGCTCTCCCTCTCATGGCTGCTTCTTTGGTCTTTTGCTGGCTTTCTGCATCCCCCGGCCACAACGCAGAGAGCTTGCCAAACAATCCCTCAGCCCCTGTATTTGCAATCAGGAACCCCTCCGACCACATGGCTTAGCCCTGCTCAGGCTTTGCCATGCAGCCAACTGCCTTGGGCAGTAACCTCCTATTGTTTCTAGCCATCATTATGTAAAAGGGCTTAATTGCTCCTTCAGTTTAGTCTAAAAGAAGGGCGCTTAGCACACCCCCAACCAGGTCAGTGATTGTCTAATGACCAAAGACCCACTTGATGGCAGCCAATAACACCTTCCAACGCACCACTATTATTTAAAAGGGCCTCAGATAAAAGACTTGCATATCAGAGCAAAAAAGTACAAGTGCATTTAATTTCATTTATTTACTGTTGAATGAGCTGAACTGGAAAATTTCATTTGTTTTCCCTAGCAAGAGTGGAAGCCGAAACCACCAGATTCTGCAGAAGAATACGAACTGCCATTTAACAAAATGAATGTCTCTAGGATTCAGGGTTATGAAACTGATCTTCCAAACATAAATCGATGCAGTGCTGTCTGCCAGAGTCTGCAGGCAGCCTCCCTGGATCTACTATTGTCCCTACCCTTTCCCAAGTTGCAGCAGAGTGAAATTGACAAAGCTCAGGTGGGTTTCAGGGCAGCACCATTCAGAACCCTGAGGGTACAGCCAAATGGTGAGGAATCATGGCAGTTTCACACTGCAGCTGCTAGGGAAAGGTCTATGCAGCAGCAGAAGCCGGAGTGATTCTGATACTGGCAGGCCTGTTTCACACCTCTATTACTGTTTCTGTTTCTAACTCCTATGCTAAAAAGCAGCCACTAGCATGAATTGTCGTGCACATTTTGATGCAAATCCACCAGAGCTAAGCTCCTAATACAGATGATCCTTTATTGCCTTTATTTCCCCTAAATCCTACGTCGGGGGAGGGGGGAAGGAATTGCCAGTCTTCTGGAAAGATTAAATTGTTTTCTGGGACAAACGTTCCTCAAAAGACCTGAATCAAATTAAACCAGCCTCTTCCGACTTCATCTTTCTTTGCCAAGATATTATCCATCCTTCCCCCTTAAAGCAGCCAAAGTGACGACCTTCATATACATATTTAAAGGAACGGTGGGGAGCAGCCATACAGATGTCTGCATCTGTTTCAGAATGTGGACCAGAGGCCTGCTGTTATCTGTGAGCATGACTCCCATCCCTGAAGATGGGAGAGGGGGAAGGATACCTCAGAAATGAGATTTTGGGGTGGGTGAGGCGGTAAGACACCTTGGATCCAAAGAGACAAGCAACCAGTGGGTTAAATGCAAATCATTTGTTCCTTGTGAGTTAACTGCCCTAGGGAAACATACAAACAAATAAGCCACCATGTCCTTTTTATTTATTATGCTATATTCACAGCTGAGTGGCGATGTCTGCTCAGTGCATAGCAGCAGTGGGGAAGCCGAATAAAATGCTAGGCTGCATTTGGAAAAGAGGAGAGAGAGAGAGAACAACATGGAAACATATTTCAGTGCCTTGGGATAACTGCAGGGCCCACCCACAACTTGAATAGCATGGCCTGCGTGGGCCCCACTCATCTCAGCGAGGGCAGAGAGAAAGCCCCTTTAAAAGGGATTAGGGTTAGGTAAGCATGACGCCCACCCAGAGCAAGGGAACGCCATGATATGGGATGCCTCTTAGGCCAGGTCTACACTACAGACCTATATCGGTATAGGTACGTCGCTCAGGGGTGTGAAAAATCCACCCCCCTGTGCGACACAGTTATACCGACCTCCCCCTCTCCCCCCCCCGATAGATAGGGCTGTCGTCAGGAGAGCTTCTCCCATCCACATAGCTACCGCCTCTCAGGGAGGTGGGTTACCAAGCCAATGGGAGAAGCTCTCCTATCAGTGTAGGAGCATCTCCACTAAAGCGCTCCAGCAGTGTAGCTGCGTCGCTGTCACGCTGGATGTGAAGCCAAGCCCTCAGTGCCCACACAGCAGGTTTATAACGACAGACTCCAGGCTTCTGAGGCCAGACACTCCGGCACCAGAACATGTAGCCTCTTTGCCTGGAGAACCCTGGGTGCTGCTCTCTGCCTGAGCTGGGGTTCGTGGCACAGGCGAGCTATCACCATTTCTTAACCACAGAGCATAGGGGCCATCTTTACTAGGGGCAGGCTCATTTTGACATGGCAAGAAGAGCCCTCATGCATGAATGCCATATTTGTTTCTCTAGGCCACCCCTATGCCTATGGCCTGGGGGAAGAGGGAGAGACCCTCTCTATGTCAAAATATCCTTTAGCCTAGTGGAAGGTGCACTGAGCTGGAAGCCAGGATACCATGAATTCAGGTCTCACCAGCTCCACTAATTGCTGTTCATATTTACCTGCATTTCACCCCCCTTCACACCTTGTACATCCGCCTTAGGAAGCAGTCGATTATCAGCCACCTCATGTCAAAAATAAGGGAACTGAAATGTTACACAAGTTCATTTTAATGACCAGGCCCCTGATAACGGCAGCCCCTACTCACAGCCCCTACTCACAGCCACACTCTCGCTCAGAAAGAAGCTGCCAAATATATGTGCTTGGTTGTGTCGTCTGAAACCACTGGTCTAGCCACAGGACCGCGCTACCTTCCCAAAGCCAGGAACAGAAGCCAGCATTCCTGACTCCCCCGCTCTAACTACTAGAGAGCACTCCCCCTCCAGAACTGGGAATACCACCCGAGTCCTAACTGATCATTGTACTGCTGTCAAGCAAATAGCTTTGTTACTCATTGGCAAAGCTCTATGAAGCGCCTCCATAATAATCACTTATGAGTGAGAGCCCCAGCTGGTGTAGATCAGCTCTACTGAAGCCAATGGAGCTAAGCCGATTGACCGCAGCTGGGGATCTGGTCCACTACTTCTGTACTGACTCTGGTCTGAAAAGATCCTAAGGCAGATTACAAATTATGTACATGCTACTAAAATGCAGTATCTCTGGGGTGAAGCAGAATAACAAGAGGAAAGGGGAAAAACCCGGCTATTACAAACCACGTCATGGGATCGTTACAGACAATTGAAAGCACTTGACTTATTTGGGGGACACAATCCATAGAGAAAGAAGGTCGTTACCTCACGACAGCTGTTTGCTGTGGGAGGGGCTAGTAAATTTCAGTCCCGATATCGCCAAAGCCCTCCTACAAGGGACACGAACTGGCAACCTCAGCACTGAGACCTGGGACTAGATGGATGAACAGCTCTCCCTCCAGCTCAGCCATCCCTCCAGTTCAGATGCATTGCAGGAAGCGCGCCCGGCTGCAACCTACACTGGACCTGTTTGAGGACATCCCCTCTTGAGGATGATCCAGGGGGTACCTTTACCCAGCACCACATTTAGTGATCATTAAACAGAAGTTCCAATCTCCATCCATTCCTCACCTCCATAGTCAACCTCGTTCTGACCACTGCCCAGTCCCTTTCACCTGCAGCCCCTTTCCAGCACGGCTCTACATGTGGCCATGCCAAGCCCTGCTTGCTCTCCAAGACGGCACTGACGAACTGCCTCGTGGGACCGCTTCCGAATGGGCTGCTTCCCAGGTCTGTGCCTCCAGCCACTGCCTCGCATCAGCACCTGGGTCTGCTGCTACCACATGCCCCGCCCATCCCGCTCCCATGGAAATCCATGGCAGGACTCGTGGACTTCAAAGGGAGCAGAACCAAGTTGCATGCACACCTCTGGCATGTCTCAATGCCAGGCCTATAGCGAGCAGTTCTCTCGCTGCCCCTGTTTGTTATACATAATGGCATTAAAAAATTGACAAAATTCATTCCAACCAGAATAGCTGCCTATTTATTTTTAAAATTTGATGGCTCCAATATCAATACACATGACTAAATAACCTCTGTTTTCCTGGCACTTGAACTCCTGGCCACCCCGCAGTATTTTGGCCAAGAGCATAGCAGGATTCAATAGAGAATTAGACACCTATTTGAACGCTGAGAACATCCATGCTTGCATTAGACAAGATACCAAAGAGACTGGCTGAGACATACAAACCCTCATAGGCTTGGAACATAAGCCAACCGTTAACTGACCAGGGGTGGGAAGAAATTTCCTCTGAAGAATCACATACTGGTCACTGTCGGATACAGGACGTGGGCCTGATGTGGATGCAATTCATACGTTCCTAGGACAGAAGGCTCTCAGCCAATGAGTAAAGCAAGCATCCTGCAGAGCGAGGCTAGGACCAAGCCATCTGTTTAGGGAGGGCCGGGACCCCACAGACTCGCACTGCAAAAGAGACAGTACAGTGATTTAGCACTGCTGCAGCTGAGGTCGCAGAAGTACATGCCTTCAAATCAGCACACACTTTGTTCGCCAGCTATCTCAGCAAGCCGCCTGGCTTCCAACAGCTGGCTCCATACGTGCAGTATGTTATCGGTCAGTATTCCAGATTCCACAGAGCAAGTGTCTCAGCGGGGTCTGCTCTGCTCACAGTTCAAATCCAGAGGCTGGCACAGTTATAATGGTAAATCCAGTCTTGCCAACTCCTGCGATTTTATCCCCAGCCTCGTGACTGCTGATGCTCTTTGCAAAGTTCCAGCTTCCGGAGCCAGGTGATGATGTGAGAACTTCCATTTCTAGCCCTCATGGCTGTGGCAAAAAGCCAGAAACGTGATCCCCAAAGGCTCCGAAACCAGAAGGGAAATACCCCCAAAGTGAGAAACGTCTCATGACTTTTCAGGCACTCATGATTTTGAGGGCCTGACATGATTCCTAAACACTTGGGGCGGGCAGTGCTGTAAACTCCCCCCTCCCACACACCCTACTGAGCATCTGACGCTGCTTGCCATGGTACCTCACTCTCCTTGAGAGCACACCTTAAAACTCACTGCTCCCCTCTAGCCCAGCTTCACCGCAGCCTTCACTCCGGACAGTAACCCTAATCACTATCTGCTCACTTGAGAACTACACCAAGCAATAGGCAGATGTGACAAGTGCATCATAAGGTCCTTCCCTGCTGTTCCCTGCCACGCTCCTCAGGCCCTTCCAGTGCAATGTCTAATTTAAGACCCGATCCCTTTAATGACATCAATGCCAGTGGATCCTGATGCCCCTGCAGAAACCCATCGACTTCAGGGGCCCTTCTGTGCAGCGCTCACTGCAGGATCCAGACCTGAGATCGTAAGCGCCTTGGGGCAGGGATCTATCGTTTCTTCTCTGCAAAGTGCCATGCAGTTTTATAGTGCAACAGCAACTCAAACCAGAGCCGATGCAATCCCTAGCTGTGCACGGTGAACGTCTAACAGAGGAGCCATTCAGCCCCCCTCCTCCAAAAGCAAAAAGAAATAAAAACGACATCATTGCAAGTCTGAGCTCACTGGATTTTTCTTGGGATTTCAAACCTTGCATCCAACAGCACTTGAGTAAGCTCCATGTTTTGTTAGTTGTGTGCATAGCACCTAGCACAAAGGGGCCCCAAGCACTGACTGGGGCCACTGCTCGGTATGATCTGGTATCATAGAAAGTGAGGCACCGATTCAGAAAAGCACTTAAGCATGAGTGCAAGTTCCATCCTGAATCAGGGCATGTGGCGAGACAGCCTCGCATCACATCTCAGAGCTGCACAGCAAATGACATAAAAACAACAAAGCTACGCGAGCTAATGCAAAACAGAGCCGGCAGAGAGGCCGGGTAACCAGAGGCCGCCAGGGTCACTCTGTTTGTGGTTGTGAACTGCACAGATGCAAAGGCAGAGACGTGACACCCCAACAGATTGCTGGGAATGGTGAAGTCCGTTCTGGGCAGCTTATAAGTGTGACATGAATTGAGCCGATTCACGGGCTTGTTGTTTTCAAGACCAGCACTCCAAAGGTTAGAAGGAGTATGGGATTCTGACAACAAACAGGTTAGAAGCCAAAATACACTGCCCTGGGGGTGCATTTTCTGGGTTATAACATTCCACGAAATCCACTCAGCGGCCCTCCCCTTCCATTGCCCCTGCACCTCTCTGCCAGCTAAAAGAACTTGTTTAATTAGAGAAAGAAAAGAAAAAACCCTCTCCCCCTTTTTCTCTATATAGAAAGCCATTGCAAAATCTTGGAGAATTATACAACAATAAACCAAACCATGTCTTTGGACACAGTCCCAGATAGCACATCAGATCATGCAGAGTATTCCCCATGTTCCCAAGCTCCATCCAAACCTAGCAAGCATAACCCTAGGGATGGGCGTAAGACAACCAATCGAGATCCTATCCCACGGTGAGTTGCCCTGGGCATCCCTCGTGCCCCAACTGACTTTGATGGGCTCCATCTGCACGGAGCTCATTGCAGAATCAGGAACAACCCTACCAGCTCAATCCAGCCACCAGCCAACCCGATTCAGCCCGAGATGAGTTCAGTGTCAAAGCCAAAACCCGGAGAAACCGATACGGGGTCTGCAGCAATAGTCCAGGAATGACATCCAGTCATCAAAGAAAGAGAACAATGTTCATCCCCACAGTGGAGTTTAATTGGCACCACAAAGAGCCTCCTTAATCAATCAGTCCGGGTAGATAGGACTGGGCCAGGCCTGGCCACAACACAGCATAGCTGATGCTCTATTCCCATCATGACACTCCAGACTCTCCACCTGCCCAATACCTGAGGGCAAAAACCAAATGTAACCAAAACCAGCATCTGGCTTGTTTATACCTTTTATCAGTGGCACCATCTTTGGGGGGGGGGGTGTCGCTAAGGCCCCGATCTGGCCACAGCTGCGCATGCCCACCCCCTGCGGAGCCCCATTTCGCTGCAGGATCGGGGCCCGACTCCAGAGTCCAAAGCAAACTTCATTGGCTGGCCGGGTTGTTCACCATTTATCGCTGGGCTCTTGCCCGCTGCCAGCATACCTCTCCCTTCCCAGCCTTTCCAACACCTGCTCCAACCTCCTCTCTAGTCCCTGCAAACTCCTGCTGCCACAGCCCCCCTCAGGAAGGCCAGGCGAGTGGGAGCCCAGCGAGAGGCTGCCAGCAGAGATCTCACCCTCCAGGAAATGCCACGGAGGAATAGCGGATGGGGCACACCAGTGAATACGCAGGGACAGCCATCCAGGTGAGGCGCATCTGGAAAAATCCACTGCACCGATTCCATCGCCCAAGCCAGCAGGCTCCTAACACAACCCGTCAGGCCAAGGAACAGCCTGACAAGGTACAAGGCACCCACTGCGCAGGGTACCGATGGGCAGCCTGGCGCGGGGGGGTGTCCGAGGAATAAGACGATAACACAGAGAGAAGCCAAGCGATTGACTGGCGGATTTCCCGGGGGAAGGAGGCTGGGTGGGGAGGGGGGAAGCTACACACAGGTCTGGGAGCTGCAGGGCCACTAGCCCCACCAGAGATTTACCAACACCGGGCAGAGACGCAAACCGAGCAGGGCGCCCCGATCCCACGGGGAGGGGCGCGGCACGGAGCGGGAGGCAGGACCCCTGGCTGGGAAGTGACCGGACACACAAGTGGGGGCTTGCCCAGGCTGGTGCCCCCCCAGCAGGGCCCGGTTCGGTCCCGCTCCCCGCCGGGCCGGGCCGCCCCTTACCTGCCCACGGTCTGGTTGGCGAGCTGCCGCATGCGGTTGAATTGCTTCTTCATCTCGGCAGCGAGCCGGGGGCCGGAGCGATCCGCGAGCAGCCGGGCGGTTACATGGCTCCCGACGGGAGAGCGGCGGCTCGGGCGCTGCGGCGGCGGCGGGCGGAGCGGGCAGCCTGGGGCCGGCAGCGTCTCACCGCCTCCATCCCGGCCCCGCGTGCGGCCGCGCTGCGATGCTCCCGGGCGGCGGCGGCGGCAGCTCCCACCCCCCGCTCAGCGCATCCTGCGGCATGGAGCTGGCGCGGCTCCGCGCCCCTCCTGCTCCCACCTTCGCTTCGCCCCTGCAGGCTGCTGGGTGCCTCGCTGGGGGAATGGCGGCTGCTACTGCGGCTGCTCGCCCGGCTCGGCTCGGCCCGGCCCGGCCCGGCGGCTCTGGGAGATGTAGTTCCTCCCCCACTCCCCGGCGGGTTCGGGGGTTCCCACCCCCCGAACCGGCCGCAAGGGGGGGCGCTGCAAAGAGGGGTAATTAGCAATGACCATCCCTCTCTTCGTGTCATCGCAGGGACGGCCCAAGCCAAGCGCCCAGCAGACCGGGGAAGGGATCCCTGCCCAGCAAAGGGCTCTCCTGCTCCCCCCAGGGCAAGTACTCTGCAGCATCGCCTCTGAAAGCCCTCCAGCCTGCTTGGGTGGCCCAGAGAGCAGCAGGCTGGGCCTGGGGAATGCTCTGCCCCGAAGCAGCAACACAACCCAGGGACAACTTCTGGCTAGGTTTTCACTTTCCCTATTTGGCTGGTTGGGGAGCAGGAGGGGTTGTGTGCATCCAATTCAAAGGCAAGCCTTTAACATGTTAAAAGTTACAGAATTCACCTTATCTATCTGTGCCCATACATGGCAATCTATCTTATAGACGTGGGACTGGAAGGGACCTCGAGAGGTCATCTAGTCCAGTCCCCTGCACTCAAGGCAGGACTAAATATTATCTAGACCAGCCCTGACAAGTGTTTGTCCAACCTGCTCTCAAAAATCCTCAATGATGGAGATTCCACAACCTCCCTAGGCAACTTATTCCAGTGCTTAACCACTCTGACAGTTAGGAAGTTTTTTCTAATGTCCAACCTAAACCGCCCTTTCTGCAATTTAGGCCCATTGCTTCTTGTCCTATTCTCAGAGGCTAAGGAGAACAATGTTTCTCCCTCCTCTTTATAACAATCTTTTATGTACTTGAAAACTGTTATCATGTCCCCTCTTGATCTTCTCTCCAGTCTAAACAAACCCAATTTTTTCAACATTCCCTCACAGGTCACGTTTTCTAGACCTTTAATCTTTTGTTGCTCTTCTCTGGACTTTCTCCAATTTGTCCACCTCTTGGACATGTGGCACCCAGAACTGGACACAATACTCCAGTTGAGGCCTAATCAATGCGGAGTAGAGCAGAAGAATTACTTCTTGTGTCTTGCTTACAACACTCTTGCTAATACATCCCAGAATAATGTTTGCTTTTTTTTGCAATAGTGTTACACTGTTCACTCATACTTAGCTTCTGATCCAGTATGACCCCCAGATCCCTTTCCGCAGTACTCCTTCCTAGACAGTCATTTCCCATTTTGTATGTGTGCCACTGATTGTTCCTTCCTAAGTGGAGTACTTTGCATTTGTCCTTATTGAATTTCATCCTGTTTACTTCACACCATTTCTCAGTACGCAGTCATTTTGTGGCAGAGCTCGGAGACACCAGCAGAGAGCTTATCTTGGGCAAGCTGCAGAAAATCACCATCAAGCCCACGATCTCAGGACGGTGCAGACAGCCAGCATTTCCACCAGCAAAAATGGTATGAAATGATGGTATGTTTGTGCAAGCCTTCTACAGGGCTGTGAAGGCTGCACTGAAACCAGCTTAGCATCCTCGGGGGACACATGTATGCGTTTCAACTTGGTCCAGTGGCTAGCTGTCTCGGGAGAGCAGGCCTGGTGCTCTGGAATAGCTCCGAATGAAGTTCAGACAGGACCCCTTGTCGTGTGACACCCCTCAGGGCACACTCTCACTAGGGCAAGCCTCCTTGCCTTCAGCGCCTCCTGGGTTTGACCTCAGAGCATTCAGCACCCCTGTTTCATGCCATGAGCTCCCTGTAGTGAGTCCATCTGGATGGGACACCCGAGGAAGCATTACATGCCCCAAAGGGCCATGCACCCCAACTTTGCAGTCAGCAGTGACTCCCAGCCAGTGGTGTAAAACAGAAGGGTTTATTAGTCATCTGGAACACAGTGTAGAGCAGATCTTGTTAGCACAGAAAGTAGGAACATTCAGTAAAGTCCATCTTGGGGAGACCCAGAGCCCTGGGCTCTCCCCCCGAGTCCCAAACCTGGAGACTGCCCAGCTTCCAGCAGCCCACCCTCAGTCATGCCCAGCTGAACCTCCTCCATCCAAGGCAAACTGGTCACCTCACCTCCACCTCTCTCTTTGTTCTCCAACTCCTCCAGCTGGCTCTTGCAGAGGATGGCCCCAGAATACAGTGTGTCAGGCCCTCTTCTGGGCCCAGGAAGCTAGACAGCAGTCACACCTGCCCTCTAGGGGTCGCTGCAACAACTACACACCCTTGTCCCACCACCTAGATACTTGTGCAACACATAGGGGAAACTGAGGCACATACCGTATTCATGCAAAACATTAAGAAAATTCCCACTTCATCACACTAGTGCACTGAACTAAGAATCAGGAGACTTGGGTTCTAGTCACAGCTCTGTCACTTACCTCCTGTGTGACCATGGGCCGATAACTCGATGCTTCAGTTTCCCCATCTGTGAAGTGAGACCGACCCTCCCTTGGGATCTGTGGCTGAAAAACATTCTATGACAGGCTGGTATTGTTGTTATCTCTGGGAGTCAAAGCACCTGCAGCCTCCATTGAAATCAATGGGAGTTTTAGGTATTCAGCTATTGTGATGTAGGCTATTGTGTGCACGTAACATATTACAACTGACAGCAGAGCCGAGCCCACTGAATATGTCTTTGTTATATTAGACGCTTGAAGAGGTGTGAATCATTTTGAATTTTACATATTTGCTTGCTTTTTTTTTAATTTATTTTAAATACATCCCACTCACCGCTAGGAAATCAGAAGACACAATGCAGTAGCTATTTTTGTTGTCCCCAAATTACCACAATGCATAGTGCTCCATCTACTGGTCAGCAAGTGCTATGCACAGGGCTGAGCTAACGGGGTGAAGGATTCTGATGCATAAACAAAGATGCCTGGGCCTCATAACAAACTGGGGAAAGGTTGCTAAATTGTTTAAAAAACTAATAAACCCCCAGCCATGTTTATTTCAACTCTTTGGAAACCCAGGAGAAAAATCAATGTTTGCCTGATGGAAAAAGCCAGGAAATTCCGTGCTAAGGGTAAAGCTCTGTCCACAACTCATCTTGCTGAGTTAGCTACTGCAGCCCATCTGATAGGTTAACGATCTTGCGATCTGTAGGGGGCAGTGTGGTGAGTTAAGAATGTAGCTGCCTGTTTCAGTGTGAGTTTTTCCTCTCTTTCCTAGGTCTGATTTGAGGACACAGTCAGGCTTGTGGGGAAGAGGATTTGGAAAAATTGGATCTGCTTTTCTCCTGACATTTGTTTGCAAAATCTCTAGGATTTTTATGGGGTTTATTTTTTCTCCAAAATATTTGTTTCCGGTTGGAGAATCAATACCAGTAACCCAGTGTTTATGACCATAACAAACCACTGTGTGCAGCCATAAACACTACCAATAATGATAACAAACCAGTGTCTTCACTCCAGTTCACAGGCCCAATCCTTCAAGCACCTGCATGATGAAACCAGCTCCTGTTGACTGTTTAATGAAGTTCTGGGTGCGGCGTGTTTATAGGATCAGGACTTTCACGAGCAACCCTACAATAACTGAGCTGGTGGTATTTTGGAAAGGAAGCAGCTTTTATCAGTTATTTGCTAGGAAGAGCATGAAACATCACAAATAGATATTTTCAGTGACTTTAGCACTCAGGGAAAGTAGCAGGCTGGTAGCTGTGGGGAAGGAATAGCATTAACAATGAATAGTACTAATGGGCCTAATTTAACACTGGTGTATGAGACGCAACCGATTTCGACTGAGTGGCTCTTGCTTGTGCCAGGGCTGTGTTAGGCCCAGAAACTGATACCAGTCTAGCACCTTTCATCCCAAGATGCTTTGCAAACAACACTAGCACTGCATGCAGCTTTCACAGGAAGTAAAAGCTACAATCGAGACCCTGATCCTACCCCAGGATCTGCTAGCTTGGAGCCCTACGCCCATGTGGAGATCCAGCAAGACTCTGCATGAACACAGGGGCCAAGGATAGTGGATCCTGATACAAGACCAAGCCCTAAGGATGCAACTCAACTGCCATTTTAATCCCTTGTTTTTACTCACTGGGAAATATTTATGCAATTTCCCTTTTGGGAGGAAACTTTCCATACTCGGTCTCAGCCCAAGAATGAATACGTATGCGTGTGTGTGTGTGTGTGTGTAAGGTCTATGTTAAATCCACTCAGGAAATACACATCTGGGGATATAAATATACTTTAGTTCCATCTTTCCATTGTTGTTGTTATTTATAGTAGAGAAGCGCCTACAGGTCCCATTGTGCTAGGCGCTGTACAAATGCAGAGTATGAGATAATCCCTGCTCTAAAGAGTTTACAGCCAAAGGTCTCAATCCTGCAAAGCCTTACGCAAGTGCTGAACTTTACGCACTACTGAAGTCAAGCGTGTGCATAAGCCTTTGCGGGACCTGGGCCTACATAGACAAAGCAAAAGGTGGGAGAAAGGAAATGGAGACAGTGGAGCTGTACAGAGGAACTGGCCCGTGGACATCAAAAGAGCACATCATGGTGGAGAAGAGACTAACTTCGCTGGGGCTCTCAATCAATGAAGGTGCCAGATGGATGGGGATACCTGTTCCCTGGGAACTGAAATGAGCCCAACAAACCACTGAAAAGCCAATTGGCTCCAGGAAAACCACACATAGAAGACTGTGAGATGTCCAACACAGAGCTGCTGATTGAAGCTGGGTCCCAGCTGACCCAGACCTTCAGCTGGGTTGGGGCTACCTGCTCTACAGGCGGTAGAATCAGTTGCAAATGAAGGCAGCCGCTGATTTCACAAGATACACAGCTGTATCAGCCAGGCACCCGAAAACAGCTCCCAGCCCCACAGCCTGGAGTCATGAGAGATTTGACGGAGTTTGTTTTTCTATCGAAACCTTATTCACGCTTCCTGTTGCCACTGTGCCTGGCATTCCCAGTGGCGTGTTTGCAATGGCGCAGACACTGGGCTAGATCCTCAGTGGAGCTCCAGCCCTCTGTGTGTACCCGGCATGGCTGATTTATGGAAGACTACGCTCCTGTCCTTGGAACCAACGGATTGCATGCTAAATGCTAAAGGGACCCCAGGAGCCCCTGATGCCCCCGGTCCAGCCCCAGAGTCTCTGTTACATGCAGTGACCGTTTAAGGCCCTTTCTGAATTAATCAGCAACTCCCCTGCCACTCTCCCCTGTAATCTCTGTTCATTTCGGATGGGCAATGTTGCATATCACACAGCTGATAGATTCTTTTGTCTAATGTTCTCTTCATCTGGTGTCATTATAGCTCCTCAGACATTTCTATCGGCAGAGGCTGGGCTGGGGGGGGAGGGGGGCAGGCACCCAGACAGGGTAGGTGAGAGCTGAATTTGGGGGCATTACCAGACTCCGGGTCAGGGGAAGGAGCATGCACGTCACAATTCATGTCCGGAATGCTCCTTTGACTCTCATCATCCTGTAATGGCCCAAACTGCTGCTAGCGATGGTATTCTGGGCCATCGTTGTAGGATACTGCAGTATTGTGAGCCAGTACTATCGGATACTGCAGTATTCTTTTGAATAAGGGAAATACCAGCACATATTAATGCACACATCCGTGCTGGTTTCAGATGGAGCCAAGGGATCTGTTTAGTGTAGCGAAGCCCTCTGGGGCCACTGCTATACCATCCACTCTGCCCATGCCCCACTGCTATATCAGTCACTGTGCCCATCCCCTCTGCTATACCATGCACCACACCCATCCCCTCTGCTATCCCAGCCGCTGTACCTGCGCCTCTCTGATACACCCCCTCCACTGTGCTCATCTTCCCATTCCCAGTGCACCGCTCTGCTCTGTGGGGTCTGGGTGAATGCGGCACAGAGCAGCGTGTTTGCACAGTGGGGAGTGTGGCTGGGTGTAGGAGCCCAGTCTCTGGGGTGGGGTGAGGGGTGGAATGCAGGAGGGTGACTGGGAGTGTGTACAGGGAGGGGGGCAGTTTGTGTGTGTACGGTGTGGGTGCTCCTTGCTCTAGATTCCCCACTAAGGGCCCCATCCTGTCCTGGGAGCAGCCATTGACTTCAGTGTGAATAGGATCAGCCAGGCAGCCCTTACCTCAGGCTGCATGCCAGGCTGTGCAGCGAGCTCTCAGCGTAGGCGTATCAGAACTCGTTCCAAAAAACCCTGCCTGGGTGTTTCTATTCTGGATCTTCCCAATTGTTAGTTAGCTAGTTCGTTTCCTCTTCCCCTCTGCCGATGCAGAGAAAGCCAGTGTCAGCAACGAGCCGGCAGCTCTCCCAGCCTCTCCCTGGCTCCTGGTTCAGGCAGATAAGGAGCCGCACGTTTCAGAGCCACGATTATTCTCCCGGGTGCGTTTGATGCTAGGTATAGCGCTGGCAAAAGAGGAGTGAGGGCTTAGATCAGGCCCTGGGGTTATGGATGGAGCAGGTACGGTATGGCAGAGGCAGAAATATGGAAATCCCTCCACTGCATATAAGTATGCCCTGAATTAAACTCTTCCTCCCCTTCCGGGAAGGCAGTTGTGTTATGCTTGTGGGGACTTATACTCCGGCAAATGCTCGTTGCCAATATCCCTGCTTTGAAATTGGGGGTGTTTTAAATTGCAACGTCCAATACTGTTGTACTTGAGAATGCTGCCCGGGCCCCGCTGAAAACGATCTGTGAAGAAACAATGGAGGGCCTTTATTGCGCGCAGCATTAGAGTGTCAAGACCTCCCTGGCTAAGATGGGAGCCCTCTTTTGCCAGGCACGGTGTATGCATAGCCCCTGCCCTTAAGAGCTTACAAACCAAACAGACAAGGGACGGGAGAGGGAACAGAGAAATGAAGTGACTTGCCAAAGGTCACATAATAGATTAGTGTCAGAGCTGGGAGCAGACTGCAGGTCTCCAGTGCCATGCCCTAACCACTGGCCCATGCTGCCCACTTGTAGGACATCCTTTCTGTGTTCCTTTCCCTCTGACTGCCAGGGCCAGAGACATTTGTAGGAACCAAGAACCCCTGTCATGAAGAGCTCATCTGCTGCTTCTTCCCCACTGGAGAGTCCGGATGGGACATCCTCACCTTGAGGCAGTCTGGGTGTCCCAGACAGAGCAGGAACATCTTGCCAGCCTGTTTTCATGGCCGAGTCCCTAGTAATAAAGCACGGGCTTGTAAACTGTTTGGGCTGGGACTGTCTGTACATTCCATTTGTGTACAGCACCTGGCACACTGGGGCCTCGATCCCCGATTGCCACCTCTAAGTGCTATGCTGATACAGAACCCTCACGCTTTCTTGCTGTTTGCGAAAGAGAAAGTGGCAACCAGGCATACGCTATGAAGGGGCATCTGCCACAACCACCGCAGTCATGAAAACAACACTCTCATTTCTCACCAGGCATCGGCAGGTCTTCGACGGGCAATGGGACGTTATTGGAGGAGACACGAGAAAGCTCTGGCACTAAGTTCTTCCTTTGATCAAAAAGCTCGGCCACTCTTACGATCATCTGGCATCTGTTCCCGTCTCCTGCAAGGGGGATTTCCACAGCGAGTATGACAGGCTGGCTGCATGGACAAGGAATCCAGTTAGACTGACTTTTGTATTGTCTCCTTCCTTTCATTGTCCATGGAGCTGCCAGACCATCCCCTCCAGCACAGACAACTGCAGTGTGGGCCACAGGGGCAGGAAATCCACCTGCTAGAGGAGAATCCAAGGCTATGTATGGCATTTATCTGGTCCCCATTCCCGGGTACCTTAGCACCACTCACTCTTTAATGTGTTTGTCCTCACCCACCCTGTAAGACAGGGCAGTGCTGTTACCTCCACGGTACAGAGGGGGAACTGAAGCCCGGAGAGGCTCAGGCCACATCTACCCCCTGGAGGTTGTGGTGTGGTTCCCAGATCACATAGCCATGCTCGCACAAGCTCTCATCTGAGCTAGCGCATTAAAAAGCCAATGTAGTAATGAGAGTAGGGTGACCAGATGTCCCAATTTTATAGGGACAGTCCCGATATTCGGGGCCTTTTTCTTATATAGGCACCTATTACCCCCCCACCTCGTCCCGACTTTTACACTTTCTATCTGGTCACCCTACATGGGAGCACCTAGCCTGAGTACAAACCCACCTGAGCCCTGTGGGTAGGTCCTCGGGGTGGCCGGCCTGCGCCGCTGTGGCTACCCTACTCTTAAGCACGCTAGCTCAGACGAGAGTATGTCTCTGCAACCGAGGACTCACACCCGTAGCGTTAGCACTGGAATGGGTTACCTAGGGAGGTGGTGGAATCTCCTTCCTTAGAGGTTTTTAAGGTCAGGCTTGACAAAGCCCTGGCTGGGATGATTTAGTTGGGATTAGGTCCTGCTTTGAGCAGGGGGTTGGACTGGATGACCTCCTGAGGTCCCTTCCAACCCTGATATTCGATGATTCTATGACACAGCCTAAGGGACTGACCCCAGGTCTCACACGACTGTTACACAGCAGGGAATTGAACCTGGTTTGCCCAAGCTCCAGGCTAGGGCACTAACGACCGGCCCAGTTTTCCTTTCCTAGATTGTCCTCCTTTGCCCATCGCTGGAGGAGGCACTTGGGTACCAGAAGCAAACCATGAAAAAGTGGCCGCCTGGGTAGCAGCATCGGGAGTAAAGCTGGGCCTTTTTTTTTTTTTTTTTTTTTGGTAAATAGTAAATTCACTGAAAAATGCTTTGTTGGGGATACCGAAACTATTTGCAAATTCGACTCCATGGGAAATGTTTTTTACATCAAAACGGTTTGTAAACGTTTCCATTTTTCATTTTGCAACAATGTTTTGTTGGTAACTTGAGTTAGATTTATTAACCTCCTCCCCCCAAAAGGTGAAAACCACATGAAAACTAAATGAAAAACTGAAAAAAAAAGTGCATTTTGATTGAAAAACACCCTGAAAACAAAACAAAATAAAAATAATAAAAAAAAATCTTTTGGTTTTTTTGGTTTTGTTTTGGGTATTTTTTGGATCCCAAACTAATTTTTTTTTCAGTGTTTCATTTTGACGAGGAAAAAAAAACAAAAAAAAGCTAAATTTTGGTTCAAAACAGACCAACATTTTTTTTTCAGATTTTTCGGTTTGGCTCCTAGACTAAAATATCCGATATTCACTCAGCTCCAGAAGCAGATTTAGTGGGGGGTCCTGGATTCAATTGCACTCCCAGAAATCATGAGACCAAGGATGCAAAACCAGGCAAACATACACTCCTCCCCGCCTGATGCGGAGGGGAGCCCCTGTGGGGGGGACTAGAGAAGGGTGGGGAGCGAACCCACCCTTGACTCACCCTGCAGTGACATCTCCTTCCCGTCCCGCAGGACTGGGCCTGGCTCCTGGATCCAGGCACTGAGACAGGGTGACTGGGGTCGCAGCACCACTCAGCATTGTGATGTAAGAGCTGTCGGGCCAAACCTGAACGGAGCTGCAACCTTGTGTGCCAGGTCTCAACACCCGGAGCTGGGCACAGGACTCGGCCACTGCGAGGGTGAGAGTGGGGGCAAGCTCGCTTGCCAGCCTCCTCCCCCACCTCTGGGGTGTCTCTCCACACCAAGCTGGGAGTAGGGCCGCAGTGCCGGGGCCTGCGGGTGGTGGGTGCCCCTCAGCAGTTCAGTGTCTTGCGCCCATCGAATCAGGAGGCTACATCCGCCCCTGCTCAGTTCTGATCAGGATCTCCAGCTTGGCTGGACTCTCCTGGGTCAGCTCTGGCTCCCATTACTGGGAATCCAGCCAGTCCTGGGCGCTAAGCACGGCTGGAATGTCCTTGTGGCAGCAGGCTGCAGGTTATGGGTCGCTCTGTCCCACGGTACAGTCAGGAAATGAACAATCTTAGTCTGTGCTTGTCCTCGTGCCTCCCATCTGAGGATCTCAGCGCATTTTAAGCAACATTAGAAAGCTGAGCCTCCCATGCGGCCTGCCGTGAGGTCAGGAAGGATCATGGTCCCCTAGAGCTGGCTGAAATTTTTTTTGCAGAATTTTTTTCATTCTTTGATTTTTCTACAACAAAAAAAGAACACTGAAAACCCAAACAGTCTTCCAGTTTTGCAGTCTTGTCCCCCCCCTTTCTTTTTCCTTTTCAAGACAGAAAAAAAAGTAATAAGGGGGACGACGACAAACAAATAAGGGGGATCAAAAAAAATCAGAACATTCCAACCTTTTTCACAAAAGCCCATTTCCCATCCAGCTCGAATTGTCTCCATTTCACAATGGGGAAACTGAAGCACACACAGGGCCAAATCCTCAGCTGGCGTAAATCACCATAGCTCCACTGGCTTCAACAGAGCTACACTGACTCAAATCCCCTGGGGGTCTCCGGCAGAGCCAGGAATCAAACCCAGATCTTCCGGCTCTCACTCATGTGTTTTCCACTAGCCCAGGGGGTTTCTGGTCACCCGAAGTGGGACTGCCTAGCTCCTGGCCCTATAGAAGTCTGGGCGTACATCTTTACAGACAATCCAGAGGTGAGTGCCAGGACAATTCAGGGTTTAGCAATCAGATACAGAGCCTTTCATCTTCAGACTACATCCATATGTCTGCACCAAATGCTGGTACAGTCTGACAGCTGGCGGGGCACCTTTCCAGCGGGAGAAGGTGGATTTTCTCTCTTCCAGCCTTAGTGAATAATTGTCAACCCCACAAAGGCCATGGCCACAGCCACAGCTACTGCGAACTGGCTCCCTCGTGGGCAGCCTCAGCCGGGAGGCCGATGACTGAATACGTCCCAGACTGAGCTGCTCGACCATCCCCAAAGGGATCAGGCTCGAGGCACATTGCTGGGGGGCTGCATTCCAAGAGTGACCGTGAGGGGCCAGGGCTGGAATAGTGGGGTAGGATGACAGGGCTGGGCGAGAGCAGGGGAGGGGAACAGCTGGTGCAGGCACAATCTTGCATCTTTCTGCACCGCTCCAAAGCCCATGAAGCCATTGAAAGGCTCCTGTTGACTTCACCGCGCTTTGCATCAGGTCCTACGACCCACTGAGATCCCTGCAATTCATCAGCCCTACGGTCACCCATCAGCATCTGCAAGGAAGCAGGATGTAGATCTTGAGCACGAGGCCGGGGAAAACACAATAATCCCACGTGCAAATGGGATCCCAGGTTAAAAATGCTGCCAGTCTCCAGGTTGGCGCTCTGGTATCGCCACTGGGCTCGGTCTGCTTCACCCCAGCGAAGGCAGGGCTTTGGGAGGCAGAGAGAGAGAGCGAGAGGGCATGCCACGCCTCTGACTCTGCACAATGGAAACAGGCTTGGAGTGGAGAGCAGACCGCTTGGCCCTCAGCCTGGGTTTGGGTGGGTAGCTTTAACCCATAGATCACTCAAGGCAGGTGGGGTTACACTGAAATTCGTTCTCCCCTGCAATGAAGCATAAATAGGTGGTGGAGGCTCCCTTCAGTCACTCCTGAGCCAAGAGCCAAAACTGCCTGATCTCTCCCCGCTCCCTTAGCACTTTGCTGTGGCACTCAGAGGTAGGCGATGCTCAGTGCTTCTTACTGGCTCTAACAGCATCCACCCAGGCTGCTTTGTCCCAAGTGGGGTAGGGGTTTGAATCTTGTTAAAATTAATGGGAAACTGAGTGTTTAAATTCTCTGGGTGACTTTGCAGACCTCAGCTAACAGACATATTCGCCGAGATTTGGCTCGCTTCCAGTAGAAGTATTTTTGCTTCTCCAGGCTTCTCTCACTGCCAGGACATCTGTGTTGTAACTTTACTTATATTTCCTCCTATCTCTTCGTTCTAGTTTGTCTAAATTCACCATGAAAAACATTTAGCTGGAGAATGATGCTACTCTGATGTCAATCAACAAAAAGGAGGGTCTGTCTTAGGATGATACATTTTGTTTTGTATCAAGGGAACATTTAGAATCTCACCTGTCATCAGCCAAAGCTGCAGAATTCATTTGGTTTCCCCTTGGCGCTAATGGGAACATGTTGAATCTTGTGTTTTTCATTCTATGGCAAAGGGAGAATTGTGAGCATGCGTAAAACCATCCCATGACCTATTTCAATGCAGTGTCCTTGGATTCTTTTTAACAATAGGAATCAGGGTGCTGGACAATCCTGGTTTACAGTTCTGGCCATGTTACTCTTTGATAGATCATTGGATAAAGTTAGTAGTTCCCATTGGGAAAGGAAGGTCAATATCTGTGCCGCTAGAGCAAATACTGCCCGGGGAAAGCCAATGGGTGACTCAATAATGAGGTGGAAGAACTAGCTTAGCTAAGAGCGTTAGTAATGCAATGTAGAGCTTTTCAGCTCAAGTCTGCTGGCTTAAATCCAGCGCAGGTCAGCAATGACCAGAAGCCCATGTGGTTGGTGGCCTATGTGAAACACGTTAGTGATCACAGATTACGTCCTAGAAGATACAGATGTCTCCCCCACAGATCCAGTTAGCCCCCAGGCCCGATTCTCCACTGCTCCCATCTCACGCTGGTGTGATACTGTTGAAAGCAGAAGCAAACGCCAGGCCTGCAGGGCTGTCCCTTTTATACTGAGCACCTCCAGGATGGCATAAGGAGTCTGGCATCTCTCTGGTAGGCAGGTCCCCACTTAGGGCTTCAGAGCTTCAAACCAGCTCCGCTCAGACAGACGGCCATGGAGACCCCAGGAGGTGTGGGCCCTGGATGCAGAATAAGACAGCAGCCCCCTCCGGCGCTTGCTTGTTTCCATGAGGTCCCCACGCAGGGCTGAGGCCGTGTAGGGGATGTATCTGCCCTGCTGCCGAAAGGATACACAGACCCCTCCAGGCCCCAGGGCTGCGTCCTGCATGGCACCTTTCACCAGCACTACATCCACTTTAAAACAGTGTCCAACAACGCGCCTGTCCTGGGCTAGCATAAGAGCCCTTGGGCCACAGCAGGGAGTTCGGGAGCAGACCTGGAGCTTGTCTCGAGCTGGCAGTGAAGGCCTGGGGGCCGGCGTGAGTCTCTGCTTGCTGCACCCCGCTGGCGGCAGACAAGCAACGTTTCAGCTGCCCCTGTCTAAAGCCCGGCTCTTGCAACTCAGTCCCTACGGGCAGCCCACAGCATCTGCATGGGGGAGCCACCCATGCAACGTAACTTGCACGTTCAGGGCTTCAATCCTCCGCTGCCCTTCAGCTTCCCACGCCAGTGTCACCGCTTTGGTGGGGCTGCTTGACTGAAGGGTCCCACGTGTATTCGCTCACACCGACTGTGCTGGGGAAGTCAGCGAGTTAAGATGGAGCATGACATGGACCGTTCCTACGTGCAAGTACTACACACGTTCACCCTCGCACGACCCCGTGCAAAACCTCCCCACGGCACCACAAGGCTGGGCTAATGCAGCCTGGGCATTGTCCGAAACAAAAGCCAGCACTGGCTGCCAGAGGACTCAGCTCCTATCTGAATCAGCAGGCAGACGTCTTTCAGCGCCCTGACTTCTTCCTACGGGAGCGTCAATAATTATTTTGGCGCTCTGGGCAATAAGGAAGCATGAAAGCAACGAATTCCAAAACCAGAGAGCTCCTAATCACGCAGCCAAACCCAGACAACTGGGCAGCTTTCTGCCCCTCTCCTCCTTAGCAGCGCACGTCTGATGTGCTCACTCCAATTTAGCTCCTGCCGCTGTAACACAAAAGCCACCCACCTGAAGAGAGCGGAGCCACGCCTTGTGTCTACCTGGCCAGGCAGTGTGGATGCAGAACAGCCCGTTGCAGTGCCCACAGCACAGAACCGGCTGCCTTGGAAACAGCTGCAATTTGATCACTTTCCTTTCACTGCAGTTTGGTGCCATCTCTGGAGCGCCCGGTGGAAGTGGGCTGGCTTTGTAGGCCGCGCACAGGGGCAATGCTTCCGTTAGAAGGGCCTGCTTCTCCAGGACTCCCCGGGTTTGAGGGACAGCTGGAGGGCAGGGGGCTGAAGTGGCTTTGTGCCCCGTTGCTCTGGGGCTGCGCAGGGGTCTGCCTGGCCTCTTGGTGGAAGGCAGAGCACGGTCGGCACAGCTCTAATGGACACTCTCCCTCCTCCGGGCCAGGGCAGCGGAGAGCAGCCGCAGTGCCGCCTGCTCCAGCTATGTCCCTGCTCCGCCGCCGGTATCAGGGAGAGTCTAGAACACTCATTTGCTGAGTGAGGAAACCCTCTGTGCACAGCGCCCGCGCCGGAGCCCTTTCTGCTCACTGCAAGGCTCTGCTGTGCTCCCAGCACCCTAAAGCTTCCGACCGTACGGACGCTCAGAGCAGCAGGCACCATGGTGGGGGCTGCCGAGAATCCCTGGCCTGGGCCCCCGGGCCCCCTACGAAGGGCACGTCAACAAAAGGCACCACCAGGTACAGAGCAAGGCCTGATCTAGCTCTCTTGGATGTCAATGGGAGACTTCCCGGGGAGATGGCTCAGGATCAAAGCCTGGCAATCATGAACAGCTGGAAACCAAGAGTTTGAATGGACTCCAGCCACACTGTTCTCTCCAGCAGCCTCCGCCCCTCCTTCCCCGGTGGGCACATGGCTTTTCCAGAGATGCGATGCCTGTCCTTTAAGATGGGCTAATGCACAGGCTGGGGATTACTAGTCTGGCCTACCAGGCTCAACAGCTGGTTTGGATCTGGGTCCCATGTTCCCCTAGCGCTGTGCTGGTGGCACTCCCAGCCTTAGGGGGAGCGGGGAGGGAATGTTGGTGGAGTCACGGAGCTGATGGAAGAGATCAACCGATGGAGTCCAGAAAAGCATCCTGCTTGGCTGGAAGGATGGCGTCTGGCACGCAGCACCCTGGGGATGGGAGGAAGTGTGCTGTAGTGGTTAGCGTCAGCTACTGGAAGTCAGGAGCCTGGCTGTGCACTAGGCCCAGGGCAGTGGGAAGCCTTTGCCCTGCTCTCATGGTCCTTTAAAAAAAAAAAAAAATCAGCCGCATGTCTAGTAGTTAGAGTAAAGGCCGGCAAGTCTATTTCCTTGGTTTAATTCCTGGCTTTGCCACTGACTGGGGGGTGGGGGTGGGAATCTCCCTATCCCCATCTCTAGCCTGAGGATGACAATTCTCACTGTCCTTGCAGTGGGAGTCTGAGGCTTAATTCATTAATGCCCGTGAAGGGTTAATTCATCCATGCTTGGAAAGGCCTTTCCACCTTCAGCTACAAAGCTGGGGGAGGGGAATGCAGGTTCTTTAGTGCTTTAAAGTACTTTACAGACATCATTTAATGGAACCTCTCACAGACCCCCTGTGAGGAAGCCCACTGTATTGTCAGTCCCATTTTACAGATGGGGGTAATGAGGTTCCGAGAACTCCCTACAGTCACCCTGAAACAGTACCTGGAACCCAATATCTCTGAACAGCCCCTCCTCTATCCACGCTCCCTCCCTTAAGCTCACTGTATTCTAACCAGATACTTTCCTCCTGGCTAGGAGTCTTTAAGCAGGCTCTGATGCACCTTTTCTTCTACTAGCAGCATGAGTCCAAGTGCTATTTCCTCACCCCCCTTTGGAAATTTGCATATTTTAATGAGCTTTTTAGATGTGATAATTACATGTATGAAGATAGAAAAATTAACAGAGTCAATAAGCAGGCACTTGAATAATAATTCGGTGTGTTTACACAATGTGCAGCTGTATTCACACAAAGGAGGAGTGGGGAGAGATTTTTCTCCCCACTTGTAGAACCTGGGTGGCTGCCATGAATATTTAGTGAGTAATTATCCTAGGGGTGGTGAACTGGGAGAGAACTGGAGTGGTGCAGAGAACAATATTCTGCCTTTCCCTAGCCTCTTCCAGCCAGGGCTCTCCAAGTATCAGACATGTGTTAGCTAAGCCTCAGAACACCCCACTCAGGTTGGTGCCACTAGCCCCCTTTTTTAAAGAAAAGGGAATTGCCTAGCGTCACAGCACAAGACCCTCCCTCTCCAAACATTCCTGGGAGAGACATTGGGTTGCAGCAGGCACGCGCTTAGATTTTTGGTATGTCCTTTTTCCAGCTGAGCTGGGCGGTGGGAGCTAGAACGTAACCTTTTATTTAATCTCTGGTAGCAGCTAGAGGTCCCACATGAGATCAGGACCCCGGTGGGCTGGTCACTTTATAGAGGAGGCAGAGGAAGAATCATCATCCTCATTTTACAGACGGGAATCTAAGGCAAAAAGTGAAACAAAGTGATCTGGCCAAGATCGCCCAGCCAGGACGTGACCTTGCAGCTCCTGAAACCAACTCTACTGCCTGAGCCACAAGCCCAGCCAGGGCCGGCGCAACCCATTAGGCGACCTAGGCGGTCACCTAGGGCACTACTATTTGGGGGGCGCCGGCACCCCGGCCGTCCGTGGAAATTTGGGGGCGGGACCTTCCGCCACCTAGGGCGCCGGAAAAGCTGGCGGCGCTCCTGAGCCCAGCGTCTCTCTCTCTCTCAAGGGGATGTCTATATGCAATTGCAGGGTGTGGTAGCAGTTCACATCCACGTGCCTGAGCTACCTTTAATCTCACTAACTCCCTATCGGAGCGGTGAAGCTGTGATAGCACGGGCTGTACAAGCTCATCCAGAACCATGGGTGATTACTTGGGCTCATTGCTGAGGCTTCGCTGCTCTAGCTATCTTTAATCTAGCTAGCTCGGGTGTCTAAAGCAGCTACAATCACTCCCCCCCCCCCCAATGACTGGAGTACCAATGTTCCCTAGGTGGGCCTTGCACCCAGGAGGATTCTGGGAGGAGATTCATGCTGCTGCAGCGTTAACGAAACAGAGGTGCTACGTGTGGTGAGCCTTGTGAGGGGATAAACATGCCAGCTCCTAGTGCTCACAGATGGCTCTTTCTAAGCCACTAGGTAGAATAAACCTGTCTGCCCTAGGCAGGGTCAGCCTGATGTCACGGACAGAGACAGCAAGAAGAGTCAAAGTAAAAAACAAGAAAAAAAATATCATCACATTTTTGAACTTCAGTTAAGGTCCGAGTTGGTGGAGGCGGGGGGAGAAGAATACATTGGAGCTGGTTCTCAGTTTACGCAAGCTAGTTGGGCGATCCCTGTTTACATCTAATCTGGAATACTGCAGTGAACCGTTTGGAGACTATTTGCCACCACTGCCCTCTACTGGATGGGCCCAGATCTTCCACTGTGTGTCGTAGGCCCAATGCTAATAAATAAGGGAGAGTTTCTCTCTTAGCTCATGGGGTGATAGAGGCCTAGGCTCATGGGACAAGGGGATCGGAGTTCTCTCCCCAGTGTTGCTGTAAAGTTTGAATGGCCATGGTGGGCTTGAATTTTCAATGGATAACACCAACATTTATTCCTCCAGGGTTCATTCTTAATTACCATAGCGAGGCCAATCCTGCAAGGCATACGTGCTCCCGGTGAGGCGCTGAGGGTCCCTCATTCCCAGGGAGGTGACTCAGTATCTCAGAGGAGATCCTCCACACTTGGCAGGATTGCTATACAGCGCCCGTTTGCTTCGGTGTGGCATTTCTAAAGCGCCTGCCCTCCGGAGAGCTAAGGGCCCAATTCAGCCGCACTGAGCGTTATGCACCACAATGAGCGTTTGCAGCGTTGGTGTCCTAATAGTCAGGCCTGGGTCCCGATCCTGTAAACAGAACTGCACAAACGTCCCATTGCCTTTAATAGGCCTCTGTGCAGCATGGAGGTCCAGGATCAAGTTCACCACTATGGAGAAAGTATGAACAGTCTAGGAGCTGTGCTACTCCCAGGGAGCGAGTGCCTTGTCTGCACATTACCTGGGGCTCTTCTTATCCCTCACATGATATTTCAAAACTAAAAAAGAAAAATCTGAATTTCCCTTCTCAGCAAACTTTGATTAACAACTATAGAAATGTTTCTGACTGCTGAAGGGAAACTGACACATGCTGACATTCCCTGATTAAAATCTTCCCCTTCCAAGGCTGTTAATGACCACGGGATTATTGTCAGCATCTGTGAATGTTTCCCACAACTCTGCCAATCCCCTGCTATTCAGTACAAACAGAAATCCCTTCCTGTTCTCTTTGCATTCTGTCTCCTAACATTAAGCAGATGTCTGGAAAGACAGAAGGAAACCTCTGTAGTAGACACCACCACCGCCACCAAAAAGCCCAGATGATATACAGGGAAAATGTATTTTGCAACCTGGTTTTTCAAAGTCCTGTATAAATTTGGTGCTCATGATAACGAGGGACTGAGGTCACTGGCTAGAATGAGACACAGGGCCAGATTCTGCTCAGTTACACCAGTGTAAATCTGGGGTAACTCCAGTGGCTCCACACATGGGAACAGCATTTGGAGCATAGTGCAGACTGCTGCTGTCCAAGCTTCCTTCACACAGATTTCCAACGTATGTCTATTCTAATAGCAGAATCCCCCTATCATTATACTCTTGGCCTCCCCTTGTCTCCCCAGCACTACTAAGGCACCGTAGTCCTTATTAACAGCACCCCCTGCTATTCCACTGCTGGTCTTCGGCCACTCGCCAGCTCTGCTAATGCACCTTAGTCCTTTCTTGCAGCACCTCTGCTACTCCAGGCCCATTCACCGCCCAACAGTTCTACTAATGCACCTTTGGTTTGACCTTCAGCTGTGCTATTATTCCAGCCAATGCAATTCGATAAACTCTATTGGGATAAGAAGAGATTCAAGGGCTGCTAGTGTTAAATAAAGTACAATCAAGGATGGGAATTGCAGAGGAGAGAAAAGTTTCTGGGTTTACATAGAGAACACCTGTGCTGATTCACGTGGCAGGGAGATATTCACTGGGACACGATATACCCACCACCACCACCTGCTCATTCAATCTGCACTTTGGATTGACAACAAGGAGTTGACCCCATTGGCCTGTCTGTGATCTTATCTAGATACACTGGAGGGTAGGGATAGGGTCCAGACTGACCTAGACAAATTGGAGGATTGGGCCAAAAGAAATCTGATAAGGACAGGTGCAGAGTCCTGCACTTAGGAAGGAAGAATCCCATGCACTGCTACAGGCTGGGGACTGACTGGCTAAGCAGCAGTTCTGCAGAAAAGGACCTGGGGATTACAGTGGATGAGAAGCTGGATATGAGTCAACAGTGTGCCCTTGTTGCTAAGAAGGCCAACGGCATATTGGGCTGTATTAGTAGGAGCACTGCCAGCAGATCGAGGGAAGTGATTATTCCCCTCTATTCGGCACTGGTGAGGCCACACCTGGAGTATTGTGTCCAGTTTTGGTCCCCCCCACTACAGAAAGGATGTGGACAAATTGGAGAGAGTCCAGCAGAGGGCAATGAAAATGATTAGGGGGCTGGGGCACATGACTTACAAGGAGAGGCTGAGGGAACTGGGGTTATTTAGTCTGCAGAAATGAAGAGTGAGTGGGGATTTGATAGCAGCCTTCAACTACCTGAAGGGGGGTTCCAAAGAGGACGGAGCTAGGCTGTTCTCAGTGGTGGCAGGTGACAGAACAAGAAGCAATGGGGGAGGTCTAGGTTGGATATTAGGAAACACTATTTCACTAGGAGGGTGGTGAAGCACTGGAATGGGTTACCTAGGGAGGTGGTGGAATCTCCATCCTTAAAGGTTTTTAAGGCCCGACTTGACAAAGCCTTGGCTGGGATGATTTAGTTGGTGTTGGTCCTGCTTTGAGCAGGGGATTGGACTAGCTGACCTGCTGAGGTCTCTTCCAACCCTAATATTCTATGATTCTATGATACCTCAGTTTTATGCCAGTCTTACTCTGTTGACTTCAGTGACATTGCAGCCACTTTATGCTGGTGTGAGTGAGAGCAAATCAGTCCCTTCCTGTGCAGCATTGGGTTCTCACAGATGCCCTGCAGTCCCCTGGATTGGCTTTAATAAGAATTCAATTCTTTTGTGAAAATTCACTTCAGGATCAATGCAGCTAGATTTGGATAATGCTGGTCTCCCCTATATGTAATTCATGGCAAAATGTGCAGACCCCTCCTGTTTGATTTACAGGCAATACGTTTCCATTGCAAAGCGCAGAGGTCAACAGGGAAAGGGCCCAGCAAAGTTAAATATCAAAACACCCACTGACTTCAGTGGGAGCAGTATGAGGCTCAAAGTGGTCCCAGAAGCTGCTGCTTTGTTTCATGGTTGTTGCCCTTGTGTTCAATGGCCTTTGTCTTACAAGCTGTGTGAGTTGAAAGTCCTTCATTTCTTGCTGGCTCCAGAGTTGAGAGATGGGGCGCTCAGAGGGCCAGATCCTGAGCTAGGTTGGTTTACACCAGTGGGGGGACCTGGCCCAGAATTCCCAGCTAGCTTCTATATAAAAGCCATTTGGGTAAGGAATTGGAAATCTTTACTAAGGATCAGAGGCAGGTGGGAAAAACACACCATCAACCCCAAGGGGCTATAGCAGTGACCTAGGAAATGCTCTGGGGATCTCTCAGCATTTCGCTTACAAAAGCTCTTTTGTATAACCTTATTTTAAACAAATTAGCAATAGAAACTGCAATAAGATGAATTATAGAAGGAGATTTGTCATCACTGAACAGAGTGATGGCAAGAAAGGAATGGAATAGTTCTTATTGGAGTCAGATCTCTCCATCAGGTGGCTTCAGGGAGGGACAGATATGAATAATTACTCTTTGTCCATTAAGAATGAGGCTGTGACTACACTGGACTGGCATCAAGAGACCTGGGGTCTATTCCCGGCTTGGCTGCAGGGGAACCTTGGGCAAGTCATTTCACCTCCCTGTGCCTCAGTTTCCCGATTTGTAACGTGGGGATAACATGAAGCGCTCTGAGATCTACTGATAAGAGTTAGGTATTATCAAACTGCAACAGGGGCCTTGCTGTGCCCCTGCTTTCTCCTTCCCCAGAGCAGGAGGGTGAGGATGGTCTGGGAACAGGGAGACCCTTAGTTCCTCCTTGACTTTCAGTGGCCACTGCAGCAGAGCCAGCGCACAGGGGATGGGGGTACTGATTTGCTGCTGCAGGCCAGTGGTAAATTACTTCCCCCTTGGAGTGAGGGGGAAGCAGGGAGGGCATGGATGTTCCCAGGGTGGATTAGTTATGCACTGCCCCTTGCCTGGAGCTCTGTCCTAGAGACACAGTCTAGCCCCAAATAATCACGGAGTGGATAAGGGATAAGGGCTGCCCAAAGGCAAAAAGCAACATGGACATTCTGTGAGAATTTGCCACCAGATTTTCTAAAGCAGCCACTGATTTTTGGTGCCTCAGCTCTGGGAGGCACAAAAATGGAGGCATTCAAAATCAGAGGCCACTTTGCAAAGCCTGGCTGCAAATATTTACTGAAGTTCGGAACATGGTTTCTAAGAACTCTCCTGTTGTGCACTGGCTGCAGCCACGCTGGCCTCATTGCAGCTGCAGTGTTACACAGGGAGGCACACACACCGTGCTCTCTTCCTTTCATTCGCACCCATTGTCCCACACCCCCCATCTAAATTAAAAGCCACTCAAGGCACATGATTGCTCTTTGCATGTGGAAACAACATGCAGTTGCCATGTTCCTCCCCCATAAACTACAGCTGGGAGCTGAAGGCAGATGGACCGATTCCCAGGCAAAATATTAACATGAATTAAAGATCACCAAATGCTAATACTAGCTACGATCACAGCCAGCCTCCAAGACGGATGATTCATCCAAGGAGCTGTCAGTGAAGCAGCCAAGCAGCGAGCGAAGGACCATGCCTCCACTCTCTGGGACGGAAAAGACCCTGGCTAATTGATAATAAAAATGAAATCCACCGAGAGCCACATATACAAGTTAACAGACTCAAGTACCACTGCCGGCTAGTGGGCAAAAGGTACATCTTCACTGCAGCGTTAAAACTCAGGCTCTCACCTGGGAATTGTTCCAGCCCCTCTCTGTCCACACACAAAATCCTCTCACTTGAGGTTAGTGGTGCTTTCATCCCAGGCTAGCTGGCCAGGCTGGGAGTAGGTTACAACCCGGGTGCTACTTTCACTCAAGTTACGTCTACACTTATGGCTCCAGTGCTGATGCTCTTCCAATGACTTCTCACAACTCCCCTCCCCATGAGCCCAGGACAGACAAATTCTCCCACAGTTCAGTGGGAAAGAATCAGAGAAGCTCAGCTCATTGCAATACTGAGAACCATGGAATGTGCCTCCAGAAGTCTTAGCAACTCAGAGGGGAGCGCAGCACCTGTCACTCGGGTAGGGCTTTTGCGTGTGGCTACTCTCACCCAGGATGGGCTACCTCTAGTGCCAACACCTACGCTAGCTCTGCAGTGAGGCTATACCTCCAGTAACTGCTGTATTGAGCCCAACAAGTGCTTCACTAAAGCAAATCCCTAAAGCATAAAGGGGTTACCAGCACTGGAGGACAGGATTAGAATTCAAAACGACCTGGACAAATTGGTCTGAAATCAACAAGATGAAATTCAGTGACGATAAATGCAAAGTATTTCACTTAGGAAGGAAAAAATAAAAATCAAATGCACAACTACAAAATGGGGAATAACTGGCTGGGTGTTAGTGCTGCGGAAAAGGACCTGCAGGTTAGAGTAGATCACAAATTGAATGAGAGTCAACAGTGTGACGCAGTTGCAAAAAAGGCTAATATTCTGGGGCGTTGTACGTAAGGCACGGAGATAATTGTTCTGCTGTACTCAGCACCGGTGAGGCCGCAGCTGGAGTCCTGTGGCCAGCTCTGGGCGCCACACTTCAGGAAAGATGTGGACAAACTGGAGAGAGTCCAGAGGAGAGTGACTACAGTGATAAAAGGTTTAGAAAACCTGACTTATGAGGAAAGGTTAAAAAAAACCTGGGCGTTTAGTCTCGAGAAAAGATGACTGAGGGGGGGACCTTAGAACAGTCTTCAAATATGTTACGTGCTATTGCAAAGAGGACTGATCAATTGTTCTCCATGTCCACTAAAGGTAGGACAAGAAATGTGCAGTAAGGGAGGTTTAGGTTAGATATTTGGAAAAGCTTTCTAAGTAAAGGGGTAGTTAAACTCTAGAACAGGCTGCCAAGGGAGGTAGTGGAGTCCCCGTCATTGGAGGTGTTTAAGAACAGGTTGGACAAACACCTGTCAGGGATTGACTAGGTTTGCTGGGTCCTGCCTTGGTACAGGGGTTGGACTTGATGACCTCATGAGGTCCCTTCCAGCCCTACAGTGCTATGATTCTATCATTACAGGAAGGCATCCAGTCTTGGCACTATTTCCAGCCTATGCAAGTATTCGAACCCAACATGTTGCATATGTGAAATAACGATCATACATCTATGCTAACAAGCCACTCCTATTCAATACCTCTACCTGAAGGTTAAATCCCACTGCCCACCAATAATCTATCTAGGGTCACTGTGTAAAATGTCTTCAGGAGGCTGAGTGAAGACGGAATCCACACACGGCTTAATGGGACTAAACTACTGAGAGCTGGGGGTGGATGGAAAAAACGCATGGACGTAGGAGAGAGGAGATGGTGCTTCAGAGTCATCCCCTCAATAGACGACATTGGAAAGTCTGGTAGCGTGGACCAGATTTGCATTCTTGAATGGGTCAAAAAAAGTCTGAACATTTTTCAGCCAAAAATGGTTTTCCCACACGTTGGTTAATATTTGCCAGGTTTTTGACAAAAAGTTGGGAACAGTTTTTTTAAAAATTGGGTTCTGGTAAAAAACAAAACAAAAACAACAACACAACAAAAAAACAATTTTTCAGGCTTTGAAAACTGAACATTTTTACCTTTCAAAAGTGAACATTTTTCAAGATTTCCCCTCCCCCCTCTGTTTTGGGTTTGTTGGGGAAAAAAACATTTTCCTTGGAAATTTAGGGGGGGAAAAACCAACAGATTTTAAAACAATTTGCCCTGAAAAACAATTGATATGTTTTGACTATCTCTAGTCAATTCCAGGTGCAATTTCCCCCTGGACAGAGGAATGGGAAAAGAATCACTCACGACAGATGTTAGTCACATCCTGCAATGCATCACTAGGAGGTGCCTAGGTACTGTGGTAATAGGCATGGCATGGCATAAAACCCTAGAGAGAACAGCATAGAATCCCTAGCTGAGGGCCAAGCACTTGATGGAATTAATTAAGTTTGATCTAACCAAACTACTACTACATAGCTCTTGCATAGCACTTTTTGTAGCATAACTATCATAATGCAATTATAATAAAGCCAGGGTGCGCCCACCCCTTCAATACTGCATGCAGTTCTGGTTGCCCCATCTCAAAAAAGATATTAGAATGGGAAAAGGAGAACAAAAATGATGAAGGGTATGGGACAGCTTCCATCTGAGGAACGATGAAAAAGACTGGGATTTTTCACTTTGGAAATGAGATGACTAAGGCGGGATATGATAAAGGTCTACAAAATCATGAATGGTGCGGAGAAAGTGAACAAGGAAGTGTTATTTACCCCTTCACATAATATAAGAACCAGGAGTCACCCAATGACATTAATAGGCAGCAGCTTTAAAAACAAACAAGAGGAATTATTTCTTCACACAACACACAGTAACCTGTGGAACTCATTGCCAGAGGATGTTGTGAAGGCCAAAACTATAACTGGGTTAAAAAAAAGAATTAGATAAGTTCATGGACTCATGGCTATTAGTCAGGATGGTCAGGAGCACAACCCCATGCTCCAGGTGTCCCTGGCCTCTGACTGCTAGAAGTGGACAACAGGGGATGAATCACTTGATAATTCCCCTGTTCCGTTCATTCCTTCTGAAGCACCTGGCATTGGCCATTGTCAGAAGACAGGATACTGGGCTAGATGGACATTTGGTCTGACCCAGTATGGCTGTTCTTATGTTCATCAGTAGATTTCAAGGCACTTTACAAAGGAGGTCAGCAGCACTATCCCCATTTTACAGATGGGGAAACGGAGGCACAAAGATGATGTGAATTGGCCAAAGCCACCCAGCAGGCCAGTGGCAGAGCTAAAAACAGGTCTCCTGAATCCTGGTCTAATGCTCCACCCACTAGGCCAATTTTCTGGAATTTTCACTAAGATGGGTTAGAACGTTCAGGGCTTTGGACAGCTGCTGAGCACAGAATGTGTGTGGGATATACTCGCATAGTGCAAAACGGATGTTCTGAAAGGCTAAATCGATATAAGAAGATTCCAGGATGATCACTCTGTGTATCAGTCAGAAGCCTAAAATATTTGCAGAGCCAGCGTGAAGCAATGGAAGCAGCCACAAGCATGGCTGAGAGCTCTTTGCGTTCAATCACCAGGTTGAATTAACAGTGGAATTCATGGTCTGCTACGGTCCAGTTTTTACGTTCTGAGACATTTTGACTTAATCAGTTACCTGCCTGTGGCATGCAGCTACAGCAAGGCATGTGTCTATGCCAGGGTGGCCAAATTATGGCTCGTGAGCCACATGTGGCTCTTTTACTGTTAAAGTGAGGCTTGCAGAGCCCCTCACGCCTCCCTCCTTTCTCCACCTACCAGACTGGGAGGGGAGCTCAGGACCTCTGCCTTGCAGTGGGGTGGTGGGGTAGGGGCTCCCGCCCAGTGGGAAGGGGGGTCTCAGGGCTTCAGCCCTGCAGGGCGCACCTGCTGGGGCTCGAGTGCAGGAGTGGGGCTGAAGCCCCGAGCCCCATCAGGCGCCTCCCATGGGGCAGAAGCCCTGAGCCCCGGCAGGTGCACCCCAGCTCTTGAACTTCTGAAGATTGTCGTATGCAGCTCGGAGGGTCAGTAAGTTTGGCCACGCCTGGTCTATGCCATGCCAAGAGTCACGCCGGCTTCCACCAGCTGAGGATCTGGCTGGTACAAACTGATCCCGGTTGCATTTTTAAAATGAATCAAAACATGGGGCCTGAATCTCCTCTCACTACCACTGGAGCAAATCAGGACTAGCTCCCCTGAAGTCAAAGGTGTTCCATCGGTGCGAAGTTGGTGGAAGTGAGAGGAGGATCGGGCCCACGATAGGCAGCTGTTACCAAATCATTGTAAACGTTGGAAAATACAGTTCAATTTGGAATCAGTAGCTGTAGTGTAGCCACCCTGCAATGACAATTTTCTAGTTACGTGACTGTACTAGATCCATGGAGCAACAAGTACTAAAGATATTAACATTCTTATTCTGAAGCCTGAAATTAAAGCAGTGATCATACATATCCTGAGCCATGTTGTTGACACTCCAGGTAGAGTTATAATTACAGATATCCAAAAGTATATCCATTGTGTAATTACACTGTAACTCCAGTGCAACCACAGCCATTGTACTATAAAGAGGAACATCTAATCTCAAGGTCTTTCTGGTTAACTGGACAAAGTCATTTAGCTAGTAGGAGCATTGGTGGCGATGTTACTCCCTTTCTGTGTCTGGGGCGAGAAAGTAGTGGGGGCAAAAGGTGACAGTCTCCCTGTACTCTGGGGCAGCCAAGGCCTTGCCTGCCTGGCCCCCGATGTAAATTAGAGCAGCCTCAGGGCTACTCTGACTTTGGACTTGTCTGCATGAGAAAATTGCACGAGTATAACATAAGGTGTTAACTTAAACCAACACAGTCAAGTCAGTGCCAAAGACTGGGTGGAAATTTATTTTGGTCTGTTAGGAATAGGTTTAAACTAAACCAGAATAAGCCAGGCTCCTATTGAAACATGCCCTTGCCACAGATCTCACTATATTGGTTTAAAAACCGATTTAAGTTATCCTAGTGTAGCTCTCTCCTGTTGATGAACCTTACACTCTGACGATAGGCCCTGCAAAACAGACAACAGCCAGGCCAGAGCACACACTGCCCATGCCCCCAATCTGCTTCCTATAGCCAGGGCTGGGGCAAGGCCAGTGCAGAGCGCTTAGGTAAACTCTACAGGCCCCTGTCCAGGGAGGAGCCCTCGGGGAGGCCATTCTCTCCCACTTTAAGGCCCATTTACACTGCCAAATCAGCCTGAACTGGCCTTAGCGTAACCAAGAATCAGGCGCATTGTTGATTATGTGCTGAAACCTCTGTATGTCAGGACAGACAAGACCCCTGTGCAGTCTGTAGGCGCTCAGAAGGGAGGGCTGGGGACCATTGCATCCTGGGCTGGGGAGCATTCTGTTTCCGACCCTGGGGGCAGAGAGTTGAATAGGGCCCCACATTCCCTGCTGAAGGGAAAGGAGCTTCCAGCGGATGGACGGACACCCTATTTTCCTTTTCCTCCCCAGAGGCATCATCTCAGGTACGTGGTCTTCAGGGGATGGTTCTTTTCCAGAAACACTTCTCGGAGACAGAAAGGGAAACTCCATGGCCTCCCCTCGAGCTCCTGCAGACCCCGGGAAAGAGCCAGAGAACCCCACCGCCTCTGAGAAGTACATCCAGCCCTACCTGGCTGAGCTGGGGGGGCAGCACCCTGTTCGTGGTGGTGGCACGTCTCTCCGTGATCACCCGCCCTTCAGGCCAGCGCTGGCTCATGGATTGTCACTGGGGAATGTGATAGCAGTTTGGGGGAAAATAAGGTAAGGGGCACGTAAGGGCTCTTGTCCCTTCTTCTGCTGACAGGGCTGGAGCTTAGATACAGTGGTAGTGGGTGCATGATACACAGGCAGCTAGAGCCACCATCTAGCACCTCGGGTGCTCTCCTAGGCCCTGGCCCTGCAGAGACTCAGCTTCCAGCTCACAAGAGCTAAACACGCACAGAACACGTAGCACAGCCTAAGCGTTTGTAGGATCCTGGCCTTAGTTGGTACTGGAAATCAGTGCTGAGCTCTCCTACACCACGGCTCTAGCCTGTCAGCCACAAGGCAAGGCCGTATGGTTTGCCACCTCTTGCACCTAGCAGGCTGTAACCCAGCATATCAGACTGTGACATTAGAGGGGAATAGGGCTTGGGGGAGGGAGGATTTTTTTTTTTTTAATGTCTTTCCCTATCCATGGCTCACAAGCCACAAAAGGAATTGGTGGGAGGTGACTAGAACTTTGCCTCCTTCGGGGGATTTTTGTGTGTGCAGTGACTCAGCCATTTCTGCTGCCCTATTGGATAATGGGGACTGAGTATAGGGCCAGAGCCAGCAGCACTCCGCTGAGCTCAGCTTGCACCAGCTGAGGATCTGGCCCAAGGGGCTCTGCAGGGGTCAGTTTGACGCCACCAAGATGGTTAGAGAGGCAGGAGCCCTGGGTGTGACGGGAGCTTGGTAGCACAGGATAGTGGAGCTTTTCCAAGCGTTGCTTGGATGCTGTCTGATGCAGAGGAACCAGTACCATGACATCACAGCGGGGCAGGCACCGAACAGGCCCTCACTCATGGAAACATGCGTGCATTGAGGAAGACTGTGTTAGAACGGCCATTTCTGGGGGGATAGAGAGTGCGTGGCTCTTCAGCGTAATCAGCAGAGGGGGCCTGTGACGGGTTGGGTCACAGAGACCCCCTTGGGACTGCCACCTGATGTGCTGAGACTACCTCTGAGCCTATTTTCCCTGCCAGCGTGGGACTTCAGAACCCTGCCTTGTTAAGCCAGATACGCTAACCTGCTGCAACACAGACCCAGGTCTGGGCCACGTCCCCCAAAGCTGCAGACTTAACTGAAAACCCCTCAGCAAGTGTTCCTGTCTCCAGCACCCAGTTCCCAATGGGATCCAAACCCCAAATAAATCTGTTTTACTCTGTATAAAGCTTATGCAGGGTAAACTCATAAATGGTCCACCCTCTATAACACTGATAGAGAGAGATGCACAGCTGTTTGCTCCCCCAGCTATGAATCACTTACTCTGGGTTAATTAATAAACAAAGGTGATTTTATTAAGGATAAAAAGTAGGATTCAAGTGGTCTGAAGTAATAACAGACAGAACAAAGTAAGTTACCAAGCAAAATAAAACAAAACACGCAGGTCTAAGCCTAATACATTAAGAAACCAAATACAGGTAAATCTCACCCTTAGAGATATTCCAATACGCTTCTTTCACAGACTAGACTTCTTCCTAGTCTGGGCCCCATCCTTTCCCCGGTACAGATTTTGTTAGTTCCAGCAGGCATCTTAGGTGAAAAGCAGGGGATGTCACATGACTGGAACCTCCTTTGTTCTGTTCCACCCCCTTTTATAGCTTTGGCACAAGGTGGGAATCTTGTGTCTTTCTGGGTCCCCACCCCTCCTTCTACATGGAAAAGCACCAGGTTTAAGATGGATTCCAGTACCAGGTGACATGGTCACATGTCCTGTGAGACCCCAAGCCTTCATTCTTCCTGACCTGACTTACAGGAAGGCTTGCAAGTAAACAGAGCCATCTACAGTCAATTCTCCTGGTTAACGGGAGCCATCAAGATTCCAAACCACCCTTAATAGCCCACACTTTGCATAATTACAATGGACCTCAGAGTTCTATTTCATATTTCTAGTTTCAGATACAAGAATGATACATTAATACAAATAGGATGATCACACTCAGTAGATCAGGGGTTCTCAAACTGGGGGTCGGGACCCCTCAAGGGGTCGCGAGGTTATTAACAGGGGGGGAGGGTCACGAGCTGTCAACCTCCACCCCAAACTCTGCTTTGCCTCCAGCATTTATAATGGTGTTAAATATATTAAAAGTGTTTTTAATTTATACAGGGGGTGGTCACACTCAGAGGCTTGCGGTGCGAAAGGGGTCACCACTAAAAATGTTTGAGAGCCACTACAGTAGATTATAAGCTTTGTAATGATCCCTTACATGAGACCTTTTGCATGAAGCATATTCCAGTTACATTATATTCACGCTCATTAGCATATTTTCATAAAATCATATGGAGTGCAACGTCACAGGGCCATCATGCCAACCTCACTTCTCTCTGATGCTCAGCGGTTTCCCTTCCAGGTTGCAGGGTCTGAGTGCATCTGGTGCAGGTGAAAGGGACCAGGCTGACTGCCCTGCCAGAACCTGTCCTCCATGTACATGACAGTGCCAGACTGACCCTACTACTGATCTTGTTCCAGTTCCAGGGGGCTCGCCTCCAAGAACAGAGCTCAGTCTCTCTCTGGGCCGTGGTCTCTCTGTTGAGATGGCAACGAGGGGGCAATCAGCGCCAGTTGCGCCCCGCCCCGTTCTCCATGGAGAGCTGCGGGGAGACCCACCGACACGCCCTGAGATTCTCATGGACATCGGTGGAGTTTGAATCAGGCCCTAGACACAACCAAACAGCGAGCAACTTCGCATTGCTACTGTCCTGGGTTGGATACAGACTTACAGGAGAGGGCTCCACTCTAGAGCCAGCACATCCCCTATCTATAGTCAGGCGCGGCCCCAGCCATTTTGTTACACCCCCAGCGGGGAGAGAAACAAAACAAAATGCAGGGTCAATGCAAAAACAGCCAGCCAATCAGAGCTGAGAAAAAAAAAAGACACTGAGCAGCACAGCGCCCCCTAGAGGTTGGTGCCCAGGGTGACCACCCCTAGAACTGGCCCTGTCTATAATATAATTCCTTGGTGTACAGCAGCATTGAGTCTCTGTGCATAATGACCATTCAAACCAAACAACTGGTTTCTCCCAGATCTAGGCTGCATAGCTGCCCAGGACCTGTGGCAGGATCCCGTAAGGTCCTTTCCTCTGTTACCAGGTACACAACTAACCCCTTTCCTTTTGCAGTGGAGGCCATTTCAACCCAGCTGTTACCCTGTCTGCATTTGCTGTAGGAGCCTTTTCCCTTAGTCCCCTACTGGCTCTGCCAGCTGTCAGGAGCAGGGCCGGCGCTTCCATTAGGCGACCTAGGCGGTCGCCTAGGGCGCTGCTATTTTGGGGGCGCCTGCGCCCCCGCCGCCCGTAAAAATGTGGGGGCGGGACCTTCCGCCGCCGCTGTTGGGGGCGGGATTTCGGGGGCGGGACCTTCCGCCGCCTAGGGCGCCAGCAAAGCTGGCGCCGCTACTGGTCAGGAGGAATACAGGGAGCCCTTTTGGCCAGGCTTTGTGGAAACCCCCCAAATACCCCTAGCATGGGTGCATATATGACACACACAGCTGCTAGCTGGAGGCTTATGCTGATGTCTTGGTGCCTGCACATGTTGCAGGGGGTGGTGGAGACCCAGGCATGGGGGACCCTCCCCCCCAAGTTAGGAAAGCACTGGAGTTACTGAAACAAAACTGCTTGAAATGCCCATGCACTTGAGAGGCAGCTTCAGTTCTCCAACACCAGGGTGAGAGGGCCCGGTAAGTACCTAGATATAAGCTACAGGACCAACTCACCAGGCACTGCACCAAACAGCAGCAGAACGTCCCTCCCTTGATTTATTTAAACAGAAACAGGCCTCTAGAAATCAAACAGCTCCTTCCCAGCTCTCCTTGTGGGAACCTACCTTCTCCCTGAGTGGCTTGTTGGCCTTTAATCTAAGCAGCAGGTGGCCAGCAGGCTATCACTTGATCCCTGGCCTCAGACCCATCACCTGGGAGGAGATAATTAGTCACAGGTGGGGCTAACCCACCTGCCTTAAACTTACACTACATTGTCGGACAACATCAATGACAAGGTCCAGCCCAGTCCAATTTGGGAGCTCTCCCCAAATCCATAGGAGAAACTGATGGAGCTCACTTAAACCTGGGCCAAACAGTCATAATAAATCCTGTATTTGATTATTTTTGCCTCATTATCTGTTTGCAAATTGTCCATGAACACACTGGGGGTTTCTCCAATTTATTCCTCATTTGAAATGACTCTCCAGTTAAATTCTTCTAATAATTCATGGTCTCTAGATAGTTTGCAAACAGTATTTGAAACATGAAGTGTATTGATTTGTGAGGGACATAGGTAGTGATTTAGGGACAGAGCTAAGGAGCTCTGAGATACTTCACTGAATGATCTTTGGCCCTTGGGGAGAATGTTGGGACCCTTGCTGTAATTCTGCAGGAAAAGCCAGCTCTGTGGCTCAATATACAAAGGTATTTAGGCTCCTAACTTCTACTGAAATCCATGGAAAATTAGAGCCTAAATACCTTTGTGGATCTGGGGCTATATCCTTTCATGGATTTTATTACAAATTAATAAAAATCAAACTTGATCTCAATTAAACTCCTCACTAAAGCTAACGACTATAACCTTTACTAGCCTCCTTAAGCATTAAGCAACACAATCACAAATCAAAATTACAACTGGAATAGAGTTAACAACTCAACAAGTTGACAATAATATGGAATGAAGTCGACAGTTGACCAAATCAGTGGATGACAGAACTTTCCAAATGCACGCTTGCAAACTGGACACCAGGGGGCAGAGAAACCAAACTTTAGTTGCTTCAACGTCCTGCTGGCAAGTTAATCGTGGTTGGGTTAACCGGAGGATTCGCTGCGATGTGTTTGCTTTGCTTTTTGTTTCCGGCCCCATGGAGAATGGGAGTGGGATTAAGGATCTGCTATAGTGATGGGTCCTTGCTCGCAGGCTGCATTGTCCATGTTCAGCTGCCCTTTCCATAGCACCAAGGATCAGCTGTCCCTACCAGGGCATAGCACTGACCTCCAGCGTGCCAGGCCCTGTCTCCCCTGTGTGGCCCTGGCATCTGCCATACATGGCAGGACCCAGGCCTTCTTTTGGGGACTACATCCCCCTTCTAATCAGCTGAATGGGGCAATCGAGTCCTTCCAATGCCCCAGCCAGCAAAGCTGAGGCTCCCCCACCTCCGGCCAGCCTCTGCAGCAAAAGGCTAAGGTGGTCACTCAAAGGGAGCTCCCAGCAAAGGCTGAGCTGAGCCTAGTACCGTCTCTTCTCTCCGGGGTCCGGCTAGGGGACCAGAGTGTGATGGTGGAGGAGGTTTTCTCCAACCAGACTGGAGAGGGCTGCACGGTGCAGGAAGGCAGCACGGTGGTCATGGCGGTCGGCACAGAACTGATGCTCTCATCTCTCCTCATCCTCACCATCCAGATGGGAGCCCTGGCTGAGCACAGCAAGACCCAGCTGGCTCCATTCTGCATCAGCTTCACCCTCACCACAGACATTCTGGTCAGATAAGCGTAGATCACTCTTCCCTGCTCCCCCGCTGCGGGGAAGGGGGTAGGGCTGCCAATGAGCCCAATCAAAAAACGTGCACATCTGTGGGTCTGCCTGCAATGAGTGTGTTGTGTCCTGCTCTGTGCCTGAGCCACACATGATACAAGTCTGCTACAGCTGCCCCCTCTAAAGGGTAGTTCTTAACCTCACTCTGCAGTAGCTGATGTTTGATTCCTGGTGATGATATACAGCACTTTCATTTTTGGATGTATTTTTTGCTGACACTGGGAATTTTGGATTCCCCTGCAGGCTGGAAATGGACCTGCTCTGTGATTTCACTGTGCTGCCAGGTGGTGTGATGTTAGCGTGAGCGTCACGATATTTGGAGTATTTTCAAAACCCCAGCTCCTGGAGTCATGTGATTACATGAGACTCTCAGCTTGTTAAAAAGAAGTGCACTGCTAGCTTTTAGAGAAAAGCTGGAAAACATGACCCCTCAAGGCTCAACAACTAGGAAGCAAATTTTTAAAAAATCTCATGATTTTTAAGACAATCCCACGATTTTGTGAGACAACATTTTTAAGCAGTTGGGGCTGGCAATACTGATTTCAGCCAATCACAGAGGGGGAAGTGACCCTGCCCTTAGCAAGCCCAGAGGGGAATGGGCTCTGCAAGTCAGGTTTAAAATGGCAGGATGGGATTTACAAGACTGTGAAGGCACCTAACTCCCACAGTGGGCAGTAGCGGCGCCAGCTTTGCTGGCGCCCTAGGCGGCGGAAGGTCCCACCCCCGAAATCNCCTCACTCTGCAGTAGCTGATGTTTGATTCCTGGTGATGATATACAGCACTTTCATTTTTGGATGTATTTTTTGCTGACACTGGGAATTTTGGATTCCCCTGCAGGCTGGAAATGGACCTGCTCTGTGATTTCACTGTGCTGCCAGGTGGTGTGATGTTAGCGTGAGCGTCACGATATTTGGAGTATTTTCAAAACCCCAGCTCCTGGAGTCATGTGATTACATGAGACTCTCAGCTTGTTAAAAAGAAGTGCACTGCTAGCTTTTAGAGAAAAGCTGGAAAACATGACCCCTCAAGGCTCAACAACTAGGAAGCAAATTTTTAAAAAATCTCATGATTTTTAAGACAATCCCACGATTTTGTGAGACAACATTTTTAAGCAGTTGGGGCTGGCAATACTGATTTCAGCCAATCACAGAGGGGGAAGTGACCCTGCCCTTAGCAAGCCCAGAGGGGAATGGGCTCTGCAAGTCAGGTTTAAAATGGCAGGATGGGATTTACAAGACTGTGAAGGCACCTAACTCCCACAATGGGTATGTAGGTGCCTAACTCCTTTGTGAATCCCACCCAAAGGCACTTTCCCCGTATGCCTTAAATACATCCCTCATTTCTCCTTTCAGTGACTCCATCTCCAGATCCTGTCTGAATACAGCCCAGGCCTTTGACCCAGCCTCGGTGTCCAGTCACTGGGACAACCACTGGGTATATTGGATTGGATCACTTGCAAACGCTGCTTTCATGTCTATTATATACAGGTACGGAAGGAGCCTGAGCAGCTGCTGAGCTCAGCCTGTAGGGTGAGGCTAGTGTCAGGTCAGTTCTGGGATTAAATGGAGATTATTTGGATGGAAGGTTTTTCCTATCCCACTTTCCTCTGTGGCTAAGACTTTTATATAGGAGAGGCAGTGTGAATCTAATGGATAGAGTGCTGGCCAAGGATTTTGGCGATCTGGCATAAAGACAGGTCTACTTTGGAAAGTAACTGTGTAATAATGCCCCCCGCTTATTCCTCACATCTGGTCCCTATCTGTCTTCAGAGCCAGATCTCGTTACTTTACCAACTAAAATCTGTTGTATTACTTTATACCCATGCTAGCCCCTCAGAGCAAACATAGCGCTGGGCGAGGGGGCTCGATTCTATATTGACTCATTGATCATCAGCAGAAGCCTGACAGCACAATAGTTATTTCTCGTGATATATTAGCCAGAAAGAGCCCAGCTTGACTCTCAGATCCCATGCTGAGTTTACAGCACTGGCAGTCAGACTAACCATCTTTGCAGCAGGAAATCCACACTGCCAGCCGGACAGAGCGAGTGGCATTTACGTAATGCTTCACACAGGTCTGTCTCTGTTTTCCTGATAAATCTTTTCTAGCATTCAAGGTTTCTGTTGGCAGGAAGATCTCACAGGCTGTTCCTGAAATAAGACAAAGACTAGCTAGGGCAATGCAGCCCTGCAGGCATCTCTGTGTTCTCTACAAAAACATGAGAAAAAACCCTAATTGCTCTCCAAAAACCCACACGGGAAAACCTGCAGACAGAAAACTGTTTTCAAAAACACGTCTCCAATTTTATATATATATATATTCTGGCATGATTTAGGCCTCAATCCAGCTTTAAGACCATGACTAGTCCTATTGGAGTCAATTTGGACTATTCATGGGTGAGACTTTCAAAGATCCAAATGGCATCCTGGTGTCTAACTCTGTGATGGGTGGTGCTCACTGGCAGTGTCACCTACTGGTTAGGCTGCTAGCTCTCTACTTGCCCTGCCTCCAGTGCCTCCTAGTGGCCACTGTCACATCCCGGGGGGGTGTCGACCCAACCCGACCCTCCGTTCAGGTCACCAATTGGCCATATCCCTCTCTGGGGTAACCAAGTCCCAGGAAGACATCGGGTCTGGACGAGTGGGTATCCATGCCCTCCATAACCAGGTGGTTGGGAAGTGAGCCCAGGGCCCTGTGAGAAGCAACAATGTCTGGCCTCCAGCATGCTTTAAAGCTGCCTCCATGGGCTACTTCCTACCACTCACCACCCCACCAAATCTTACACTTGGACACAGTAGCAAAGACAAGGAGAGTAACTGGACCTTAAGCCCATCTGGGCTCAGCAGACAGGCTCGTCCTCCCAGGGGAAGGGGGCTGGTGCATGCTCTGCAGGTGGGAAGGGTGGGGCTGCCTGGGGCCCAGAGTTGCCCCTCAACCCCTTCAATTCTGGTGTGGGGTTTTACACCCCCCCATCACACACTCCCCCTGAAAGTCACCAGGAGTTAGGTGCCTTACTGCTATTTATGCCTAACAGAATGAATGATTCTTCATCTTTTCCTAAGAACTCCTTGGGCCTTATTTGGAGATCTCTGGCTGGTGTAACTCTGCTGAAATCAATGGGATTGTTCTTGATTTATCCCAGAGTAAGTAGGACTTCAGTATTAGACCTAATGTCTTCTTCTGAATGAACATTTCTGGTATCAAATTATCCAGTGGACATCATTTTATCACTTGGTTTTTTTGCATCCTGGAAAATTCTTTTGATTTTAGTCCATTTTGTAGATTAAAAGTGAAGGGAAGATGCTTATAGCAAACTATCAATCAATAATTTAAAAGGACAAAGCTAAAACCTTCCCACCACTGTAAATAAATCCTTGCTGTCTAGTTTGATGAACTCTTCAAATTCAAGATAAAGTCAAACTGGGGGTCTTTTGCTTGCTCTATTTTGTTAATAAAATACTGTTTTACTTTTTTTTTAATTATTTGATTTATTTGGGCATCGGTGATGTTGATTTTTTTCAAAACATTCTGATGTATTACTGAAAGAGAATGACAGTGAAATATTATCCAAGCTAATGTATGCCCTAGTAAAGTTTGGGATCTGGTCAATTTTGGATTTATTAGGTGGTATGGGCAGAGATCAGAGAGGTCCGTTAACCGGACGTGTCTGAGCTCTGTCCATAAAAGAGGGAATTTCACACTGGAGTTAACTTGAGAAAAAACATTTTTACTATGATCAGACTACTTGGCCAATCGCTTTACTATTTATTTGTATTGTGGTAGCACCAAGGAGCCCTAGTCAAGGCCCAGGACCCCAGTGTGTTAGGAGCTGTACAAACACAGAGCATTAAGACAGTCCCTGCCCCACAGAGCTAAATACTTTCTGTATTTATTTGCTTGCCCTCTGCCAAAACCAAACAAGCCGCTAGAGAATTAATTCCTCAGCCAGTATAAATCACCACAATCCCACTGCAGTCTATGGAGCTATGCTGATTTACATCACCTGAGGATCTGGCCCAACGTTGCCCCAATCAATCCCTGTGACACTGGGTGTGGGTGTGGGGCCAGAGCTAGGTTCTGGAGGTGCAGTGAGGGAGGGCAGGGGGCACTGAGACTTGATGCTTTGGAACAGCGCAGGTTTCAGCCTGCGATGCTTGGAGATCTCCATCCTTTGCCAGAGGCCAGGAGTCTTGAGCAGAGACATCCAGTGTAACCCACTGGTGAACGTGTGCTGTGTCTCCCTCTGTGCAGCGGACATGAGCCTGTTACATCCCACCTCAGGAATGTTGGCTCTTTAGCTGATGCGTTTAGGCCTGGAAGTCCCTGGTTCAATCCCCGGTGCATCAGCCACGCTGGTGGTGGCTGTCCATACACAAGGACCAATCCAAAGTGGGTAATTAAGCCTCTTTCTGAGAGTATTAAATAGACACAGATTAACAGTGAACAGGTGCTTGGATACAAGGTGCTGTCACTCATTTGTCATGACAGGCCCTCGGGCGACTTGTTGATGCTCCTCGCTGACACCAGGAGGTGCTTATAACTAACTTCTCAGACACAAGGTGACACTCTCCTCTCTTCTCCTTTGATGAAGACTAGTGTCTTCCAGTAGGGGGACAGGCAGCTCAAACGCCCACAGGCTCCATCTTCCCACCGTTCTTGGAGTTGGGTCTGAGCCACTCATGCTTTATATTTGTTGCAATGGTCCTGGCTCTCACTGCAGCAGTCAAGCAGGTGCAGGGGGCAGATGGCAAACTGCCCAGTGCACCTCTGAGCTCCAGGTGAGGAGAGAACTGCCCCAGCAGCCATCTGGCTGCAGGGTGACCAACCCCAACCATACATACCCCTGTCCTCCAAAATCATGGGATTTTAAAGACAATAAATATAGGATTCTTTATATTTACCTTATGGTTTTTGAGACACATGGGTCCTGCTTTCCAGCTTTTCTTTGCTACCATGAGGGCAAGAAATGTACTTTAAAAAAAATGAAAACTAAAAGTCTCACCAAATCCCATGACTCCAGAAGCTGGGGCTTTAGGAAAATCACCAAATATGGGCTTGTTTAGCCTTAAGAAAGGAAGATGGATGGGGGACAATATAACAGTTTTCAAATATGCTAAGGGCTGTAATAAAGAGAACGGGGATCAATTGTTCTCCATGTCCACCAAAGGTAGAACAAGAAGTAATGGGCTTAATCTGCAGCAAGGGAGAATTAGGTTAGATATTAGGAAAAATCTTTCTAACTCTAAAGGCAGTTAAACCCTGGAACAGGCTCCCAAGGAGGTTGTGGAATCCCCGCCACTGGAGGTTTTTAAGAACAGGTTGGACAAACCCCTGTCAGGGATGGTCTAGGGTTACTTGGTCCTGCCTCAGTGCAGGGAGCTGGCCTTGATGACCTCTCGCGGTCCCTTCCAGCCTTACAGTGCTATGATTCTATGACTGTGAGACTCATGATCAAATTGCGAGAGCCAGCAACACTTTTTTTTTGTCTGAGTCCTCCTGTAGCTGCATGGACGAGCCCCAGCTGGCATGAGCCTCAATCCCCCAAACTGTGACTGCAACCCAGAATTGACCCTCCTCCCCCGCCCCACACACCGGGGAGCAGGACTTTCACAGAAAGGAGGCTGCAATCAGCTTGCCCCCTCCACAAAGGCTGCCTGGGCATCAATTCCTGGAGGGCCCCAAACTGCAAACAATAACAATGCCACCTGGCAACGGTGGGTTAAAAAGCGCAAAATACCTTGGGAAAACATTGCCACCCACCCCCTCCCGCCCCTCAGCCCGCCAGCCAGGTGGTTTGCATCACCAGCACTGCAATTAGCTTCTGCCTGCGCCCTGGATTCAGAATGTGGTGGGTCAGGTTTCTTTGCACAAGACAGTTCATATGTACAGGAATGTTTGTGCTCATGCAGTTAGTCACGGCAAACACAGCCTAGGGCCAGATACTCCCTTGTGCTACTGCCCCTTTGCAGGGCTACGAAGGGGATTACACAGCGACACTGGGGCAACCAGTGACACCTAGGACACGGAGGAAACCTACTACTCCATCCACTGCCACCTTCTATTGAGTGACGTTCCCACAGGAGGTGGAATTTGAATGAAATCTCTTTAATGCAGCAGTAAACTTGGTGATGCTTCTTACTGCAGAGGATTGTTACTATATATAATGTTTTCACCTCCCTGCTTACTATAGCAGCAACCAAAGGTCCCATCATGCTAGGTGCTCTACATAGACACAGTAAGAGACAGTCCCTGCCCCAAGGAACCTGCAGTCTAAACAGACAAAGGAAGGATTGGGAGTGAAGCCCAGAGCAACTGAATAACTCACCCCAGTGACTCTGGCAGAGCCAAGAACTGATCCCAGATGTCCTGAGCCTTAGCTCAGTGCCTGGGCCACTAGACCATTCTCACATTTACTGTGTCACAGAAATGACTGTGCCCAGAAAGCACAATTGCGCTAGCAGCCTCTGCAGAAGGGTCAGAGCAGTTCTCTTAACTGAGCTGCCTCCAAATCAGGGGACAGGTAGTCGAAAAGATCCAAAATCGCCCTGCTATGAGCACGAAACCTCCGATCGAAACAAAACATTTCAACATTCTCCACTTTTTCATTTTGGCTCAGTTCAACGTTAATCGGTGTCCCCTGAGCAGCTATGGTGCCTCATGGGAGTTGTAGTTTGAGTGCCTCATGCCCCCATTCTCTTCAATTGGCTGGATTCCACAGCAAGACAACACCTCCCATGATGCAAGGTGGTCACAAACTCCCACAATGCACTGCATCACAGTACATCATGGGAGATGTAGTCCAGCCTGAGAGTCCAGCCTATAGAGGCAAATGGGGGCATGAGGTAACCAAACTACAATTCCCATGAGGCAATATGGCAGCTCAGACAGACATATTAATGTCGAACTGTCCCGAATCGATACATTTCAATTCTCTTTGACAAACTGGAATATTTTTGTAATTGTTCAAGCACAAGAAGAAACTCAGAGCCAAGACAGTGCAACATTCAGGCTTTTTTTCTTCCTCTCTGTGCACTGTCCTGTCCCATCAAGCACTCCCTGAAAGGAGAATTCACTAGGTTCCTAGAAATTACCCTATACATACGCATGCTATCATACTGCATAGCCCCCTATTGGGAAGCTATCTATCATAACAAGTCTGATTTGAGGTTGACCCAACCCAAAACAAAATATTTAGTTTCAATTTTCCCAATGGGAAATTTAAAAATAAAATTCAGCAACACTGAAATTTTCCCATGGAAAAATTTTGATTTTGCACAATCTATTTTTTCTATAGATATATATAGAAAACCCTGCAGTGTGATGGAAAACTCCTGACCAGCTCTAGGGGCAACACCAAATCTAGTTAATTTCAAGGAATGGGCTCCAAGCAGTTTCAGGTGTGGCCCCAGCCCCTGACCGCTCTACCAACTGTTGTGGCTTAACAATCTCGTTTTCCTTTCTCTCCCCTGTTACTGTGCCCAAGATTCATTTAAACAAGAGGGGCAATGCCCAGTAGCGGCGCCAGCTTTGCCGGCGCCCTAGGCGGCGGCAGGTCCCGCCCCCGAAATCCCGCCCCCAACAGCGGCGGCGGAAGGCCCCGCCCCCAAATTTCTACGGGCGGCGGGGGCGCAGGCGCCCCCAAAATAGCAGCGCCCTAGGCGACCGCCTAGGTCGCCTAATGGGAGCGCCGGCCCTGGCAATGCCTAACCAAGGCTCTGCTCCTGCAATGGGATAAGTACAGGCAATTCCTCGCACTAGTGCAGATTCCTAGTCAGGACGCCCTGCACGGACCCTTTTGCAGGATCGGGGCCTTGCTGAGTATACAGGGGACGTGATGAAACCGACAATACACAAAGCAGAGCAAATGCAAAAACCAACAAACCAAGAGACAGCGGTGGGGGTGGGGGGACATGTTTATCTCCATGCTCTCTCGGTTATGGACATCTTGTTCTGCATAACAGCAATAGGGTAACCTTTTTGAACAAACAGTTCCTGCTGGTGTCCGTTCCAGTGCGGATGTGTTCAATTAGTCACACACATGGGACAACAGCATCTCTGTGTCACTGACCCTTAGAAGGGGAGATAAAGGGTCAGAGACCAGGATGCGATAAGAAATTACATTAAGTAACCTCATGTAGACACAGGTCAGTGTGTCACTGGAGGGGACAGAGACGCCCAGGAAGAGGGTGCTATATATAGAGAAGCCAGAGAGCAGATCTGGGCACCTCTCCACTCATCAGTGGAGTGCAGCATTTCACCCAGCCTTTCTGGCAAGCGAAAACAGTTCCTTTGCTGCCCTTCTGTGAGGGAGGTGACAGACAAGGATGGATGCTGGAATAGCTGGGATCCTGAGTCTCTTTTTAATCCTCTCCACCATGTGCTTCATGCTTTGGAAAAACAACTGGAAACGAGGCCAACTCCCTCCAGGACCAGCCCCGTGGTTCCTTCTGGGAAACCTGTGGCAGAAAGACGTTCTGCCCCTGTGCGAATCCTACCAGAAGGTAAGGGACTTCCTTGCAGGCTAGTCTCACATTCCTGGCCTTGGGATGCCCTTGGTAAGTTGTTCCAAAGGCTAGGTACACTCTCAAATGTAGGCCTTAGTTCTCCACCTATCTGTGCTCAGTTGGTTACAATAGTCATTGTTTGTCACAGATCTTCCCCAGTATTCAAAATCCCACCCTTATCTCAGCTTTATGGCTCTTGGAGAGATTGTCAGCGATTTCTTTAGCTGATTAACGGAGCCCTCTCTGTACCTCTGCCCCTAGCTCAGCAAGAAGTATGGTCCAGTGTTCACCGTCTGGCTTGGACCAAAACCGGCTGTGGTGCTCTGCGGGTACAAAGCGGTGAGAGACGCTTTGGTGGGTCAAGCTGAAGTATTTGGTGGACGCGCTGCCATTGCCATTCATGAGAGAGTGACGGACGGATACGGTGGGTGTTTGGGTCTCTCCTCTTCTAGGTTATTTTATTGCGCCTTGGATTTATGGTGAAGTCTCTGACTGCAGAGGTCTGAGAAGAGAATGGATGAAAGCCCTAGACAAGAAAGGATGTTCTAGTGGTTAGGGGACTTGCCTGCGCCTTGGAAGATGTGGGGTCAATTTGTTGCTCTGAAACAGACTTCTTATGCACTCTTGGGCAAGTCGCTTAGTCTCTCTGTGCCTCAGTTCCCCATCTGTACAATGGGGATAATAGCACTGCCCTGCCTCACAAGGGTGTTAGGAGAATAAATACATTGAAGATTGTGAAATGTTCAGCTAACAGGGTAATGGGGACCAAATGCATACCTACAGAAAACAGCAGTCCCCAAGGGTGTGGCATTTCCCCACCCCTTATGCAAGGGCCAAAGAAGAGCTAGTCAAAAAATACCATTCTAAGAAAGTTTTCAGGAGTTGATTTCATTCTGTTCGGCTTGAAATGGTCTTTTTCACAATTTTTCATAGCATTTTTTCACCAGGTTTTCCGTAAACGAAAAATTTCCGTAACTATTTTTAATCAAAAATGTGAACAATTTTGTTAACCTCAACAATTTTTCACAAAGGAAGCTGCTTTCACTATATGTGGATTCTGGCATGTTACATAGAATCACAGGCCATCTTAAACCGGAGGCATTTATTAAATAAAACAGCTACTAACTATAGACCCAAACAAACAGACTTCCACACAGGTTGAGTTCCAGCTTTGTCACCCTTGTTTACCAGGGACCACATGCTGTCTGGAATTTTGAACAGCACACCCTAGAGACATCTACTGGCTGAATTATATGCTGCCTGTAGTTAATTTTCCAGAAGTTCCGGACTCTTTGTCTTTAGTAACCTGCCGTGGGTTTTGACAGTCAAATGATAGATTTTTAACTGCATCTTTTCAGGGCTCGTTTTTGGCAGTGAGAAGAAATGGAGAGAGCTCCGCAGGTTCACAATCGCTACACTGCGGGATTTTGGGATGGGGAAGAAGACAATGGCGCAGCGGGTGCAGGAGGAGGCTCAGTATTTGGTGGAGGCGGTGGCAGACATGGAAGGTAATTTGAACCCTATTCATTTCAATGTGCTGATACAAATAGAAGATACAGAATAGCCTTGTTGTCTCAAGAAGCAACACATATAAGTAAATGGGAGCGCTCTTTATAGGAACAGGGACCTACGCCCTTATCTTAAATGATTAAGGAAAGCCCTTTGGAATCAATGGAAAGACTCCAGTGCTCTGAGCCAAGCTTTTGGGCCCAGACCCTCCAAGCTACTGAGGAGACTATTTAAACTCCTAAATACCTTTGAGGACCTGAGCCTTAGCATCCCTCCCTTCCTTCCTGATGACCTGTTTCTGTAAAATAGTCAGTGCATCACTGAGCCTGGATGCAGATAGGGTAGCACAAATGCAGCACAGTTATTGCGGGAGAGACTGGGGATGGACCCTGTAGCTTTTGCCCACAAATCGGGTTGATATTGGGTAACTCTCATAGAAAGGTTCACTGCAAAAGGGAAAAAAATCTGAAGCTAAATTTCACAAGGCGACAGCTGTGAGAATTTCACTCTGAGTCCCAGCCCCTGAATGCACTTCCACCTAAAGGGCTAGGAACTGTGAGGACCCCGCAGAGTGTTCCTACGTTCCACTGGATGATGTATTTTTCCACATCCAAAGAGCAAACTGATACTTTCATCCAGAACGATCTTTAGTTTGGGTGCTCCCTTAATCTAAAATAAGAGAGAACAAAAATGTAGTGTCTCCCTGAGAGAGAGAGAGAGAGAGAGAGAGAGAGAGAGCGAGCACAGTATGTGCGTCTCCTTTGACAATCTGCACTGAGCTCTGAGAACAAAAATGGCGGCAGAGCTCTTCACAGAGGGAGAGAGCTTAGAAATGTACAGCACAAATAAAAACAGAAGAGTTACATAGCTAAATATGCCACGTGCTGGACTGTAATGGGTAGGTGAATGGGTTCCATCCTTTCTCCCCGCTACAAGAAGCACAAAGACAAAGCAGGTTTTCTGTGAGGATCCAGAGGTGAGAAATGGGCCTCCTAGATGCCAGCAAAGGAGAGGAAGCCTTCTGGACCCCAAGCTCAGAAGATTATGGGTGGGGTATTTATTGGGCATTCCTACAGCTCCGGAGGTGTGGAGAGGGTAGGAGATCTGTGTGCCCCTTCTCAGTCTCACCAAGCAGGTAGGAGTGGATGGGGCCAGGGAGCTGAGTGAGTCATTGGACCTTTCTCTGGACAGTGACTGGGCAGGACTCTTTATCTTGGTGGTTTTTAGATTAAAAGGGCTCCATCCTGGGGTTAATTGTAGTGATGGGCAAGAAGGGCATTATGTTTACAGGGGCAGGGAGGAACTCGGCTGCGAACAAACCAGAGATGCATGTTGCATTTGACTCTATTTGTTGTGCTCTCCCTTGCCTCCATGGATGCCACAGGTGAGGCGTTCGATCCCATATCCAGCATCAGGCATGCTGTTTCTAACGTGGTTTGCGCTGTTGTCTTTGGGAGTCGTTTCAGCTACAAAGATGAGGCCTTTCTGGAGATGTTGGGCATGATGGGGAACTACAGCCATTATTTCATCTCTCCCTTTGCACAGGTATGTACCAGCGCCTCCCCTCTGAGCCCATGGAGTACCTCCCCTCTGAGCCCATGAGGTATTTCTCCTCTGAGCCCATGGGGCGCCTCCCCATTCTGATACATCTCCCCGTTCAGTTCAAAGGGAAGGCAGTGGAAAAACTCTCCTTAACATCAGTGGCAGCTGGACAGATCCAAAGCCTTCTGCAGTTAATGGAGAAACTCACTGACTTCAAGAGCTTTGGATCAGACCCCTAGGTCCTGATACAGGGAAGCAACCCTCTTCAATGCACGTGCTTCAGTGGTGCCCTGAATGAGGGCCATAAAGAGCATTTTCCCACTTCCAGCACTGCTGTGCATCAGCTGGCCCTGTGCAGTCCCAGGCCAAAATCTTCCAAAGCGGCCACTGAGTTTTATGGGGCCTCCATTTTTACTGGCCACTTTTGGAAACGCAGCTGTCAAAGGTGTGGCTGATCGGAGTGAGGTGTTGTCACTCATGGATCAGGGCTGGAACCACATGTGACTACACATGTGAGAGAAATGATCATGCCTTGCCACCACATCTTGGGGGTCGGGGGGATGAAAGGGGTGCACCCACAATCTCAGAACAGCCCTATCACATCTCCTGTTCCCAGGTGTACAACACCTTTCCTGGCATCATGCGTTACCTGCCAGGACCACACAACAAGGTCTTCAATGAAAGTGAGAAGCTGAAGAACTTCATCCAAAAAAGGATTGACTCTCACAAGCAGACCCTGGAGCCAAGCTGTCCCCGGGACTACATTGACTGTTTCCTTATCAAGTCAGAGAAGGTACAGCAGGTCCTGAATGCCTTGGGGCTATTTCTAACTCTAATGACAGTAGCAAGAAGGGACTCCATTCAATGGGCGTGTATAACATTGCATTCAGACCTAGGTACTGACTGATCAGCATGTTACGGATTAATAGATGACATGGACATTATAATCCCAGCCTGGCCCCGTATCTCCAGCTCAGCCGGTAAACTGAGGCTGGGTGCTAGAGTAATAGCAGACTCCCAATCAAGGGCTTTGCTATGAGACTGGCCTGCTCTGAGTCTTAGCTAAGCGGCATCTTGGCCTAGCAGCTAAATCTGGGATTTAGGTGATCCTGGGTTCTCTTCCTCTCTCTGCCACTGACTGCCTGTGAGACCTTGGGAAATTCACTTTCCTGCTGTTTGTTATTCTGTAAAATGTCAGTAATAATTCCTACCCCGCAGGCTTAGCTGCCATTCCCAAAGCACTTTGTGATCCTACAACAGAAGTTGCTACTCGCGAGCTAAGTGACCCGTGTATTTTATAGAACTATCTGGGGAGGTGGATGCTGCTCAGGGCTATGAAACGCCGAGGACCCCAGATAGTGCTGAGGGCGAGGCGAATCCCAAGGCATGCCAGAATCCAGCAAAGCTGCTGTTCACAATCAAATGAACCCGTCTTCACCGCCTAGAGCTCTGGATGGGAACCAAACTCCCGTCGCAGGCATGCTGTGCAGCCTGGGGATGATTTTACAGCTGTCACTTTCTTTAAATCCACCAACCCACCCCTCTATCCATTTCCAGGGAAAGAGCACATCAGGGGATGTATTCAGCGATGAAAACCTGCTCATGGCAGTGTTTGACCTCTTTGGTGCTGGGACAGTGAGCACTGCCAATAGCCTGTTGTTCTTCCTCTTGGTGATGGCAAAGTTCCCACAAATTCAAGGTACAAAGAACTGGGGGGTGGTGGAGGGGGGGGTTCAGTGGCTTTAAGCCATGATGCAACAAGGGGATTGGTTCAGATTCTCTCCCTCTGAGTGTGCTCAGCTGAAGTGCCCTATAAGAACAGACTAGTAGGTCCTCTTCAACACTGTCCAAGGGCCCCTGTGGTGTGAGGGTCTTGTGCAGAGATCTTTGCTGGATCAGGCCCATTACACACACACACACGGTCAGGGTCTAGTCGCAGTTCACCCTTCTCTCTTCGCACCCTGCCTGAGCAGGATACACTGCCTGAGCCGGGGTGGGTGCCCATGGCATGCTCCGCAATATGTGGCTACCAGGTGACAGGCTAACCAGACAGAGGCTGAACCAGAGCGCTGCGTTTCCTGGTGCCTGTTCAGGAACATCTCTGCACTGCAATCGGAGGTGCTTGCAGCCCAGGCTGGCATACCCACACTAGTTTTAATCTCGTTAGTGCGGCTAAAAATAGCAGTGAAGACACAGCAGCATGGGCTAGCAACATGAGCATGGACCCAGGGGTGCTTGGACAGCCCATGCCACTGCATCTTCTTTGCCATTTTTAGCTAGCATGGGTAGGCCCACCCGGCTGCAATCTCACCTCTGGCTGCCCTGTAGACGTACCCTCAGGGGCTAAAACCAGGCCTTTCACTCCAGTTAGGCTGCTCTGTGTTTAATCTCCAAGCTCCCTCACAGCGAAGGCAAGGGGAGGTCAGTGCAGCAGCTTTACAAAGCGACAGCTCTGAGTCTAATCCTTTGCAGCCAAGGTCCAGCAGGAGATCAGGAAGGTGGTGGGGGCGACCTGTGCCCCCAGCATGGAGGACCGGGTGAGGATGCCATACACCAACGCAGTGATCCATGAGATGCAGCGCAGCCAGAAAGGGCAGATCGAGAACTTCCCCCGGGCAGTGACTCAGTGCACACAGTTCCGGGGCTACACCATTCCCCAGGTGCAGTAACTCCTCCGGGCGCTCTCAGGGGAGGGGTGGAGGGCAAGCCTTGGACTGGAGCTGCATCCCCTCCCCCCCGCAAATTGTTTGCTTGTTTGTAAAGGTCCTGGCTCTTTCCCGGTCTCTGGCAGCACCGCACTCTTCAGCACAGCGGGCAAAGGGTTGTGACTCTCGCAACTGATGCTGCTCCTAGTTCGCGGCGAGTGTGATTCCACCTGCTTTGGGTTCTGATGATCTGAACTCACCTCTGCCCATGAGCCATGCTGCTGCAGCCCAGAGCAGCACAGGTGCTCCAGCCAGGCCTGCCTTTCTCCCCATGGCAGGGAGCTGCTAGACTGACAGCCTGTGTGATGCTGGAATGTGCCCCCCCCCTCCCCTCCCCAATCTCCTGGAGCCTCTGGCCATGCCGTAAAGCCCATCTGTTCCCCAAGCATGTGGCGTGAGGGTGGGCTGCAGGCCTGGGCTCATGTGACTTTCCTGTGTCCAGGTGGGCGGGGCAGCCCTGTCTATTAATCTTTAAGGGGTCAGCATCCTGAACTTAGCATGGGCACCTCTTGGGGTTTTTATAAATCTAAAATAAATAATTCCTGGCCTGGTCTCAATTTCCTGCGACCCAGCTCTGGCTCCAAGCCAGCCCTGTGCAGAGGGGCTATACAACAACGAAGATCCACTTAAGCCTTCCCTGAATGGGACGTCAGTGGTTACTTGCCTTGGCCCCTTTGCAGACTCCTTCTGTGCACAACCAGACTTTCCATCTGTCTCCACTGCAGGCTGCTTCTCCGCTGATAATCAAGCGAATCCATTACCGTATTTAATGTCTGCTTTTCCTGTCTCCTTCTATCCTTTATCTTCACAGGGCACAGCTGTTATTCCAATGATCAGTTCTGTGCATTCAGACCCAAAGCACTGGGAGACTCCAGAAGAGTTTAACCCAGGTCATTTCTTGGACGAAAAGGGGGAATTTAGGCCAAACGAGGCCTTTATGCCTTTCTCAGCAGGTAAAGCCTGGGATTTACAAAGGTCTCTGGCTGCTTTTTGCTGTACAATGAGACTGTGTCAATGACCTGGCTCCTGCTCCCAGCAAAGTCAACAGCAAAATGCCCGTCTGAGTCTGTCTTCACTGCAAAGTTAACTCAGGCTCTTCCCCAGGCATTGTCCCTAACCCCCCTCCTGTCCACACACAACCCCCGCTCACTTGAGTGTAAAGATGCTTTCAACCCCGGATAGCTGGCCCAGCTCGGTTTATAGGCTAGCACTCGGGTGCTGCTTTCACTCGGGCTGGGAATCTGCCCACTTTGCAATGAGGAGGCAGGTTAAATCACTAGAGTGCTGGTGGTCCCCCAGTGCCTTCCCACAGTTCCCCTGTGTGTTTGGAAGGACAGACAAGCTCACCCACAAGTCACTGGGAAAGAATCACAGAGCAGCTCAGCTCACTGCAGCACCTTGGGATGTGCCCCCCAAAATCCTAGCAACTCACACAGGGGAGCATAGCACCAGTGAGGACAGAGCAACTCGGGTAGGGATTTCACACCCAGGCAAGGCTAACCCAGGTGCCCATCACCCATGCTAACTCTGCAATGAAGTCATATGCTAAGAAGAGTAGGATGGGAGTTCTTAGGGTATTTCTACACTGCAATATATGCCCAGGGTTCAAACACAGGCTCAAGCCTACCTCCCTTTCTGTCTACACACAACTCATGTGAACTCAGGGCTTGAACCTCACAGGGGTGCAGGGTTTGAGCCTGAGTCAAGCCAGGAGCCAGGGTCCAAGCTCTGCAGCTTAGATGCAGCCCCACTGGATTTGTGCTTTGGGAGTCCACCATAAGTATCCCATGACCAACTTCCTTTGTCCTCTGGACAGTCAAGTTTGGTGGACAAATTTTCCCACACTGCACCTCAAACAAAGGGCTACATTTTGGCCACATTTTGAGAGGGCGCTAGGAAGTCTCGGACCTGGGTGGTTGGACTTGGGCCTGCATAATGCAGTGGAGATGGTGGAGCCCCAGCTTGGGACCCAGGGTTCAGCAATTCCTAACCTTGGGTTACAAATGCGTGTAGATGCTCAAGCTGTAGGTTAACAAACCCAGGGTCTGCTAACTCAAGTTCTACTAACCCTAGGCCTACATTGCAGTGCAGACATACCCGGGAAGTGCATTTCAACCCTGGCCTATGCACCAGTTCTGAAGGATTAAATGGGACTGAAGTGGCGCATGAACCGTGTGTTGGCTCCTTTGCAGAGGGCTGAATTTCACCATGATCATGGCTTGTAATAAGCATTCCACTGTAGGGTAGGACAATTATGTTCCCAAAGCCACTTCCAGCTGACGCTGAGATGTTCAGCTGTAGGGATCAGATTGCAAATGACTGTATGTGGTGGTTCAGAGGAAAGAATTTCACACCTGTCTGGATGCTGCTTGTCTGCAGATAAGCAATGTTTGGGGAGGGCTGATTATACCAAGTGTAAACTACACACACTCAGGGGAACGCTCTGTTCCCCTCAAGTGGTGGCAGAACCCTCTAGGTAGGTTGATGAGGCTACTACAATGTTACCTAACGGAGCTGAATCTTTTAGCTCAGACATTAGCAGAATATGCTTTTAGACCCTGAGGTTGCAAGTTCAATTCCATCTCCCAGTGATCCGACGGGGGGCGCAGTTTTGTAAGTGTCACCTGTTTTGGCATTACATGCCAAGCACAACTCGTTCTGTCTTTGCAAGTTAGATATTTTGGGTGGGATTTTCAGAAGTGCCTGAGGGAGTTAGAGGCATAAGCCCCATTGAAAGTCAATGGGAGTTAGGCACCTCACTCAGACGGTTTTGAAAATCTCTCCCCTTGTTTCTGGGAATGTCAGATTTGGGACGCTCCTGGTTTCATTTGGAGGGATTATTTGGGTGGTATGATCAGGTTGGCCGAAGTGGGGATTTGCCCAAGTCTGTCCTTGTAACAGGAGTCCATTCTGCTCAGATCTCACAGAAATCTCTCATTGATCATGAGACAGATCAAATAAATACTCCCATCGCCCAGTCATACAGCAAACCAGTGGTAGAACTGTGTGTGGAACCCCAGAGTCCTGGTTTTCATGTCTGTCTATGAGGCTTCAATGATCTTTCGATAAAGAACAGCTATGGGCAGCGCCGGCTCCAGGGTTTTTGCCGCCCCAGGCAGCCAAAAACCAAAAACAAAAAAACAAAAAAAAAAAGCCGCGATCGCGATCGCAATCTGCGGCGGCAATTCGGCAGGAGGTCCTTCGCTCCGAGCGGGAGTGAGGGGCCCGCCGCCGAATTGCCGCCGAATACCTGGACGTGCCGCCCCTCTCCCGAGTGGCCGCCCCAAGCACCTGCTTGTTAAGCTGGTGCCTGGAGCCGGCGCTGGCTGTGGGGGCCCTGAATTATTGCTCACACGGCATAGGAGGAAGGGCCTTTGGCCATTAAAGTAATGTGTGGTTGTGCTTTGTTTGGGTAGAGGGTAGGTTGGTGGGTCTCTGAACCCATGCCTATTGAACTCAAGAGAAAGCCTCATATTGACTTCAGTGGGTGTTGGATCAGGCCTTTAGCCTGTTTCTGTCGGTCTGTCTCACTTCCTTTTCTTTCCCAGGAAAGCGGATGTGCCCAGGGGAGGGGCTGGCCCGGATGGAGCTGTTTCTCTTCTTCAGCACATTGCTACAGAACTTCACCTTCAAGCTAGAGACCGATCCCAAAGAGATGGACATATTATCTCTGTGGGTGGACTGCCAGAACAAGGGGCCATACTGCAAATTCCACGTCATCAGGCGCTAAGTGTCTGCCTGAGAGTGCGAGCAGGAAGGGAGAGAGTCGCTTAGAATATTCAAAGCAATTGGGATGTACTGGGCTAGAGAAATGAGAATGCAGAGGAAACATCCACTGTGTGCTAACAACTGATTGCTGAGAGCAAGGGTGGTTAAAGTGTTGGACTGGGGCTCAGAAAATCAGGGTTCAGTTCCCAGCTCTGACACAGACTCCCCGTGTGACCTCGGGCATGTCACTTAATCTCTCTGTGCCTCAGTGGCCCATTTATAAAATGCAGATGACAATAATACTGCTGTTTTCCCACCCTGTGTCTGTCTTTTCTACTTAGACATAATGGCGACTGTCTCTCTTGCTAAATATTTGTACAGCATCTAGCACAATGGGAACCTAATTTTGGCTGGGGCCTTTACATCCTACTGTAACAGAAATAATACCAGCCACCCCTGGATTGTCACATCAGTGTACCCTGTTCATTGTTTCAAATCAAGAACAATGCAAAACAAAGTCCCTTCACTGCCCCTGTCTACTGCAAACACCCCTTGGGGGAGGCAGATGATAGTACAGAAAAAAGAGGATTTAAAAGTAAAATACAAGCTTTAAAACTGCACTAGCAGGCTGGGGTTTTAGTTTCAATGGGTGCAATTTTCTAAGTCAGTCAGTGACTTAGGCTCCTAAGTCCCATTTTCAAAAGTGATTTAGATACTAAGGAGCCTAGAGACCTAGGCTCCTAAGGGTGAGATTTCCAAAAGTGCCTAGTTAGGTGCCTCACTTCCATTGAAAGTCTATGGGAATTAGACACTTGGGTCATTTAGGCATTTTTGAACTTTTTACTCTACATCTTTAGAGACATGCCTGAGGCCATGTAACTAGCAGGCAGAATTCTTAATAAAATCACCCCTGGTAAATATTCACACACACACTTACTTGTCAGTACAATAATTTGTCAATAGGCCGGGATTTTCCCACGGCAGAACATACCAGTATTAATGTAAAATTCTCCCCAGTACTGAGGGCTCACGTGAGGCCTTCCAAGCCCCCTTGAAGCCCTGTGGGTCTTGCATGTTCCCTTGGCGCTAGGCCGAAGTTCATCCATAATGAAGACCTGGGACATTTTCAAAAGCAGCCTCTGATTTTGGGTGCCCAGCTCACCAGTGTAAGGGAGAGGAGGGCCAGGCCCAGGTTCCTGTAAGTCCTGGACTGGGTTGTCATGAAAGGGGCCGCTGGCTCCATTGCAGACACAAATTTGTGACTGCCCGCTCAACCCCCCTTTGACCCTCAGATTTGCTGTGTCACCGGCTCTGCTCCTTTGTACCGGGAGGGTGGACTGGACCTACCTGTGAGGAGGGATGGAGGTTTGCGATGCTGGGCCCTTGGCGGAGGTGGGGTCACCAGTGTGCCAGGTGGGGACACATCATTGATTTCTCTGCAACAACAAGAAAGACTCAGAATGAGAGACGTCAGTCATTTTTTCACCCATAATTATACCCAAAGCTGCATTAATGGAATTTCTCCGGCAAAGGGGAGTCTAGAACAACCAGAGAAAGGGATAAAAACTACAGTTTTCAAAAGTGGCTTGTGATTTTGGGTGTCTGTCTGAGGCACCATGGGCCAGATGCTCAGAAATGCTGAGCACCCACAGCTCCAGCTGAAGTCAATGAGGGACTGAACTGGTGTCCCACTGCTTCCTGCTGGCATGGTTGGTGTTTGCACTTTCATTAGAGAGGAGAAAATTGCCAGCTCCCAGTGAATTTGGAAGAAGGATGCATTGGAAGTTAAAGCATGGACTGGAACTCTGGAGTGCTGGCTTCAGTCTCTGTGCAGCAGGGATCAGGGCCTGCAGCAGAAGCAGTCTCCTGGCAAGCCCAACAGCAGGCCTGCAGCCGGCTGCCTGACTGACTGTACCACCTGACTGGTCAGGAAAGGCAGCTGGCTGGCTGGCTAAGCACAGCAGCAGCAACTGCTCTCTGGCTGCTCAATGTGTTCACATCTGTGCTGCAATCCTCCCAGTGTCTGCTGCTCCTACCTTGCTCCAGCCCTGCTCCTAGTCCTGTTCTTACTTTGTTCCCCTGTCTTGCTCTTCATCTTGCTCCTGGTTCCAGCTTCCTCACTCTGACCCGGGTTCCTGATCCCAGCTCTGGTCCTTGACTTGGCTATTAGTTCCTGGTTCCAGCTCTTACTCCTAGCATGGCTGCTGGTTCCTGACTCCAGCCCTGACCTTTGGTTTGGATCCGCTTCCCTGGTTCCTGCTCCACCCAGCAGGCCTGACTGTCCACAGCATCCTTGGGCAAGTTACTTCACCTCTCACCAAGCCTCAGTTCCCCACCCATGCAATGGGGATAGTAAGACTTCCTTCTCTCCCACACCATGCGCTAGGTCCATTTAGACTGTAAGCTCTTTGGGGCACAGACTGCCTCCTACTATGTGTTTGTCCAGGAATTAGCCCAATCTCAACTGGGGCATCTTGGTGCTACCACAATCGAGTGGAGGAGGAAACGGTTAAGGTTTATCTGATTTTTTTCCCTCTGTGCTTTTAATCTTCCAGCAAACCTTTTTCTACTAAGAAACACACTGTCTTTGGAAAGATTAACCCAACCCTTCTGTGACGGGTTCAGTCACAGAGACCCCCTTGGGACTGTCACCTGATGTGCTGAGACTACCTCTGAGCCCATTTTCCTTGCCAGCTTGGGACTTCAGAACCCTGTCTTATTGAGCCAGATACGCTAACCTGCTGCAACACAGACCCAGGGTCTGAACCACGTCCCCAAAGCTGCAGACTTAACTGAAAACAGCTTAGCAAGTATTCCTGTCTCCAGCACCCAGACACCCAGCTCCCAATGGGATCCAAACCCCAAATAAATCTGTTTTACTCTCTATAAAGCTTATACAGGGTAAACTCATAAGTTGTCTGCCCTCTATAACACTGATAGAGAGATATGCACAGCTGTTTGCTCCCCCAGGTATTAATCACTTACTCTGGGTTAATTAATAAACAAAAGTGATTTTATTAAGTATAAAAAGTAGGATTTAAGTGGTTTCAAGTAATAACAGACAGAACAAAGTAAGTTACCAAGCAAAATAAAACAAAACACACAAGTCTAAGCCTAATACATTAAGAAACTGATTACAGATGAAATCTCACCCTCAGAGATGTTCCAATAAGCTTCTTTCACAGACTGGACTCCTTCCTGGGCCCAATCCTTTCCCGGGTACAGTTCTTGTTAGTTCCAGCTCAGGTGGTAACTAGGGGATTTCTTCATGACTGGCCTGCACGTATGCAGTGGAGACTTGCAGGTAAACAGAGCCATCTACAGTCAATTGTCCTAGACAATGGGAGCCATCAAGATTCTAAACCACCATTCATAGCCCATACTTCGCATAATTACAATAGGACCTCAGAGTTATGCTACACATTCCTAGTTTCAGGTACAAGAATGATACATTCATACAAATAGGCTGATCACACTCAATAGATTATAAGCTTTGTAATGATACCTTACAAGAGACCTTTTGCCTAAAGCATATTCCAGTTACATCATATTCACACTTATAAACATACTTTTATAAAGCATTATGGAGTGCAACATCACATCTTCCATCTTTGGGGAGAGAGAAGAAGCCAGGTGGTCTCATCCTTGGTTTGGTCTAGATGCACCAGGATCCACCTGAGTGAAGGGTGAGCAGCAAAGTCCAATGGGGGAAGCCTGGAGACTGAAGTGGAAGAAGAGGAGCCAGCGGCCTGAGGCTTTCGCCTCCTTTCTTTCTACGCTGTGATCAGTGATTCACTGTCACCGTTCACCACCAGCAAAGCAAAGCGATGCACTTAGTCCGGCTCCCATTGGCCGTTGGCTGGAGAAGAGCTGTTGGAGTCCGGCACTGCTGATTCTGGCGCACAGATGGAAACTGCTAGAAAGGCAAAAGAGGTCAATTGCCGCAGTGCCACAGCACCCTCCTGTTAGCGCCTTAGGGTGACTATTCAAAGCTAAACTTTCACTCCCGAGATGTGGGAGGAGCCAGAGGGAAGTCATTTGTACAGCGCTGGAGAGCTCTCTCTGCGATGGGTGTAAAATGTTCTGTGCAGGGGAGAGCTTGGTCGAGCTGCAGCAGCGGGATTGGTTGGGGGTGGGGAGTAGAGACTGTGCTGCTGTTTCGCAGAATGTGAAAAGCCAACGCCTGAGGATCTGCAGTTCGAGTGGTGCCAGGCAATGCAATGCTCTCCCAGCTGCTCACAGGGGCTCTCGCCGGTCTCGTGGGGCTAAAGCTCATGTCTTCATGGAAGAAGAAGTGAGATCTGCCTCCAGGACCCACACCCTGGCCTCTGATAGGCAATCTGCACCTGCTAGACTGAGCACCTCCCTACAAAACCTCCATGGAGGTAGGCAAGATCCTGACCTTGCCTGTTACTTCTTTATGCACAAGCTTTTGGCGGACAGAGGGGGGAATGTTGCAATTTATTCCAGAAAGTGCATTGCTCTGTTTGCCCAGCAAATTTCCTGGAGCCTTCTCTGTGAGCGAGGCAGCAATAGCTGAGGTCAGCCATGGCACAAAGAATCAAGCCAAATACAGCAGGAGAAATCGCTGAGCTAGGTTGCACCTGGAAGTGGAACTTTTCTCTCAAGTAGGTTTACAAGCTCTTTTGTCTGCGTGACTCCTAGGAGAGGGTGGCTTGCTCGCTCTGGCCTGTCTCCTGGAGTCCTGGAGTACAGTATCATTTCATAAGCCTTGCAGCCTCAGGGGATGCTGTTATTGCCAATGTCTGCGTGTGAAACTGGCGACATGAGCAGGGAGTTAACCACCTGTCTCTCGGCCTGTCCCTGCAGGTCACCGTTTCATGAGCCCAATATGACACACTGGTGGCCCAAATGTGATATAATCCATCATGTCGAGTTGTGTCAGCTCACTGAACATCAGCTAATATAACACACAATGGTTTGTTTCTTAACGTAGCTGAGTGTGTGATGTATAGGAATCTACTGACTGGTCCTGTCACCCACTGCAAAGCCCATGGCAGAGTTTGCCTAGCAGGAATCCAGAGGTGACAGTCCTGTCAGTCACATTTTTTTGTGTTATTGGCACATCTAAGGCTGTAATGACTCCCCCTTCAATGTTCTGTGATTCCATTCCATGGGCTCAGCCCCACAAGTTTAATCAGATCCATACTCTTCCAATCCCCTTCTGCACCTGTCCAGACATCATCAGTCCCACAGTCCTGTCACACCACACCAAATCTATTAATACTTCCAAACCCTCCTTACGCACCACTCTCCCCCATCACCAGCATTTCGTGGAGGCTTCTGCCCCAATCTGGCTACTGTTCCTCACAGCCAACTTTATGCCTCCCTGATTCTTGGCCCAACTGTGGGCTAAAATGACCTTTGGTGTAACTCAGAGCAATCTCAGGGCTGCTCTAAGTTGTGCTGGCTGCTGTGATTCCCACAGGGACAATTTCACCAGCTGAAGATTGGGTGGAGTCTCATTTCTCCCACCTCTGGCCTAACCCTGACAAGCCCCAACTCCTACGAAGTGGGGGCTAAAAACATAACTGGCTTCAGGACTGAGCTTGATACGTTTATTGAGGGGATGGTATGATAGGGCTGCCTACTATGGCGTAGCAAAAATCCCCAACTGCTGGAAATGGGACACTAGATGGGGAGGGCTCTGAGTTACTACAGAGAATTCTTTCCCAGGTATCTGCCTGGTGGGTCTTGCCCACGTGCTCAGGGTCTAACTGATCACCATATTTGGGGTTGGGAAGAAATTTCCCCCCAGGTCAGATTGGCAGAGACCCCGGGAGGGGGAGAGAGGGGTTCGCCTTCCTCTGCAGCATGGGGCATGGGTCACTTGCAGGTTTAAACTAGTGTAAATGGCAGATTCTCTGTAACTTGGAGTCTTTAAACCATGATTGAGGACTTCAGTAACTCAGCCAGAGGTTAGGGGTCTATTACAGGAGTGGGTGGGTGAGGTTCTGTGGCCTGCAATGTGCAGGAGGTCAGACTAGATGATCATGATGGTCCTTTCTGACCTTAAAGTCGGTGAGTCTATGAGGTAACAGGTGATGCAAAAACCTGCTGATGCCAGCTGTATACTATCTAAGGATTCCCATACATGGGGAAATCCTTGGCTGCCTGCCTAGGGCCACTTGAAATGACCTTTTCACTTGTACAAAGCCTGCTGAAGCAGCACAAATTGGCCCTTAGTGAGGACTGGGAGTCCGGCCCCATGGCCTGGAAGCTCCCGCTGCAAAAAGCATAGAGACACCTTAGCTGTGAAGCATTGGTCCCGATCTGAACCCTTCCCAAACAGAGGTGGCATCTGCAATCTGGCAGAGTGTAACGATAGTTTGAGATCGCAATACGTGACCATTCCAGGCTGCCTGCTGTTTGTTATGGTCTGTCCCTGGAAGATGTTTTTAAGTAGAAGCCCTCAACTCAGGAACTAGTTACCACCCCTCAGTCCACCAGGGCTGTCACTGTGTTCCTCTCCCAGGGCGCCCCCCAGGCCTGGGATGGGGCCTCTGCACTCATCCAGCCTCTGGTGTGCAATGTCCAGGCAGTCTGCCATGCAGGTCTGCTCAGGGGCTCAGCCCTCCGGCTGGGTCCAGGAGGGCCCACCCCTCCCAACAAAAGGAGAGGGACACAAACATGCTGTGACATGGGCACAGAGAGCCCTTGGTGAGCCGTGGCCCCAGTCTGGTTCTCAGGCTAGTCTATAATAGCCCCAGACTAGTGGGTCAGAGTTGGGCCCTCCCACCCTTCAGGGTCACTCAAGAAGGCTGGAGGCCTGCTGCTCTCTCTCATCTGCCCCCAGCTGTACTGTGGTTACCCCGACATCTCTCACAGGCGTGGCAGGGCAGGCTGAGCCCACGATAGCTCATTAGAACCCCAGGTTTCCTAGCGTTGGGTTGTGTAACCCATCACAGAGCCCAGGCTGGTTGACCTTCAAGGCTTGTTGCACAGGCTTGTCCTACCTGGGGGAGGGGCGGGGGTATCAGATGAAGGAGCCATGAGTGGGTGAAGGGGGAGAGGGTTAGTTCTGATGGGTGGGGTTGGAAGATCGATATGTGAACATGGCCCCTTGGGAAATGTGTCTGTAATTTCTAAATGAACAGTGTCTCTGGATGGGGACAAAGTGACACCGTTAACAAGGAGCCTGATCCAAAAACAGCTGAAACCAATGGGAGTCTTTCTATTGCTTGAAACCAGGGACTTTGGATTGGTGTGAAGCTGGCAGAATCCTGCATGTTAAAGTGTCTCTTGAGTAACGTGCAAGTTGCTGCAGTTGTGCTAAGAGGGCAGCTGCGGCCTTGCCAGTGAAGCAATAAGTTGCTGCAAGGTGTACAGTGGGGAGACACTGGGGTGTGCCTCCGATGGCATAAGAGCCCCTAGGCTGAAGTCCAACCACCTGAGAAGTGCCCCACAGCGTCCCCAAGTATTGTATTCCCTGCTGGAGTATTTTCCAGCAGCCACTGCAAGGAAAAGCAGTTCCTGAGGAAAGAAGGTAAAACCGAATCCCAAGGAATCCTGTGCTGTGGCTCCAAACCACTAATGCACGGAGCAGGAAACAGACACTACAGAACTGCTGGTGTGTTCCTGCATTTCCAATGGACTCGGACCTGAACCCCCTGGGTTTTAAAGTAAGGTCTCTTTACTGGATTCCTACCATGTCTCCTCCGCTCGCTTAATTCCTCCCTCTCCCTTTCAGCTAGGGGAGAAGTATGGAAATACCATTTACTTTGGCTGGAGGCCAGGCATGGGTCTCTGTGGAGTTACAACACATTGGAAGAGGCTCTTTTAGGATAGTGAGGTCCACGGTGCCAGGACAGGTGGACCTCTGCACCCCGGCTACACTGATGACTGGGAGCCGCTGGAGGTAACTCCATGCCTCAATCCCCTGCCCCAGCCCTGAGCCCCCCCAAACCCCTCATCCCCAGCCCCACCCCAGAGCCTGCACCCCCAGCCCAGAGCTCTGAACTCTCCTGCACCCCAACCTCCTGCCCCAGCCCAGAGCCCCCTCCCACACCCTGAACCCCTCATCCCCAGCCCCACCTTACAGCCCTCACCCCAACCCTCTGCCCCAGCCCTGAGCCCCTCCCACACCCCAAACCCCTCATCCCTTTGGGTCGCGGGCATTTAACAATTTTCTTCAACTGGGTCCCCAGAAAAAAAAAGTTTGAAAACCACGGTCCTAGAGTGATTCACTGGCTGGTGAACCATCTAGTGGCTGGGCATGGCATACCAGGCTCCTCTCCTCTGGTGCCACAGCTAAACACCATTCAGGCCAGCTGGTGATCCACTTCTTCTTGTGTTTTGGCCCTCCAGCCAGGTCACGTTATGTCCCATCCCTTCCAGGGTATCAGCATCCCAAACAAACAGTGCCTCAGACACTGGTCATCGATATGTTGTCTTCTGCCCCTCGAGGGCTCCCTTTCCGTCCCACTCTTCCCTCAGAGTTGTGGCCCCAGGGCTTCTCCCTGAAGTCTCTCAACCAAACTCAAACCCGAATCAAAACACAAAAGTAACTTCAGCTCCTTCCCTTTTAATCCTTCTTGGATCCTCCCCAGCTCTCTGCAGAACACTGAATCTCAGTGTTACCTGCCTGGAGTTTTGCCCCTAATTCAGGGCCTATCACAAGAGACAACTCCACTCGTGTAGCTTCTCTGTGGTTCTGTTTCTAGAGAAGGAGGAACACTAGACCATTTCTCTCCTGGGCTATGCCTCAGCTCCTCCCCAGTTGGGTCTGATAATGAATAGAATCCACACACCCTCCAGGTGTCACCTGGCAAACTAATTGGGCCCTCCAGCTCCTCTTAACCCTTTGAGTACCAGTGCAGGGTTTATGCACCCATCACATGTGGGTTACAACAGGACACACTCATCAGCTCCCAAGAGCAGATCTAGATGGCAGGGGAGGGAGCTCACGCATGTCCCTTGGGAGCAGAGCCAATATTTGGCCCCATGAAGGAGAATCTCAAGGGCTTTATCCTGAAGAAGCCTGGGACAGTCCCTACCATAGACTGGTCACTGGTGCTGAAAGGAACAAGCGGCTGGGGTCCCCCTTCTGCAGCAGGAGCCGAGGGCTTTCGCTCTGTCCTACATGCTGTTAAATGATTCCATTAAGTGTGAGGTGTGCCCCACCGGATTGCTGCGCTGAGCCTCCGTGCGATCCTCACAACGGCCCTGTGCTCTGTGGCAGGTACATCACTGTGGTCAGGAGGGAGGGAGTGATGGGGGAGCCCCAGAATGCTAAGGGTGGCCCTGCTAGTTGTAATGTTCTGGCCTCTTGGTGGGTGGGAATGAACTGGCTGCTGCTGGTGCAGGCCGTGTAACAGGTGCTCTCCTTGGGGCTGCTCCTGCAGCAGCTCCTGCAAAGAGAACTCCTGCCCTGGTAGGAGCACGTGGGGGACGCAGCACACAGTTCCTTCACACATGCCAACTGTCCAGCTGCTCCAGCAGTGCAGGGAGTTGGGGCCGAGCTGCTGATGCACTGAGACACCCCAGCAGTCCCTGCTTCCTCAGCTCTAGCCTGGAAGCTGAAGAGCCTGTACCTTGGGAGGGAGCCTGAAGATCTGTTCTCCATGTGAATCCCCACAGCCACCCAGGGGAGACACACTTCTCCCCATCTCCACCAGCTTAGGAGACTTGCTCCCCCACCAGCTAGGGGAGACAGGATCTCCTGGGCATCAGAGGCTGGGGACTCAGAAGGTAGCCTGCTCAGGCCCCGGATGCCCTCAACTAAAAGCATGCCCAGCACTTGAGCCAGAATGACCCTTTATTTTCCTTTGAGGAACAACGCAGTAAGAAAGAAAGAACAAAAATAAAGTCTCAATGAGAGAGTGAGCACACTGTGTGTCTTTTGTAACAATCTGCATCACTGAGAACAAAACAGCAGCTGTCTCTGCAGCAAGAAGGGGGAACTTCCCTCCATTGAAAAGTGAAGTACACGCGAAACCAATTGCAACTGACACAAGCTGCATGCAATACGTCATACTTACTGGAGCCCCAGTCCGATATGGATCTCAGCCCCCCAATCCGAGGTAGCTTGACAGTGTACCAAACCCTATTCTCCTCATGACTCACCCTTGCCTGGGATGGAAAGTCTCAGGCTCCCAGCCACGAGGGAAAGTCTAGCTCAAGGAGACATACCCGCGTGAGCTCAGATCAGGCTAGTGTGCTAAAAACAGTGTACTCGGGGTGATGTGAGCTGTAGGAGGGGCTAGCCATCCTGAGTATTGTAACATTCCCATGGCACGTACTTGGGGCAGCTAGCCTCTCCCGTTGCTTGTGCCGCTGTGGCTACTCTCTATTTTAGCGCAATAGCTGGATCAGAGCTAGCACGGGTAGGTCTCCTTGTCTTGTGCTGGGAATTACACCCCCATGTGCAGCTCCAAGTGTAGACGTACCCTAAGGCTGGAAGGAGAGTGAAATCTAACCCAGGGGAGAAAATCCATGCAGGACAATGGGCCAGGGCTAGGTGTGCTGGGGCGGCCATTGAGATAGCAGCAGTGATAGAATGGAGTGAGCCACAATGAGAGATGTTGGCTGCACCTAGGGGAGTACTTTAGAGAGCAGTAGAGGGGATGAAGTCTGGTAGCACAGGTAGGATAGGCAGCAGCACCCCCATTGACTGGACAGAGCTGATCTTTAGAAGACACCTGGCTAGCTTTACCACGCCACAGAGCAGTTAGTAGGGGCCCCATGCGAGACTCCACTTTCTGAAACATAACTTAAATCAGTAAATGTCACAAATACATTTACTCTCTTAAGTCCCAATTCAGCAAAGCATTTAAGCATGTGCTTAACTTTAAACACAAGAGTTGTCCCTATTGTGCAGAAGCCTGTACTCTAAGTCAGTGTTTCTCAGCCTTTCCAGGTTGGCAAGTCCTTATTTGAAGTTTAAAATGTTCACAACTTCCTTATGTTTACGGTAAAGATTACTTGATCGTGTAGGATAAGGATACGCGGGGACTCGCGGGTTGCCATGTGTCCAGTTTTCAACTGAACACCCGGTCGAAAAGGGACCTTCCCCAGCCCAGTGAAAATGAGTGAGTGAGTGAGGGTGGGGGTGAGTGAGCGATGGTGTGTGTGTGTGTGGGTGATAGAGTGAGTGGGGTGGGGCCTCGGAGAAGGGACGGAGCAGGAGTGAGGCAAGGGTGTTCGGTTTTGTTAGGTCAGAAAGTTGGCAACCCTAGGCCCGCAGAGGGGGAGCAAGATTCTCTTTGCTTTATAATACAATGTTCAATGCCTTGTGACCCCCCTGGTTGCATTTTGTGACACCCTCCTCCCCGGGGGCATGACCCATCATTTAAGAAACACTGCTTTAAGTTGTTCAAGGTAACAAGTTCCATAACATAGCCTGTTACATGCAAATGTTTGTGAAATTAAGCAAGAACTAGAAACCAACAGACTAGTACAAACTGAATTCAGTTAAAAGAGCAGTAATTATGGGTCTTCCAAGGCTCCTGGTAAAGTTGAAACTAAACAAATTCAGACTGGAAATAAGGCATAAATACTGACAGCAATTAACCACTAGAAAAACTTACTGCCGTGGATTCTCCAACACTGACAATTTTTAAATCAAGACTGGATTTTTTTCTGAAAGCTCTGCTCTGGGAATTACTTTGGGGAAGTTCTAGGCCTGCGTTACACAGGAGGTCAGACTAGATGATCACAATGGTCCTTTCTGGCCTTGGAATCTACGAAAGTCAGGGGTTGGAATAATAATGATCTAAACAACTATAGAAATGGGAGGGAAAGTTTGTAGTTGAAATAACAGAAATATGTGTTGATTGGTTAATTCTAATGGAATGAGGCTGCTGCCCCGTCTTGGACATTGTTGGTCTTGGGGTCCCTAAAATGGAAACAGGAGGATGGGTGGACTGGAAGAAGCAAACTTTACCATCATGGTTGCCACCCCATCCATCTCCTGGGATCCCAAGCTCCCCCATTAGGCCTTCATTATCCTGGTCCTAAAAGGCCTCTTGACCAGACTAGGCCAGAGAGAGGGATCCAAATGACATCACCACCTACACCAGTTTTGACTAAATCCAGAACCACACCTGGAATGTGAGCCTTGGGTTCCTGCTGTCACCCGCTCCCTGCTGTGTCATTGTCTTTCTCCTCTTCCTGATCTCTCTCCTTCTGCCTTTGTCTAATAAGACTTCGGCTGAGTGAGCCAAGACAACTCCATCTTTTGCAACACTGCTGTAAGCCTGTGGGCATAAATACAGCTAAAAGCAATGCTTTAAACAGCCCGACTCGAGGTCCTGGAGCTGCTGACGAGACCATGTGCTGGGCCTGTGTTTCTCCAGCAGCAAGGCTGCAAGTGAAAGTCAGCACCAGCCACAGAAGCTGCCTTTTCTCTCATCGATGTTCTTTTCTCTCCCCTTTTGTGCTTCATCTTAAACGGAGACAGGATTGAACTCCAACAACAGCTCTAGCCCGTCTAAACTAGCCTTTTCTCTTTCCCCGCCAAAAGGACAGTTAATACAATCTTTAATAACACTGAAAAGACTGCCAAGCATGGGTTTCTCCCAATAAAAAACTCTATATAGTTAAAGGGAAAGGGGAAAAGGGGTATTGTTACAACGAAAATCTTACTTAGGACTTTATATTTCAAATGCTTTAACAGTTTTTCCTTCTTTGTCTGGGTCTTTAATAAAAGGTTTTAAATATTTTAAATGGTGGTCATTACACTGGGAGCTGCCTTGCCGGCAATAACTTGACTCAAAATCCCAGACCACACCGAACTGTTTAATGTTGGAACAGTGAACACGGATTTCGTTAACATCTGACCCCTTGTTGAGCTCAAGACATGTCCTTTACCAACACAAGATCAAATTGACTTCAGCGGGGCTACTCACATGATTTAAACTTAAACACATGTTTAGGTGCTTTCTGATTTGGGGCCATCGCATGTGTTTCCCAACGATTTGAGGGCACTGCTTTATGCATTTATGCATTCTGGAGGCAGGAGGCTCATTCATATTTCATGCATTTACAGTTTTCAAATGATTATCCTTTTTTTTTTTTATTAAGGAAACTTTTTATTGCAAAACTTTACTTTTTTCTTTTTAAACTGAGGGCACAACAGTCACCTGTGCACAATGCTTTGGACTGCCAGTTTTAGGCTAAAACTCATCAATCCCAATAAAAAGCCTTCAAAACAAAACTTCAAGAATATAATTACATGAGATATATGCCCCCCCAAAACCTGTATCTTCACTTTTTGCAGTAATCAAACCTATGCAGAAAAAAATCCCCCTCATCTTCCTTTTTTGGATCTAATTGCCAGGATTACGGGACTTTTGTGGGGACCAGTATTTGAAACAATTCTAATAAAACCAGATTTTTAAAACCCTTAATGAGGCAGAATTTCCTTAGACATAAATACTGACAAAATAATAAAATAATAATAATAATAAAGACATGAAAACTAGACACCTTTGGTACAAATCCAAGTTAAGGATAGTGTCTAATTTTTCATATCATCCCATTAATGTCTTGATACTGGTGCATCATGGATATTACAATCTATACGGTATAGTAGTTGCTAGGATATTTTGTTCATGCAAATTCTAGGAGGTTTACGGTAACAACTGTGTCTCCTAGGAGTTCTGTACAATAAAAGACAAGAGTTCTACAAACAGCAGCGTGTGATGTGGCTACTTCATCCATCGCAGGGTTCAGCCAGTTTCTTAGTGTTATTTTTATAATGTCACAGGATGGAAGCGGACAATTAGAAAGCAGGTTATGTTTCTCTGCTTTTCCCACTGCCCAGCTCAGTGCCCTGTTTGCTGAATTGGATCTGAAACGATGAAAGAGACCTCAAAGGACCAGGAGAGCCTGGAATACAGGCTGGACTGTGCTCCTGATCTGCGGTGTGAGAAGAAAACAGATTTAGTGCCTGTTTGCCAAATTTGTGAGACATGTGTCTTGGCTTGGAGGGTCTTCTCTACCAAAGAGTGGTTCCTGCGGGCCAGCGATGTCTCCCAAAGGAAGTTCCTGGTAGGGATCGTGAAGCGATTCAACAGCCTGGATTTGCTAAACTATGCTGAGAAAGTCCTGCAGACCTCCCAAGGGAAGGATTTCACTTTCAGCCGGTCTCGAATCACCCCCAGCCTCAAAGAAGACATGACCACGTCCACTTCTGACCGGGCTTTGAATATAGTAACTCTAGAGAAAGCCATGTTGGAGACCTGGAAGTGGTTCAAAAACAGTTCCTACTGGACTAAAGCAAACTACACTCTGCTCTTGCTTCAGATGTGTAACCCTAAGTTACTGTTTATAGCTGTTAACCTGGTCAGAGTCCTCCTGGTCAGAGAGCAGAGTGCCAGCTCAAAAAGAGAAACAGGTAAACAGAGTGACATGCTGGGTGGCGGGAGAGATTGATCCCTGGCTTTCAGGATTAACCAAGGAGAGAGGATAAAGTCAAAGGGCCAGATTCTGATTCCCTACCACTGCGTGATACTTTACTGTACAAATAGCCGCATCGGGCCAGATATTCAGCAGGAGTAAATCAGTGTAGTTCCATTGTCTGCCACTGTACAGCAGCTGAGGATATGATCCACTGAATTCACAGAGGCCACTTGCAGAATATGGTACTAACTCACTATGAGTAATGGTAGCAAAACCTGTCCTAAAGCTGCTATTCACTTACCTGTGTTTTTAAAAACCAGTTATAAGTAGTACCTATGGGTGCAAATGCTCTTACTAGAGTTAAGTACAAGTTTGGAAACATAATGACCATAGGACAGATTTTCAAATAGGGTTTTATTTTACTTTTCAATGAGCATAGGTAAGAGGAAAGAAAGTAAAGGATATGAGAACCATAAAAATAATGCACAATATCCACAAATACCTGGCCAGATCCTCCCTCATCTGGTGTAAATTGGTGCAGCTGCATTAACTCCAGTGGAGCTCCCTGGATTTACACCAGCTGGTTATCTGGTCCATGAACTTTAATTTAGATAGAACAGGAGCTCTAGCAGCAAACTTTGCTACATCCAGTGAAATCAGATCTACTCTTGAGTTTTACTGGTGTTGTGTTTGTTTGTTTCCCTTCTGCTGCCTTTTCTAGTTCACATTAGTGATATTGAAAGGACAATTACGTTCATTTATTATCACTTTATTTGGGACTGGAAGGCAATGGGGTTTTCCAGGATTCCCCCCACTGTTTGAATCCCTTCCTTTGCTTTTCTATTCTCCATGCCCCGCGTCACGGAGAGATGACCTTTTCTCTGGCACATCATTGCTTTTGCAATTATTAACATTTCATTGAATCTGGTTATTAAGAGACTTAGGGTACGTCTACACAGCAAAAAATTAAAAATAAAATAAAAATCCCATGGCAGCAAGTCTCAGACCCCAGGTCAACTGACTTGGTCTCATGCTACGGGACTAAAACCAGCAGTGTAGGTGTTCCAACTCGGGCTGGAGCCCAGGCTCTGTGCATTTCATCCAGGCTATGACAGCTTAGCCCTGGGATTTGTTTGTGATCCTTCCTCTCCAGGAAACAAGCTGTTGTTTGCAGAGTGGTTCTTTTTAGCATGTGAGAAGCAGGGACAGAGGTACCAGGCCGCTTGGGAATATATGCACCTGCATCAAATGAAACCACCAGAGACTCTGGGGAGCTTGGATTGTTGCAGTTTGACTGTGAATTATTTTCTTGTCCCAATACCAAAAGCCTGTGTTTCTCCTGATAATGCTCTCTCCACACATTCACTCCAAGCACAGGATTTGTTACATCAGGTCAGATGAAGTGGGTGTGAGTAACACTAGCATATAGCAGCTGAGGGTCTGGTTCAGTGTCTTCAAATATAGAATCTTGCAGCTAGGAGTGGACAATACTGATGCTTCAGAGGGAGGAGGAAAGAAACCCATAATGCACCTTGCCAATTGCGGTACATGGGGGTCGGATTCCTTCCTGTCCCCCTGCAGTGATCAGCTAGCCCCCTGATGCTTGAGCTCTGACTATCCTCCCCTTAGGCATGCTTGTCATCTTAGATGGTGAAGTGACTGGGCCAGCAACGCAAGGCATAATTGCTGAAGAGCAAAGCACAATTGATTGTAGATATTGTTCATAGCTGTATTTATATCACAAACCTTCTGGTTAACACTTATATCCCCTAAGAACTTTCCCCTCCCTGATCCTTCCTGTCTCCAAGCACAGGGAGCGATTGGTGATGGGCGTTAGCAGAGCACAAGCTGAAGGAGGAGAAAGGCAACCCTGGCAGTGGGCAGACAGAGCCAGATGGGATTCAGTCCTGGCAGGAGTCCTGACCCAGGTTTACCTCCAAGCAACTAGGACTCCCTCACATAGCCAGCCCGTAGGAACTGGATGGGGTATATATGTGTGGGAACACGGTAACAGTCTGCAAGAGATGAACACCCAGGGAAGAGAGGAATTGTATAGGGTGGTCTGGGATGAGTACAACTAGCATTAATGGGGTGAAATAATTTTCTAATATGAGGTCTACTGTGCAAAAGACTTCCAAGCAAAATGGTGGAGACATAAATGCTCAAGTCCTTAAAATCACCCTAGACAAAACCCTGAAGGAACCAATCCTACACTAGCCAAGGGGAATGGGGCAGATAACCTAACAGGTCCCTTTCATCTCTACCTCTGTGACCCATGATTTAGCTCTGTTTGATTTGATTGCTCCTATGTTTGTGCAATTCTTTCAGAGGACGAGGAAGACAAAATCACTGTGGTCTTCACTGAGACCCAAAGCAGCTTCAAGCTACAGGAACACACGAAATCCAGCTCCCAGGTGCAATTGCGACCCACATCTCAATCCTTCCTGACTTCTTCCACAGCCCTAGAAAGTGGGGTCTCATCAGAAGGAACCAGCCAGTTTAGTGAAATAGGTACTGTAACAAAAGGAGCTAATGTGGGGTGTTATCTAAGATACTTCAAAGCCCAAGAGTGGACGGGGTAGGTTGTTCTTCATGACGTACCTTCTGCTACCATAGAACTCAGAGTGCTGAAAATATCCCGGGGAGCTGTGGGGTAACGAGAAATTAGGGGGAGCAGGTTTGGTAGTTACTAACTGATATTATGAATATATCACAAGGCTCAGGCACTCCTGGGAGTCCTTAACATGCTATTGATTCTGCTGCCCCAGGCATAGGTGTCCAAGGGCAGATACCGTGCTTCTGGCCCAGAGACCTGGCACACATGCATTGTGAGAGAGCTGCATCAGTGGATGATGATATATCCTCCATGTATTCAATCGACCCAGCCCCCGCCGTTGTCCCTGCAGCTTTCCAGTCAGCCTCCAGCGTCAACAAGTACAAGGACTTCATCCGCTGCCTGCCGACCCATCTGTCCAAGTACATCCTGGGTATGGCCCCTCTTCCTTCCCAAGCACAGCTGCCCCATGGGCACATCAATGCTATATGACCATAACTTGGGGTTAACCAGCTTGTCCTTGTAATTCCTCAGGGTTTCTGGATACAAAGAGCCTGAACAGGTGCACTTCTGTGAGCCAGCACTGGGCTTTCCTGGCCAAACAGGTCAAGCAGGAACATCTGTCGCATAGCCTAGTCCTGGAAGAGATTGTGTACTTGCAGGTACTGTGCCTTGGCTTTTGCCTCTCATTCTGCCATCCTGGCTCTTACCGTATAGCTCCTTTTCCCCTCAAGCCCCTAGCCAATAGATGGGAGGGTCCAACGTGCCTTAGAGCCCTGGGGATGTTCCTCCCAGTTTCACCCTGGTGTATTCTTCCTTCTTCCTCCCTCTCCAGAGCCAGGCTAGGTTAGAGTCATCATCACACCTTCAGAAGTGGAAAAGCCTTTACTCATCCTTTCAGAGTCTGCTACTTCTGAGCAGGGGCTTATCAGCAAGATTGGTACCAAAGATTTTGGTCACAGATGAGAGCATAAAACATGTGCTGGATTTTAGGGCCCTGTAAGGGGATGCAGAGCTGTGCTTCTGACTCCCTGAGGCAAACCAGACCAGGTGGGTCTAATTAGATCCACTCAGGCACACAAGACTGCTGAGAGCCTCTTTGTGGAAAGAGAAAGCTAGAGGCATGTACAGAAGGTCCTAAAGGGGAAAGCCCTAAAAAACAGAAATGTGGGCTAAAGGCTTATATCTGTAAGTGCAGTCCTGCCACAAGGCTTAAGTTAAGAATAGAGGCAAATCCTAGGAAAGGATAACCTTTAGGATTATACTCCATGGTGCATGTTGTGTGAGGGAGATTAGCATGGAAACCCACTCCCTTCACACTGACACCCAAGCTAGGCTTGATGAAAAGTTCATTTATATGTTCAGCAAACCTAAGGTGAGTATTAGGTGAGCCCAAGCTGATACAGATACGGTTTGGGGCTCTGCCCCCTTAGCGGGTTTGGTTGGGAGCCCTACATACCTTTATGGGTTTGACTCCAAATTTTGGCTGAACGGGGCAGCTTGGGATGAGATTTACTTCGGGATGTAGGATTTGTTTGACCCCCGAAGCAAGGAGGTGGGAACAAAAATATACGCATGAATTCCATGAACAAAGAATCACTCAGTGTGTCTTCCTGGCTGTGATAACCCCCCGACCATCTGCACCGATCAGAGGGCATCAGAGCAGGAACCAGACAGGCAGGCAGCCCCTTCTACATGGGTTCGGAAACATAGTGCTGTCCCACACATCATACGCTCCCGCCACCAGAGCCTGGTATGGGGTGGGTCTCTATCCTCTCAGTCTAGAAGGACTGAACAGCAGAATTCAGTGCCACTGCCTAACAATCTGGAGAAGACGGTTCCCCGAATCCCCTCCTCTCCTCTCTCAGTCTCAGACCTCTGCTTGGCAGCTGATGATGGTAGTTTTCACCTTGCTCCTCCCTAGGACAGAACACCTGTGAGTATCCTAGTCTGCTGACCAACTTATTCTCTAGAGAGTTGACGTCAGCCTACAAGCCATTATCAATAGACCTTCATGATGATGTGGGATCAGTGCTTAATTTGTAATGAAAGAGGTGCCATGGTTCAAGCAATTTTTTTACATTCATAACTGATGCAGCAAGGCCAGAGGTGCCGGGGCTGCGAACTGCCAAGCCCAGAGGTGCCAGGGCTCAGTCCTGGTACAAATTAAGCACTGTGTGGGATACCTGGAATATATGTTGGCCCCGAGCAGCTAACTATATGGCATTATTTGATCAGTGACTGGCCAATGCTTTATTAAAGTCTCCAGCGAACATCTTGCCAAGCTGCAATAGCAATTGTCCTCTTGTGTGAGCTGACTTTAGTTTTGTTAATGTGAATGGCCCTCTAACAGCATTCCCTCACTGCAAGAGCACCTCCTCCTGGCCAGGCATGGCATAGCAGCTTTCTTCCCATATGGTGCCCTCTGCCAATGGGCACTCTGTTGCTGCAGTGGTTTCTCCTCCCTTAATTCACAATGCTTCACCTTCATGACTCAGCCCTCCGTCTAGGTCACTATATGGTATCAAAGTCTCAGTGGATCAGCTGTCCAGCTGGCATCTGCAACAGTCCTGAGCCACTTCCTAGGGACCGGGAGGAGAACCCAGGCCCACCCTCTACACTGGGTTCCAGCCCAGGGACCCTTTAACCAGCAGCCAAGATCTATACGATCCTCTTCCTTGCTGAGGATTCAGGTTGAGTCACAAATATTTAGGTTTCAAACAATTCAGCTGTTTTGCAATGCTTCCTCCTCTCTGGTAAGGCCATGTTCCTGCGTATTGTGTAGTATGTATCTACAATTCCATTGCTGGATAGCTGCACCTTTAAATAGGAGGCAGGGCTGTGAGACAACTGCTCTCAAATAAAGAAGTGTTACTCATTATTTAGCAATGAAATTTCATCAGAATTGATTTGGAAAAAAATGACCTTGATCACTAGTCACAGCCCCTGGTGATAAAGGCATCACACTCAGCTCGAAGTAAAAACATCTCAGTGAAAACTCAGGCTGCGTGTCTTGCTGTCTATCCCATTTATATCTCCTGAGAACCTATAAATAAACATGTGCACAGCAGATCTGAGGCCCAACACTACAATAACAAACCGGTGTGTGAGTACCAGCTCTGAGGAGCAACCCTACAAGAACAAATCAGTGTGTGCAGCCCAATGTGCTTAAGAAACTCATCAATAAACCAGTGCATGCAGCTCAGCTTTCCTGTACACGAGCCCACAGAAGTGTATGTAGTTCTGAACTGAAGAAAATAAGTGCTGCTTTCTATTCCCTCTCTTGCTGTACATTTGGCCTGTGTAGTAATGACACCAACGTCCTTTGATGTTTATTCCAGGGGTCATGTCCTAGGGGAGTCATTCCCAGCTATGCTAAAATGACCAACGTTGTAATTCCAAGGATAACTAAAGACGGGGACATCATCCCAGCAAGAGGCCGCAAATGGAAACGCAGAGGAAAGGTATGTTGCAGGTATATCCAAAGGGCCTTTCGCGGTAAGAGAGAGCAGCCCCTTATGGATCTTGGGAAGCAGAATCATAGAAAAGTAGGGCTGGAAGGGATCTTGAGAGGTCATCTAGTCCTTCCCCCCACACTGAAGCAGGATTAAGTATACCCGGAGCATCCCTGACAGATTTTTGTCTAACCCATTCTTAAAAACCTCCAGTGATGGGGATTCCACAATCTCCCTTGGGAGCCTGTTCCACAGTTTAGCTACCCTGAGAGTTAGAAAGATTTTCCTAATATCTAACCTAAATCTCCCTTGCTACAGATTAAGCCCATTACTTCTTGGCCTACCTTCAGTGGACATGGAAAACAATTGACCATCATCCACTTTATAATGACCCTTAACATATTTGAAGACTGTTATCATCTTGTAGTTGTGTATTTGATTTTTCCTTCCTAAGTGTAATATTTTGCACTTGCCTTTATTGATTTTCATCTTATTGTTTTCAGACCAATTCTCCAATTCATCAAGATCATTTTGAATTCTAATCCTGTCCTCCAAAGTGCTTGCAACCCCTCTCAGCTTGGTTTCATCCACAAATTTTATGTTGACTCTATATTCTGTTGACTCTATATTCAAGTTGGTAATGAAAATATTGAATAGCGGCAGATCCAAGACACCCCCTGCAATACTCCTCTTGATATGTCCTCCCAGTCTGAGAGTGAACCATTGATAACTCCTCTTTGAGAACAGTATTTCAATCTGTTGTGCACCCACATTATACCAATTTCATCTATCCCACATTTCCCTGGTTTGCTTATGAGAACATCATGTTGGACTGTGTCAAAAGCCTTATTAAAATCAAGATATATCACATCTACTGCTTTTCCCCCATCACTAGGCCTGTCATCCTGTCAAAGAAGGAAACTAGATTGTTTTGGGATGATTTGTTCTTGACAAATCCATGTTGTCTATTACTTATCACCTTATTGTTCTCTAGATGCTTACAAATTTGTTGTTAAACAATTTGTTCCAGTATCTTTCTGGGTATCAAAGTTAGGGTGACTGGTCTATAATTCCCCGGCTCGTCCTCTCCTCCCCTTTTTAAAGATAGGTACTATATTTGCCCTTTTCCAGTCCTCTGGGACCCCACACCTCTTCCATGGGTTCTCATAGATAATTGCTAATGGTTCAGAGATTGCTTCAGCTAATTCCTTAAGAACTCTAAGGGAAATCCATCAGGCCCTGTTGATTTGAATACATTTAACTTATCTAAATAATTCTTTAACCTGTTCTTTCCCTATTCTGTCCTGTGTTCCTTCCCCCTGGTTGTTAATATTAATTTTGTTAAGCATCTGGTCACAATTAACCTTTTTAGTGAAGACTGAGGCTAAAAAAGCATTAAACATGTCAGCCTTCTCTGTTTCATCCATTATTCACTCTCTTTCCCCGTTATGGACCTAAACCTTCCTTCAGCCTTCTCTTACTTCTAATGCATTTACAGAATCTCTTCTATTGCCTTTTACATCTCTTGCTAGTTGTAATTCATTTTGTTCCTTAGCCTCTTTGATTTTGTCCCTACAAGCTTGTGCTATTCTTTTATAGTCATCCATAGCAATTTGTCCTAGTTTTTACTTTTTGTACGACTCCTTTCTGATTTTCAGGTCATTAAAGAGCTCCACATGAAGTCATATCAGTCTCTTGTTGTTCTTCCTGTCTTTCCTCTGCATTGGGATAGGTTGCTGTTTTGCTGTAAAGTTTGTGTCTTTTAGAAAGTGCCAGGTCTCCTGAACTCCTTTTTCCCTTAGATTTCTTTCCCATGAGCCCATATCTACCAATTCCCTGTTTGTTGAAGTCTGCTTTTTTGAAGTTGTCTTTATTCTGTTGCTCTTGCTCCTTTTTTTCCTTATAATCATGAACTCTGTCATTTCGTGATCAATTCTAAGTCGCCTTCCCCTTTGAGATGCTCAACCAGTTCCTCCCGGTTAGTCAGAATCAAATCTAAAATAGCCCCCCCCCTTTACTTTTTCTGCCTTCAAAGACGTGTCCATAACACATTCTGAGAGTAGCTCTACTACACTGTACTCCAAGGAACGCCCCTGTCCTGCCCCCAACATGCCCTCTATGTTGGCTGGGGAGGGGCCTGCACAGGGCATGTTCTCTGGTAGGCAATCTCTTCCCAACAGAGTTATTTATTCCTATTTCCTTTCTCTCTGTCCCTAGGAGGAGAACAACCTACAGGCAGCTTATCATGGCCAGATGACTGAAACTGTCCAGCTGGAGGAGAGAAACATCTTCTGCGGCTCCTACAACGTTCGTGTCCTTACAGACCAGTATGTACATGCCACGCACCCTTGCTTCAGTCACCACACTTAGCACCGGCAACCCCTCTCCAACTCTGGGGATCTCAAAGCTCTTTATAAACCTATAGGGCCAACTGGTGGCTTCACCAGGCCAGTCATGTCACCCAGGGATTCCTGCAGGTGCCCTGCCTCCCCTTAAATCCTGTTTTCACCAGTGGGTAGCAGTTTGCATCCACACTACACTATTGGTCAAGTGGGCTACAAGGGTGTTGCAGAACTATATCCAAATCCTGCTAAACGGACTAGCCTTGACCGTGCCTCTGCCATCAGGCTGTTCAGGGAGAGTTCCCTGGACACTCTAAGCTGGCTCTGAAAACACTTTCAGTTAACTGCATAGGAACCACATCGCGAAATCAGCTTTCAAAATTAGCGAGGCTTGGAAAAAGCTTTGCCTAATGGTTGGGCACCAGAATGGGAGCCAGAACTCCTGCATTCTCTTTCTGGCTCTGATGCGACTGCTTCTGAAGTGAGTCACTACAGTTTCCCTATCAGTAAAATGGGGGTAATGTTTGACAGGAGCAATCAGAGAATGTCTGGGAAATGCTTTGAAGATACTGGGCCTAATTTTTGCCTGCCTTCATTCTGTTAGAGAGACAAGGCGGGTGAGGTAATATCTTGTAATTGGACCAACTTCAGCTGGTGAGTGAGACAAGCTTGTCTCGCTAATATCCTGGGACCAACAGGATGTAGCTGATCTGCCACTGCTAGCAGCAAATGGCTGCTGATGGGACACTAGAGGGGAAGGGCTCTGAGTTACTACAGAGAATTCTTTCCCAGGTATCTGGCTGCTGGGTCTCGCTCACATGCTCAGGGTCTAACCGATCACCATATTTGGGGTCAGGAAGGAATTTCACCCCAGGTCAGATTGTCAGTGACTATGGGGGTGTTTCGCCTTCCTCTGCAGCATAGGGCATGGGTCACTTGCCGGTTTAAACTAGTGTAAATGGTGGATTCTCTGTAACTTGAAGTCTTTAAACCATGATTTGAGGACTTCAGTAACTCAGCCAGAGGTTCGGGATCTATTATAGGAGTGGGTGGGTGAGGTTCTGTGGGCTGCAATGTGCAGGAGGTCAGACTAGCTGATCATGATGATCCCTTCTGGCCTTAAAGTCTATGAGTCTATGAGACACAGCTACAACAACTTTGCACTCTTTTGTCATTCTCAACTGTGCAGCAGGGCTGTGAAACACCACCAGATCAGAATGATAGTGTTTTACACCCACTTTGCACTAGTGAAAATGAAGACACGAGGTACAAGCCAGGGGCGAATCAGGCCCACTAAGTGCTGAGTATTATTAGTGCACAAGTGTGGACAAGGCTATAGTTTCCTATGCATATTTATTTTTCTAAGGGTAACTGTTGCTGTTATTTATTCAAAGTTTTGATGGAATTAGTGTAGAAGTCCCTGCATGAAAAATAAGGTTCACATTATTTACACGGTGTGTAACTTACTCATGATTTGTGTCCAAATTTCAGGGTTCGATTCTGCCCCTCTTACGCATGCCTTCCCCCAGAATTAGTTTCACTGGAATCAGTGGAAGTATTTCTATAGTAAGGTACTACCCAATGTGACCAAGGGTAGCAAAATCCAGTCCCTAAGCAGCACTTTCTGCAGCCCATTACATATGCAAAGCAGGATTAGAACCCAGAATCTTCTGCTCCAATCACTTATGCTCCTGCCACATGATCTAAAGGAGGAGGCTCCCCTTTAACTGTATGCACATATGAGTCGGTGTGTTTATATGAGGATCCAGCTCACTGTGTGTGCAAGTCAGTTTGTGAGTGTGTGTGTAGAGGGGGGTGGGGGTGGTTGTATCAGCCTGTGTGAGTCTTGGTGTGTGTGTGAGACTGTCTCAGCTGTGTGTGTGTGTAAGGGTGTATCACAGGATATGTGTCTCAGTATGTGTGGACATGTGTATAAGCAAAACCTGAAATATGTATATTTCGACACATTGTTGCTGCACGAATTGTCATTTAAAAAAACAATGTCTGGGGAACCCTGACCACCAAGCATGCCCTTGTATAAAGGCATTATAGTGACCCAAATTCAAAAATAGTGGGGTCAGCAGTCCCCAGTGGGTCTCATCCCCTTCCCCTCTATGATTTATTCTATACCAGGGGTCGGCAACCTTTCAGAAGTGGGGTGCCGAGTCTTCATTTATTCACTCTAATTTAAGGTTTCGCGTGCCAGTAATACATTTTAACGTTTTTAGAAGGTCTCTTTCTATAAGTCTATAATATATAACTAAACTATTGTTGTATGTAAAGTAAATAAGGTTTTAAAAATGTCTTAAGAAGCTTCATTTAAAATTAATTTAAAATGCAGAGCCCCCCGGACTGGTGGTCAGGACCCAGGCAGTGTGAGTGCCACTGAAAATCAGCTCCTGTGCCTACCCCTGCTCTATATACAAACATCAGCTGAAACCTTGGGTCTCAGCAACCAGGGCTGTCCCTAGCCATTTTGGTGCCCTACGCAGCCTCCTTGCGGTGGGGGAGAGGGGAGGAAGAAGGGAGGCTGGCCCCAGGCCTCTGTCGGGGGTGGGGGGGGAAGGGGCTGGCCCCAGGCCTCCACAGGGGGGCAGGAGCAGGCTTGGGGCACAGGGAGGAACCTCCACCCAGCAGGAGCTGGCAGAGCGGAGCGGGTTGGGGCCGGGTTGCTCCACTTCCGGCCGCCTGGCGAGTGCAGGTCAGGCCCGACCCCGCACTCATGGGGCGGCGGGAAGTGGAGTGACCTGGCCCCAGCCCGCTCCGCTCTGCTCCCCTGGCTCCCAGCACTCACCAGCGGTGCGGATGCGAGCCGGCAGCGCGGAGCAGGCTGGGGCCGTGTCGCTCCACTTACCACCGCCCGGTGAGTGCAGGACGCCCGACCCCTGCTGCAGTCCTCAGGGGAAGGGGTGGAGTGGGGGCGGGGGCGGAGCAGGGGTGGGAAGAGGCAGGGCGGGGGAGGAGCAGGGGCGGGGGCTTGGGGGAAGGGGTGGAGTGGGGGCGGGGCTGGGGCGGAGGCCATGGGGAAGAGGCGGAGCAGGGGCTGGAGCAGCACGCAGCTGCACAGGGCACCAGAAAATTTGGTGCCCTAATTTCTTGGTGCCCTACGCAGCTGCGTACTTTGCGTATGGGTAAGGACAGCCCTGTCAGCAACCCTCCTACTGGCACCTTGAGGGGTTCCAGGTACCTTTCCAGGATGGCACATCAATTCTGTTCACTGAGCTGAGATACTGCAGCATTGAGCACAAGAGAGGTGCCTGTAAATAACAGTTTACAGTGCTTTCCTGGCTAGCCCTGTAATGCTTTGGCAGATGCTCTCCTCAGTCTCTGCTTGCTTACCCAGGTCAGATCCACACAGGGTAATCCACTACAGTGGTGGGAACTTGCTTGCCATTGGCTCACTGGACCGCAAAGTCAGGTTCCTTGACGTGTTGGAGCTGAAGGAAGTGCCGCCTGTGATCAGTGGCCATGCTGGGAGCATCAAGGCAGTGTTCCTCAATGAGAAGAAAGGGTTCATGCTGAGCGCCAGCTTTGATCTCAGCATCCGGTGAGCAGTGCTGATACGAGGGTCACCGGGCAGAGCGATCCAGTTTGAAATGATCTATTGAAAGGAAATTTTAAGCATAAAACCCAAAACCAAACCCAACATTGGGCATTTTTTCCAGAATCCTCCCCTCCCCCCATTTTCTGACTGTAATAATGGGAGAAGAAAAACACATCATAGATATCCTAGTGTACTCCATTGCTCATGCAGGACATTTCCCCTCTGTGCTTTCCCATTTCATCCAGTACTGGAAGAAGAAGTAGCAAAGTATGCCAGGAAAACCGATTGTTGTGATATTTCTAAACCAGAGACACTGTTTCTGATTAGCATCTGTGGTGAAATCCTGGCCCTGTTGAAGTCCATGCCAAAACTCCCATTCAGTTCAATAGGGCCAGGAGTTCACCCCTGAAGTTTGGGAGGCTTTTTTTTTAATCTTCCCATCATTTTGATACCAACTCATTGCCATGGTATCTGACCACCTTCCAGTGCACTTGGAAGAAAGTATAGAGGCAGCTTTATACTATGCAGAGGCATACACTGGTGTAGGTCAGGATACATGTCCTCATTGAAGTTGGGGAAGGGGAAGTCTTATTATCTCATCTCTGTCACTAATTCTTAGGACACTAATAATCTGCTGCCACAATAGCCCTGCATTATGCCCACAAGCGGAAACCCAAGTCAGGTTCTCCAGCTCTGGGTTGACAATGGCAGGGCCTGTTTCAAGGCCACATCAGTCTAATAGGAGGGGAAAGAGTCTACACAGATATGGAGTCTTTGTCTCCCACCTGATTCAGCGTGGGATGGTCTTTGCTGTATCCATGTGCTTGGGTTTTCTCAGTGAAGCAGCTGTAAGTCTTCTTGGCAACTGCTAGATGGAAATGGGGCTGTCTGAAGGATTGTTACATTTGGACGCCAGAGGTAGCCATTGCTGGGTAGCCAGAGAAGCAATCCAGATGTATGTGACCATGACAGCCCTGGTGCTACCAGAACAAAATATAAGATCAAGTATCTAAATATTAGGGCCTGATTCTACTGCCCTTACATCGGGCTTTTCTCAGTGTTACTTCATTGACCTCAGTGGAATTACTCCTGACTTACACCAGTGTACGTGCGAGGAGAACTAGGCAATAATAACAAATAAGTCATTAATTAACAATTAACGAATCACAGGATTCTCCCCTTCTTGGCCCTTACTCTGCAGATGCTGGAATATATTCACTGGGTCTTGTGAGAAGATCCTTAACGGTCACTCGGGGACCATCACCTGCCTGGACGTGTACAAAAACAGGGTTGTGTCAGGAGCAAGAGACTGCATGGTCAAAGGTGAGCAAGCAATCGCCTAAATAGCCCCAAGGCTTTGATGGGGGGCCACCGCCAGCCACATTCCAAATCCCAGCGGTAACAGCAAAGGGGTTTGGATTGGCTTAGACCAGCAGGAAAAGTGGCCCAATATGTATATTTATAGCACAGACAGGGCCGGCGCAACCCATTAGGCGACCTAGGCGGTTGCCTAGGCCACTACTATTTGGGGGGTGCCGGCGCCCCGGTCGTCAGCGGAATTTTGGGGGCGGGACCTTCCGCCGCCGCTGTCGGGGGCGGTATTTTGGGGGAGGGACCTTCCGCCGCCTAGGGCGCCGAAAAAGCTGGCGGCGCTCCTGAGCACAGACAGTGTGTGACCCTGACAACCAGCATGGAAACCAGGGGGTGGATTTCAAACTCACAATGGAGCTTAGTTTGCTCTGCAAGCAATGGCCACGCATGCAACTCCTATTAGAGTGGTTTTATACAATATGAGTGGCGTTGTGGTTATCGCAATGGGACTTGAGAGACCTGGATTCAGTCCTCAGCTCTGCTACAGACTTCCTGTGGTGACCGTAGGTTCTCACCTGTGAAACAGGGCTTATAATTATACGCCGTTGCTTTCTCTAGTTAGATTGTGAACGCTTCAGGGCAGGGTTTGTCTCTGTGCAGCACCTAGCACAAGGGGGCTCTGAACTCAGCTGGGGCCTCTAGGTGCAACTGTGACTCAAATAATAATTTGTATTCACATTTTCCAGAGTGATACAGACAAATAAATGTGGACATTATTTATGTTTCTCCCTCCCACTCCTAACAGTGTGGGATTTAAGCACCGGGCGATGCATCAAAACTTTAAAGCACAAAGATGCCATTTGGACAGCTAAAATCAACAACAACCACATTGTGAGCGGTTGCGAAAAAGGGTTGGTGAAAGTGTGGCACGTTGATACATGCGTGTTGATCAAGGTACGTTTCTTCCTAATCATAGCGTGCTCTGGAAATGTATTTGGGTGTTTTCTCTCTGTGTGCTGTCCCAGATATGAGCAGCTAGCTGGCCCAGCAGACCTCGATAGTACTACCTAGAAAGACCACAGACTCGGTTCAGTGGCGAAGGCGCTCGGCAAGGTTTATTGTCAACAAAGCACAGTACTAGCTCCCTGGATCTATGTCTATGGCAGGGGTCGGCAACCTTTCCGAAGTGGTGTGCCGAGTCTTCATTTATTCACTCTAATTTAAGGTTTCGCGTGCCAGTAATACATTTGAACGTTTTTAGAAGGTCTCTTTCTATAAGCCTATAATGTATAACTAAACTATTGTTGTATGTAAAGTAAATAAGGTTTTTAAAATGTTTAAGAAGCTTCATTTAAAATTAAATTAAAATGCAGAGCCCCCCGGACCGGTGGCCAGGACCCGGGCAGTGTGAGTGCCACTGAAAATCAGCTCGCGTGCCGCCTTCGGCACACGTGCCATAGGTTGCCTACCCCTGGTCTATAGTTACACTAACACATGTAGGCCTGTTACAATGGACTCAGCTCAGTCAGCAAGCAGGTCTCTCTGCTGCCCCCTGGGCTGGACAAAGGGTTAAGGCGAGGTACCCTGACATTTATAGCCTGAGACAAACAACTGGAAAAAACATCTTACGCACCACCTTATGTGTTTCATGACATCTGTTTGCTATCTCCCCTGGTTCCTGATATCTGGAACAAAACATCCCTATTCATTGTTTTGTCAAACCATCTTATCTTATACTAGATGGGGGATGTATCTGTACTAGCTGGAATATATTTATGCAAATATCTAGAGCCTAGTACACTAGCAACAACTTTGCCAAATTCACGTACTGGACAGTGAACTTGCAAACATCTGCTTTAATACATGGCCTGACTTTGATTTACAGCCTCAGATCTTACACCAGGCTCTCTGTCTCTACTACACACTGAATCATAGCAATGTAGGGTTGGAAGGGACCTCAAGAAATCATCTAGTCTATTCCCCTGCACTGAGGCAGGATTAAGTTTACCTAGACCATCCCGGACAGATATTCATCTAGCCTGTTCTTAAAATCCTCCATTGATAGGGATGCCACAACCTCCGCAGGTAACCTGTTCCAGTGCTCAACTATCCTTAAAGTTAGAAAGTTTTTCCTAATTACCTAAATCTGCCTTGCTGCAAGCTAAGCCAAGTTGGACATCTGAAATCTTGGGGGGTTAGACTAGATGAGCCTTGTGGTCCCTTCTAGCCTCTGATTCCCTTGGTGGACATGGAGAACAATTGATCACTGTCCTCTTTATAACAACCTTTTACATATCTGTTCACCCAACTAGTCATGGCTTTTTATTTACACCAAAGGTGTTTTTTAAAAAGAAAGAAAGAAAAAGGTATGAAACTGGTAACTGATGATCAACAGAATTAGTGATGGCTGACCTGTGTAAGAGCCTATTGGCAAACAATTCACCAAATTAAAAATTGACATTTGATCTGGTCTTTAATTTTTTGCTGTTTGCAGATATTTATATGATTGAGCTTTTGTTTGGCTGAATGTTCACAAGCAGGGATTTTCTGGATGATAGCCATATTTCAGGGCTGGGGATGACGCATAGTTACACCAAGAAATTAAATTTGTTTCTAGCAGAAACAAAAACAGTTTATAAAGATTAGGGATATCCAGACAGCTGCACTGTAATTTAAAGATCAGAGCCAGTTTGATTTCAGTTATACCAGTGTATGCCCAGAGTAAGTGTATCTCCTGTTCTTTGAGAGGTGAAAAGCAGTTTCTATTGATGGAATTGCATGTACAGATGTGTATCAAGGGTAAGATATTCCATTTCTAGATGACCCAAGTTTACATATGGCTCCTACTAGCTTGGTTAGGGGCAGTTTCATATTGTCTTCCCTGGTTGATTATTCGCTTAACAGACCCTAAAGGTCTCAGTTTAATTCTCAGCTGCAATAATATGCACATAGTTAGGGCCCTACCAAATTTACGGTCCATTTTGGTCAATTTCATGGTCATAGGATTTTTAAAATAATACATTTCATGATTTCAGCTAGTTCAATCTGAAATTTCATGGTGTTGTAACTGTAGGAGTCCTGACCCAAAAAGGAGTGGGGGGATCGTGAGGTTATTGAGTGTGTATATGTGTGTGTGTGGAGGGGGGGGAGGGGTTGCGGTACTGCTACCCTTTCTTCTGTGCTGCTGCTGGCGGTGGCGCTGCCTTCAGAGCTGGGCAGCTGGAGAGCGGTGGCTGCAGGCCCAGCTCTGAAGGCAGCGCCAGCAGCCGTGCAGAAGTAAGGATGGCATGGTATGGTATTGCTACCCTTACTTCTGCCCTGCTGCTGGCAGGGTGCTGCCTTCAGAGCTGGGCACCCAGCCAACAGCCGCCGCTTTCCGGCCACCCAGCTCTGAAGTCAGTGCAGAAGTAAAGATGGCAATACTGCAACCTCCCTAAAATAACCTTGTGACCCCCCTAAAACTCCCTTTTGGGTCAGGACCCCCAGTCTGAGAAACGCTGAACTCCCTGTGAAATTTGTATAGTATAGAGTAAAAGCACACAAAATACCAGATTTCACGGTCCGTGACACGTTTTTCATGGCTGTGAATTTGATAGGGCCCTACACATAGTACACCCAGTGATCCTGGCCAATGAATGAATAGGTCCACATTAGTGTCTGGCCACCAAGACTGAGCCTGGCATGTTTCACTCACAGTGAGTACTGAATCAAAACTATTACCAAAGGGCATATTGTAATCCTCTATAGAATCCATTATAAAGCATAGGAGGGCAGTATTGTGATTGTAATATGAGAATGATTAGGGCTATGTGTATGCCCAGAATTCTTATAGTATGTTACACTATGTGACATGTGGCTTTTTCATGTTCCAGACCTTAGAAGGGCACCAAGGCCCAGTAAAATCCCTGGCTTTTGATCAATGGCATCTAGTGACAGGAAGCTCTGATGGATTTGTCCTGGGATGGAGCATGGTGGGAAAACATAAGCGATGTCTAATGGCTTTCAGGCATCCACAGTAGGTATCATTCACATGTTGGAATCCACAGATAACAAATGTCTACATGTTTTCTATAGCTCTGACTCAATAAAGTGAACTCTGTTACCTGCTTAGGAATATGTCTACATAGAATGTGTTAATTCACAGTCCTAACACTTTAAAATTTTCCCTGTCCTGCAGGGAGGGTTTTTTTGTTTCACAGGAACTCACTGTTAGTCAATGGAACAGTGACTCCTGAGTAAGGAATCCCCTGCAGAACAGATGGAATCAAAGTCCTAGGACTGTGTATCTTGCATGACTCTTACCTTCACAAGGGAATAGCAGCATTCGACGTTGTCCCATGACACAATAAAGCTAGTCATTTGGGAAAACTATTATGTATGATATTATATATGGTGATGAAGAGGTCCTCAAGTGTACAGAAAAGCACTGATCGACTAAATACAAGAGGTGAAATCCTGGCCCTACTGAAGTGAATGGGTGTTTTGCCATTGACTTCCAGTATGGCCAGGATTTCACCCATGATGATAATATACCTTCAAGAAACATTATTAAGGTTGCAAAGTCAAAAACTCCAAAGTTAGGGTATGCCAAAATTAAGGTTGCCTGTGCAACCTTAAATCAGTCCTCTTACGCGTATGCATTATGATACAGTATTTTAGTACATGCTCATATACTGCCAAATTTCAAGTCCCTGCTCCAAAGCATGGTGATACTAGAGTTGTTCAATAAAAGGTCACAGCATTTTTAATAAGGAGAAAAACAACGTGTTTTTCCTTTGCCTTGTTATCGAAACAGCTAAATCATTTTGACTGAAATTTCCCCAAAACATTCAACGTGAGGCAGACACCCAACATGGTAAATTTCAGCGCAGTTACAGTTAGAGAGAGTTATAAGCCACTGGAAAGTGGGTCTTATAACAGGAAGTGTCAGACAACCTTAAAAATAGGTGGCGATACTAATCCTGCCTATAATTAGTATGATGTGAGTGCAGGTGAAAAACCAGAATAAACAAAACACAATTCTTTGGCAGAAAAACTAATTCAGATCTTATGCCTTCTGGACATAAACTGTAAAGACTTAGATGCAAATGCTCCCAGCCATGACGAATGCTAACATCTAGGACTCAATCCACCTAAATTTGGGGTGCTCTTATCCCAGTCCAGGAGCAAATGACCCGCTGTGAGTCAAGGAGTTAAGGAAAACAAGATCATTCCCACCTCTTTGCTATTGACATAGAAGCAGGGATGATTTAAGATAAAATGGGATCCAGATACACCAAAATTTCAGGAACCTCTAATATATATTCAACATCATGTTAAGCTACATATTTTGGCAGAAAAGACAAACAGAAGATAGTGCATATGTGAAACATGGAGGCATTAGTTTTGTTGTGGAAACCATTCCCTTTGCATATCATGACATTTTGTGATTTGAACTGTGCTGTGATAAGACTACATCACCATACTGTTTGCATTTACTTTCAGAGGTTATTTAAAGGAAGAGATGTGATTGAAAATTCCTACTGGCAAAACTAATAAGCCGCGACTGGTCTTAAACACAGTGGTTGCTACAAATGACTGCTCCGTTCATTTTTTGAGCATGCATATGTCCAATAAATTGTCTGGACTTCATAATTTTGGCCATCTCTCCATTCCGAAGGCAGTAATAATTAGGAAGGAATTTGACTTTCATCCTCCCCAGCCTCCTTTAAACCTGACTAGTTCTCCCATCTACCCTATAGGCAGAGATGGACCTGCTTCACTCACCATCCAAGAACCTTGTTACTTCAACCTTCTCATGTAGGAATAAGGAATGTGCTTATGCTCCGATGTTTTGTTTTCAGGGAAGTCCTGTATCTGGCGTTTCTGTATCTCCGAGTCATCAGTGGCTGCGCTGATGGAAAAATACGTATATTTAACTTCCTGACCGGGACCTGCCTGAAGGTGATGAGGGCCAATAGCAGAGGTGACCCTGTGGTGTCCTTCTGCATTGTAGAAAATAGGTGGGTAATAGCAGACTCTGAGCCAGTTAGACAGATCGTGTTGCTCAAGAAATCATGTCCTTTTAACAGCCCTAACAGGTGGGGTTTTTTTAGAGGATTCTGCTGGTTTGACGACTATGGATCACTGCAATATGTTATTCTATTAAGTAGGTGTGGTGTTTTGGTTCGGATTTCAATCCAAACTTCCCCAAAACATGGGATATTCATCCTGATGTTTAGATTCAGGCCCATTTTAGAGATAGGGCAAAGCTATAAAGTGGGATCAAGCTTACGATCTGAATTTCCTCAGAGTTTGGGTGGGTTCAGGATCAGGCCTACGTGTTCTCTTAACACGCCAGTGTTCTACTGCATTTTCATAAATGCAAGAGATCAAAAAGGCCTACTCATCACATCCATCCTTCTAGACAAGAGTAGGCTTGTTCCCTACAGTCTGTTCCCAGTGTTTTTTCACCCAGATCCAAGGGTCCCTAGCAATGGAACAACCACCATTTCTCTTGGGAGCTATTTCACAGCCTAACAGTCAGGAAATTTTTCCTTTTCATGATTTCATCCCATTATTCCCAGTTGTACCTAGCAATGAATGAACTCAACAGTATTCTTTACATTCAGGTTACATTAATTGGAATGTGCTGGGTCTGATCACCAGGGCTGGCAACAATCTAAACACTGCTCATTTTCTTTTCCCCAACCAAGCAATTGCAACTTCAATTCTAGTTATGCACCTCAGCATCTGTAACAGTGCACACAAGCAATCTGGCACAACAGGTAACTGCTACACCATTATTACAATGTGTATTTCTTAGCACTGTTCCTCTTCCCTTTCTAGGATGGTGATCAATGCTCTGAGCAGCGTACTGATGTTCCAGTTTGAGGATGTAGAGTGGGACTACACGCTACAGGCCGACCGAGAGGAAATAACAAAGGATAAGGAAAAGCAAAAAGAAATCAGGGTCAGAATGCAGCCCTATCCATATGTTCGCGCTCAGCACATGAAACGGGATGTAGCCAGCCACAGGAAGATATATTATTCCGAGGAGAAACCAGATGAGGACCAGATAATGTTGGCATACCTGATTCGCCGTCGGTCAACAAGGGGTTCTGGGACACCTTCAGGTACCGTATACACCTCTTGCAGTGCACTGTGTTAAAGGGGCAGCCTGAAATCTAGTCAGTTTAGAAAATGAGTTAGGAAATATTTTCAGGTACTCACTGTCCTAGCCCAATCCCCCACCATTGTCCAGGGATGTGTGCTAGACGGCTTCTGCATTTCAGCTATGCTATATATTTTGTAAGGCCCTTTAGGATCCTGTGAGAAGCAGGGTGCAATAGAAACTTGAGGCCCTAATTCAGCAAGCTATTCAAGTGTCTAAGTATGTGAGTAGTCTCACTGAAGTCAGTGGGATTACTCATGTGCTTAAAGTTAGGCATATGCTTAAGTACCTGCTGAGTGGTGCACCAATTATTACTTATTTTAAAATTTCCCCCCACAGTATAAGTCTTAGCAGAATCTGTGATCAGACTTCACAACCAAGATGAAGACTAAATCCACACAGGCTTACAATCTTCAAACTGTAACATTCCGATGCAGTTTGAGTCTATGGGTGGCTACTGAATCCAAATTGTGATGCAGAAACCTGCAACTCTGAGCTTGTGCTCTATATCACAGACACCACATGTCTGAGACACTGTGAAGCGTGTGTCTTTGAGTCCTAAAATATTAATTAGAACAAAAACATTGTGAAGAAATTCACAGCTTAGATTCCATTTCAGTCCTTTAGTGCAAGACCATTAAATGTCTTAATGTCATAAATGCAGGGCCATCTCAGCTACTTAGGATTGTTAAAACAGTCGTGTGGCATTAACACCCAACACATCCATTCACCTGTCTGAAGACCCATGCGTTGCAAGGAGACAGGCAATAGAGAGGGAATGAACCAGATTCCAACCTCTGTTACAACCAGTGTAAATCCTCAGAGTCAGTGATTGTAGAATCTATGGATTTACACCAGCATAATCCAGATTTGAATCTGTCCCAGCAAGGAGGCATGGAGCTATCATTATCTTCCAAGCTTCTCTGACACTTTTAGCTTCTCAGACATTTGTAGATATTTTTCAGTCAACCATGGCTCGCTAACTTTAGAAGTTGGAACTAGAAACAAAATAGTAATCGAAAGCCAGAAGACTCAAAAAATACATAGATAATGACGACCTTGGTAGATAAAAGACAATTAGCTTTAAAATCTTAATGCTACGGGATTAATCCATTTCCCTCTCTTGCAGGTCTCTGTTATGATTTTGTGAAGGCACCTGCTCACCGGTCAAGTCAGACTTTGCAAAGGAGCATGGGTTGCCTTGATATAAAGCCGGACCAGAAGAAAAGGTTTGCTCTTCCTGGGAGACGACAGGTCTATAGCAGTGATTCAGAGGACTCAGGTCGAACATACGGTGCAGCAACACCACAAAGCTTGTCAGAGTCTGGTAAGAGATCTTGGTGGCTAGACGCTATGGTGATGGTTGCATTAGAAATATCGAAGATAGACAGATTATATGGCAAGGGGTAATATGCTCTGGGTAAGAGGCCTGCAGTAAATGAGAAGTTTTATCTGGAGTCTTCACTGGGTAAGTGGATCTCTTTGGGGCCTGCAATGGTTATGAGGCTGTTTTAGGTCAGGCAGATGAACAGACATTAAAACAAGTGATCTCTTCTAACTGTGAAGCCTAGAAAAGTTATGTAATATTTGGGCCCATTTCTTCCCCTATGCGATTATTGCTATACTTTAGATTTCCTTTTAAATTTCAAAGTCACTTTGATCTATTCAAAAGTAACTTCCTCTGGGGAGGGCAGGAGAGGGTTTCCACACACAAGTTCTCAGAAGAAATGGCTAGCTAGTATTTAAATGCCAATATTAGTTTGCTCAAGAAATCACTCTGGAAATACATTTTGTTCCAACATGGCTGAGCCAGCCAGCAAGATGGTTTTACATTGAAATTTGACAAAATAATCCAGAGATCACAGGTGTGCTCCTTGGTGATCTGATGGAAATCATTTTTCTTCTCTGTTGTATTGTTTGTATTAGTGTATTTTAATTTTGTCTGGGCAGCCCCGAGCGTTGGTTGGGGCTTTATTATTTTTTAGAATAGATCTAGTCTGGATACAGTCCTTCATGATGTTCCCATAGCTTTCATATTTCCTATGGCATGTATTGGATCAAATTCTGTACTCAATGGTGGCTGTAGCTGAGAGCAGAATATGGCTCAATGGTTTTCTCACTGGAGAAATGAGCTGTGATAAAGAGAAATCTTACAGTGACTCTTCCCACTCCAATGCGCGCTTCATTGGCTAACACAGTGAATTAGAGAAGCCAATGGCATTTTATGTACTGGCAGATGAGTTTTAAATTCAGAACTGGTTAGGGATTATAACCGAATTCCAAAGAGTCTGAGGACAGAGAAGAGAAGCAGTGGACATGTTGGTAAGCTACCTAGACTATGGAAATAAAGAGAAAGGTAGGTTAGGATGAAGTGGGGTAAGGAGAGGGCAAAAAGACAAGTAATATTAACGATAGGTTAAAGCATGTGAAACGGGCACAAAGAAAGGGTTCGTAAATAGGAAAACCTGAACAAGAAGCAAAAGATCTGGAGCCAGCAAGGTAAAAACTACAGAAAAGTCATGAAAATAATTTTTAATAAATAGAAGTGGGATTTAATGGCAAAATTTGACTCCCTGTGTGGATTTGGATTTCAAACTCACACGGGACAAGATCTTCAGCTGGTGTAAATTGGCACAGCTCCACTGAAGTCAATGGCGCGACACCACTTTTATGCTAGTTGAGGATCTGATCCCTACTATTCAGAGGTGTTTGGATCTGGGGTTTGCATCAGGCCCATCTCTACCTGCAGATTACTTACGTTAATACTCCACATTTACCTATACCTGGCAAGAACAGTGTCCTTAATGCTGTGTGCTCTATATTGCTATATTTCTCATTTTAAAATCCCTAGCATTTCTTAACTTTGGGCATAATCAGATAATCTTGGAATGATGACGAAAGACGGTGATTGGCCCACTTCATCACACAACAGAGACCACTCTCCAAAATGTTCAGCTCCATGCCTTGTTCACCTTGAGCTTTCCAATTCTAATCCAGTTCAGATATGTAATGGCCAAAAGTTGTTACCATCTGATTGTTGTTCAGCGGCTTATGTTGGAAACTGACTTGGCATTTTGAGTTCACTTACTGGCATCTCCGTCATGAGACCCAATTCTGCTCCCATTAGAAACTATGACTTCAAGGAAACCAGGACAGGTGTCAGAGTACCCACAAACAATTATCCACCCAGTGTCATAAATTATTTTAGCACCTACAGACTACTGCAACTGGCACTCTATAGATAACTAACAGAATTGTCACCACTGTTGGCAGTCAGGTCAAAGAATGATGATGACTGAACCCATAAAGAGGGTCCTCTGCTACCCTTAGGATGGATACCAATCAGACAGGACAGCCTTGGGGAAGCTTGCTCTGCTGCTCCTCATGCTGTGCTTGTTCTGTGGGTAAACATGGAAACTCAGTCTCCAGGACTGTCACTTTAGTGCCCATTATCAGCCCCCTTTGGGGACTCCATCTCTCCAGGAAGGATCAAACAGGTTACCACCACCACCAGCTTCACTGTAAAATCACTTCCATATATACGTATATATATATATAGAGTCAGATATTTTTTTCTTTTCTTCATGTTTATCTTTGGAAATAGAGAGTGAATCTGGCTACGACTCTCCGGTCCATGCATCTTCACTTGCTGAAAACGCAGAGGCCGCTTTACAGCGTATAAAGAAACGAGGCCCGCACTGTTCCATTTCTCCTGACCAGATCCTCCTGACTGTCAGCACGCTGCAGCACGCCTACAAGTCAGACCAAGTCAGCTCAAATATGATGCACTATAGAAAAATCTGGGATGTCTGGGGACCTTCGCTGCACCCCCCGGAACGCCCTAAAAAGATGTTGTCATACAAAATCCCTAAGCAAGAGAAAAAGGATCAGTCAACCCAACTCAGACACATTAAATCTGCCAGTGGCTCTCTGGTTATGAAAAGAATTTCCACACCCTTTGAAACCAAAAGACTGCAACTCAACTTGAAGAACTCTTTGCATGGGTCTGCAGTGCACTCTTTCATTCCTGCTCCCGTGATTGTACGCTCCAAGTCATGCTGCAGCTTGCCAGAAGAGAAGAAGGTTCATACTGGCCATGGCAGAGCCACTTCCCTATCTGAGGGTGGGGCTCAGTTGATTGGCCACTTAACAAGCTCATCTGAATCCATCAAGTCAACACGTATGATGATCGCACAAACTAAAATTGAAGCAGGGCTCCGGAGAGAAAGTCCCCTCTTCTTACAAACCGCAAATCCTTACCGGATGAACAGCGGGTTCAGGCTTCTGACAGTGAAGCAAATGAAAATGTATGAAGAAGCTACAGCTGTTGAGTATCAAGCTCACCGAACAAAATGTATAGCAGACCAGCAAAAAGAGTGCAAGAAAGCCTGGTTAAAGAAAATTAAAGGCCTCCCCATAGACAATTTCACCAAGGAGGGAAAAATAGCTGCCCCCGAACTTGGGCTTAATGTGTATGTCTGAGCGAAGCTCCTTAAGGCACACTACCAGCTCTGTTAAAGAAATAAATGCCAACAAATAGATGGGATTTGGGGCTTCTTGGGTTGCTCAAATTGTTTGATTCAGCTCTCGTCCCCATTTGAGGATACCATCTCATGGCCTTCAATGTTCTGTTGTGGGAGGGATTATATAAGGAACACTGCATGACTCTTCAAGAAAATATTACTGACATAGTTAAATAGTCCTCACAGCAGCCTATGGGATTATTATTCAGCTGGGCCTAGTGTTACTGTAGACTGATTTAAATGTGATCATCAGCATCTCCCCCTTGTGATCACCACACAGTGCTATGCTTGCAAGTTTTCCTCATGAGGCCTCAGACAAGCTCCAAGAGGCTGATCATCTGACCTGTTTTGAGCAAGGGGTGCCTGACCCTTGCAATCCTGGGGGCAATTCACCAGGTGTCTGAGCCACATCAAATGTGCATATTTATTATACAAAATAAATGTACCCAACCATAACATTCCTTTGTACTTGTATCTTCCTTGTTGGACTGTAATTGAAACTGCTTGTTTTCTGAGAGAGAACTGTAAATACAAGCAGACAGCATCAAGGAGCCTTGCACATCTCTACTCTAGCATAGATTGCTTCTGTACTGAAAAATTTACATGGATTTTCCTATGAGACCAATTTTATTAGTGTCAAGTTCACCCTGAATAAAGGGTCAGCACAAGGCCTTGTCTTGCTTAAAGTTACTTTGAGGGCTTAAGAGGGATGAAAATAGTGCATAGGCCTAGTGCTGGGTCTCTGCACAGGGGTGAATTTCATCCTTATCTTCCCTAGAAATTTAATTGCATTTAAACTTGATTTTTAACAGTTGAGTTAGTTAACACACTGCTGACAGTCAATGCAGATGTCCTAGGGTTTACCCACCAGTATCTGACACAATGTAGAACACGATTTATCCTTGCGGATGCTGACCAGTCAGTTGTTGTCAGCGTTGTCACCTAACTCAAGATTAAAAATCATGTTTAGACATGATTAAATTTCCTAGTGAAGACAAGCCTTTAAAGTGCATGAGACCCTCTTCCCATTGAAAGGATGGGACCCAGTGGATTGACTATAGGAATGTGTCAAATTACTTAGACCATGGCTTTATATTTGGTATCTGCAAGGCACAGACAACCACAGTAAGTGGATTAATCAGTCAACTCAGGGTTCTTATATAGCATCAGGACATACAATTTCGGTGTGTTCAACTGTGCTCAGCTCCCTCTCTCAGCTGCAATATTCTCCTCCACCTGTAGTTTACAAAATTAAATCACTTTTGGTTTTAATTAGAACTTAAATGGACACCATTAACCTCAAAATCATGTTAAATCCCTTGTTGGTAATGTGACCTGAGATTAAATTGAACTAATTTTTAAAAAATTATGTTAAGTTCTAAATTTCATTTTTGTTTGCATTTCACTTATTTTGGATGCGGTAATTAAGTTGTTTGGTAGTCAGTTTCACATTCTGGTTTTCATACACTACCAGTGCTGTAGTTTGGGTCTCCATTATTGCTCTGGAGCGTACAAGTCTGCAGGATCAAGGCCTTTGTTTGTGAAGTGCTCTTTATTACCACACGTTTGGCCTGATCCAGACAGGTGCTGCCCACCCATAACTCTAAGTCATGTCAAAGGGAATGTGCGTTCTCATCTCCTCCCAAGGCCTTTTCTCCACTCATTGTCAGCATTTTCACTAGCACTTGGATGCTTGAGCCAACGAGTGACGTGCTTTAAGTATTTATTTATAGAGATAATAGGAAATATTGCTATAGATGTTCAGACTCATTCCCAGAAGTTCCATTCACTCAGGGGCAAGTACAAATTAGTAGAAAGCTGACACTGTTGGGAATAAACAAGGGTAAAACTTTGCAAGATGAAAATACTTCTTGATTCTTTCACTGGTTTTGAACTACTCATTTAAAAAAAATTAAATCATTACTGATTCAACATATTATACAAGAGCTGAGCAAACTCATTCTTACCCACGCAGATCTCCAGGTTGGAGAGATGGTGAGGAATAAGCCTTAAGTATTTTTTCTTATACTTGACAAAATAGTTAAGCCCCCATATTACTCTCGCTGCAGTAAAACTAATTTTGACTTCACATATGCAAAATAAAGTGATGTCACCTACAGTTATTCTGCAAAGATTCACAAACAATGAAAAGCAGAAAAAAATGTTTTTAAAATTGGTGATTTTAAAAATTGATTGTCTTCATAAACCTTCTGTACCAGATAAGCTCTGTAATAGACATTGTGCTATACTAAAATTATTATGACTTACAGGATGGAAAAAAAAGTAGTTTCTGCTTCCTAAAGTAACTTTGTAATTTTGTTTTCTTTCCACAATCTTTTGCGATTCCCAAACAAACCAAATAATTACTTCTAAAATAGAAAGATATCTATATCTGGAGCAGTAGGAGCCATCAGTAATAGCACCAAAAGGAAGTTTTCCCTTACGTTCCTTGGCACACACAAGGCTTACAGGCTTGATTCTCCCTCACATGCATGAGTCTGAATCAGGAATCTCTCAACTGAAGTTGAGTTATTTGGGTGTAAACCTGATGGGAGAAGAGAATCTGGTCCTAAGAGTCAGAGAAGATTAAACACAACCCAAGATAAATCTTGAAGACATCTCTAAGGATACTTGGCATAGAAACCTGCAGCTGTATATACCCAACAGCTTGCTAAGCCAGGAGTTTTTCCTACTTTTTCATTGCTTGGACTACATCTTAACAGAGATGCCTGCTCCCCTCCCTTCAGCAACTGCATATGCCACCCTGCTTCAGGTGGTGACTGAAAAACATATTCTGGCAACTACAGCAATTGCTCATGTGGAAAGGAAAGAGCTGGAAACTACTGACATACTTTTAGTATCTTTTAATGCTGTTGAGCAGCTGGAAACACTGAGGACCAAACATCACAATTTGGATCTTGGTGTGCCAAAACTAGGAGCAGGGCTGACTTAGCAGTAGTTGTAACTGCAGAGCCCTTTCTAAGGCCTTGTCTTTGCTGCTGAAAAAGGTGTGATTTTTACCTCAGGTTTACTAATGCGCATGAGCAATCCGAAGGGAAAAAAATACAGTGAAGTCAAGGCATTTTAGTCAACTAGACAGGTCCATCTGGGGTTAGCCTCACCTAGTGTACCCATGATCAATCTAAAGTGCCTTGTTTCATCATGACTGTGTTTGTAAGTCAAGATAGCTCTCATGCATTAGTTACCTTGAGTTAAAGAATGCATCTTTCTTAACAGTAAAGAGAAAGCAACATACAGGTCTGTCTCACCTTACGCTGGGGTTACGTTCCGCGGTCAGCGCGTAAAGCAAAAACCGCGTATAGTCAAAATTACATTGAGTGTAATGACGGGCAGAATCGCCCGCACTACAGAAACAGTATTTAAATTGTTATTTTTCTCTTTTTTTTTGTTTTTTTTCTGAAATCGCACATGTTAAATGCGCCTAAGATGCGACAGACCTGTATGTGAAGGGAATTCACAGCAGTGTCATTACATTGCTACAAATCCCTACCTCAGGACTGGTCTGCACCTAAAACTTAGGTCAGCCTGGCTCCATCGCTCAGGTCTGAAAAATTTCACGCCCTGTGGGAGGCATAGTTAAGTCAACCTAACCCCCCCTGTAATGCAGACAGGCCAATGGAAGAATTCGTCCCTTGACCTAGCTGCTGCCTTTCGGAGAGGATTTACTACCTTGCTGCAGCAAGGTGTCTCCACTGGGCGCTGCAGGGTTTGCAGTGGAGACGTGTGGTGCTGGGCTGACAGCACTACTGCTCCCTGGCACATGGCACTTCGCCAGCCCCGCTTTGGGCTGGTGCACGAGGCCCTCCCAGCCATGCAGTTACCCGGGGCGACGCGCCGTGGCGAAAACCGCTCGGCTCCGACCCCGTAACAGGGGTGTCGGGTCTGCTCTGGGGACCTTCCAGCTGACAGGCCCCGCCCCCAAGCCCGCCCGGCCACGCCACAAAGAGCTGGGGGGGGGGGGGGGAGGCTGGTGCTGGGGAGAGGACGGCCTTGCAGTGCCCCAGCGCCAGGGTAGGCCCTGAGGAGCCGCCCCGGCCGCTGGGGCCTACACGGGGTCCTGCCGAGAGCCCGCGCCGCCAAGGCAACCAGCCGCTCTCATCTCCGCTGCCAGGAGCTGTCACTCGCGCGTTGTTCATACGCCCACCTGGCGCGGTGTGATGACGACACGCGACGGGCGGGGCTCACGTGAGGGATTGGCCCCGGGCGGTGACGTGGCGGGAGGCGGAAGTGAGGCGGCTCCAACGATGCTACGGCAGGTGAGGAGGGTCCCGAGGAGCCCGGGGTTAGTGGGGTTGCCCCGCGGTCTCCGGTGGCAACGGCCTGGCGCGGGGAGGGGCAAAGGGTCAGAGGCCAAGGGTCAGGGGTCGGTGATTGAAGAGGTAGGAGGAGGGTTGATGGCTCAGAGGCCACCACGGGAGGGTGAGCAGAGCTGGCGGTGCCGCCGTCGGGGTGGAAAGGGTTCAGGGCAGGCGGCGAGCTGGGGTCGGAGGGCAGGGGTCAGGGTGGAAGGGGGTTCAGAGCAGGCGGCGCGCTGGGGTCGGAGGGCGGGGATCAGGGGGTTCAGGGCAGGCGGCGAGCTGGGGTTGGAGGGCAGGGGTCAGGGTGGAAGTGGGTTCAGGGCAGGCGGCGAGCTGGGGTCAGAGGGCAGGGGTCATGGTGGAAGTGGGTTCAGGGCAGGCGGCGAGCTGGGGTCGGAGGGCAGGGGTCAGGATGGAAGGGGGTTCAGGGCAGGCGGCGCGCTGGGGTCGGAGGTCAGGGTGGAAGGGGGTTCAGGGCAGGCGGCGAGCTGGGGTCGGAGGGCAGGGGTCCGGATGGAAGGGGTTCTGGGCAGGTGGTGATGGGGTCAGAGCAGTTATTTCAGGGCGTGGGAGCATAGCAAAAGAATTACTAGGAGATGGGAGGGCAGGTTAAGATATGAATACCAGGGATCTACTGCTGCTTGGAGGTAGGGGGCTTGTGAGGAGCCCTTTTTTAAAACAATACTTTAGGTGAAACACTTTTAAAACACCAAAATATTTTTACTAAAAATAAGCAATAATTGACCTGAAAATAAACACACGTGGATAAACACTAGTAACTGGAAATCTTAACTCAGAGATGGGCAACCTTTGGCCTGCGGCCTGCCAGGGTAAGCTCCCTGGTGGGCCGGGCCGGTTTGTTTACCTGCTGCGTCTGCAGGTTCGGCTGATCGCAGCTCCCACTGTCCGCGGTTCCCCGTTCCAGGCCAATGGGGGCTGTGGGAAGCGGCGCGGGCCAAGGGATGTGCTGGCCGCCGCTTCCCGCAGCCCCCATTGGCCTGGAGAGGTGAACCGCAGCCAGTGGGACCTGCGATTGGCCGAACCTGCGGACGTGGCAGGTAAACAAACCGACCTGCCAGGGAGCCCTACCCTGGCGGGCCGTGTGCCAAAGGTTGCCGATCCCTGTCTTAACTAAACCATTTGCCAATTACTGCTTAATTAGGATTTATATTGTGATAGCATCAGTAGGCCCTAGTCAGGGATCTGGATTTCACTGAGCCAAGTAAATGCAAAGAACAAAGACATGAATGCTTTTCGTTATTAATCTTCAATAATCAGTTATTTAACAGAACTATAGAAACACTTATAGGAAAGGTGTCTTAACAGTGATGTGATATATTTGTAGATGCCAAGGAATTATGCCAAATTTTGAAAATGACGCACATAAAAAATTACCAGATTATGTTTTTTTATCCTGCAAATGCTTAAACTCATGCTTAACTTTAAGCGTGTGAGTAGTCCCTGGGACTACTCATATACTTAATCAGTTGTTTGATTGTTTGCAAAATCAGGGCTGACGTGTGCCATTGTATTGTGTAGTGTTCATCAAATAATTAAAAAAAAACCCCATCTGGTTCAGACATTCAGGGACATGAACTTACAAGCATAACTCAAGTTTAATATAAATTCATAAAGCCAATGCAGACAAATACATGGAACTTTGAAAAAAGCTGAGTTGTGCGAATGCCTGAGATCTCTCAATAAAGACTAATTTGTAACACTGCATTACATCAACACTGAATTTGGCCCATGGCCTGTGTATTGGGCTGGGGTAGGTCCACTGTGCAGAGGGGTAAGAGTCGTAAAAACAGTTAGGGCAAATTTGAGCAGATTCCTGAATTGAATGGGAAGCCAGAAGGATTTTGAAGAATGCATGATGTGATTTTCTTTGTATGGGTAGCCACGCTGCAGCATTCTGCATGTGAGTGACTCCGAAGAGCTTGGACTTGGGCAGGCCTTACAGAAAGGATCTGCCATACAGTGAAGGCAGGAGAAGATTCTCTATCTTAGTTTTGTAAACTCTGTGATAAAGATGTGCCAGATGTTTTTTTAAAATGCTACCCTGTCACACAAACACCTGATTTAGTGTTAATGGCAGTTAAGTGTGCCCATTGAAAGGAAAATTTACCTCACTGGAGATATCTGAGGGCTTGTCTACACATAAAAATTGTACTGCTTTAATTATATCTGTGTAGTTTAAGCGATACAACCCACTTAATGTGGATGCAGTTATACCGGTATAAAGGTGTTTACATCAGTATAGCTTATTCTCATATGGAAAGGAGAATAAGCTATATCAGCGAAGGCCCCTCTATACTGGCATAACTGTCCAAACTAGGGGTTGTACCCTTATAACTATTAACTAAAATAGTTATACCAATGCAAAAAGTATGTGTAAATCAGACTTTAGACAAGTAACTTCCAACTTCTGAGAAATAGCCCCATATTTCACCATTTATGTCCTCTGTGGAACCCTAATATAACATGGACAAGCCAAGGTTTATGCCTCTGAAAATAAACAAGAAGTCCAGAAATGCTCAAAAGGACTGAGGCTGTGTGCATAAAGGACTGATATTAAGACCTGAGATTACCCTGCTGTTTGCAAAAGGGCCCTTTGGACTCAAAGCATGTGTTTAAGATGGTTTTCACGTGATGCAAGATGAAGGAGACAGTGTTTAAAATAGTTTGGGGTGTGTGTGTAATTTCTGTTGCATTTGGTTAATTTCCAAGTTCTTTGACCTTAAGGCCTCCTCAGAATAATTCTGGATAATCAAAACCCATCTCCCTTTTGCATCTGAAAATACTGTATCAATTACTTCTCTTGTAACATTTTGTATCTGTCTGCCACTTTAGGACAGTAATGATGACACTGAAGATGTGTCACTGTTTGATGCAGATGAAGAAGTATCCACGAGATCAAAAAAGTCAAAGATAAGGTCTGTGGTCAGTAGAAATTGTTCCTTCATGGGTTCCACCCAGAAATGTGGCAGAGGCAGGACTGGCGTGTTTGTTCTTGTTTGTTTTGTGTCTACTTATTGGTGCAAGAGCAGTGAGTTTCTCTCTTAGAAGTGAATGTTCTGTTTTAAAGAAATGTTTCCTGGCAAATGGGGAGGGTAGGAGGCTTACTCATGAATTTCTGAAGAATTTAATCTTCCATTAAAAAAAGTCCACGTCTTTATGGTTGCGATGGTCTCTATGTTTGTGATGTTGTGCTGTCTGTGTGCAGACTCAGGAAGACAGTCTGAAACAATAAGAGGTGTGAACTGGCCAAAATCCTGGCTCCAGTGCACTGCGTCTTGTGTAATAGGGAGTTTTTCAGGACATAGAGGGAGGAATCCTTCTTTCTAGGCCACTCCGTGAGCATTTCTCCAGTCTCATGTCTGGAATAGCCTCTGTTCTGTTTCCCCTCTTCCCCTTGCATGCCATATCGTAGTGGCTGATCCAGCAGCCTCACTCCTGCTTTACCCCCAAATGCGCTGTACAGCCATACGCAGGGAGCTACTGTAGAGTAAAGCCTCTTTGAAATGGAAACTCACCAGAGCAGACCAAGAAAAGAGCAGCATTTCCCTATAGAGAGGTGCGATCTGTTTCTGTTCAGCTCAATAGAGTGTTTGTCTTAATGTTACCACTCAAAAACTGCTACATATTGAGTACTTCTGAGGGGCTTCACCTGCTCCCTTCTTCTCTCCCACCTCAAATCCTGCATGCACTTTGAACAATGGCCACAGGCAGGATAAGTCTGTGGAGTGATCTCCTAGAGCAGTGGTTCTCCACTGGGGGGGCTGCGGACAGGTTTCAGGGGGTCCACCAAGCATGGCCAGTGTTAGACTTGCTAGGGTCCAGGGCAGAAAGCCAAAGCCCAGCTGCCCAGGTCTGCAGCCAGGGGCCCCGAGCCCCATCACCCAGGGCTGAAGCCAAAGTCTGAGCAACTTAGCTTTGTGGTCTTCCCTGTGGTGTGGGGCCCTGGGCAATTGCCCTGCTTGCTACCCCTTAATGCTGGCCCTGGCTTTTATATGCAGAAAAACAGTTGTGACACAGCTGGGCCATGGAGTTTTGATAGCATGTTGGGAGGGGCCTTAGAAAGAAAAAGGTTGAGAACCCCTGTCCTAGAGGACTTTGTTATGCTATATAGAATGATGCGTACTAGCGCTGCGATGCTCATCTTTGCCACTGTTGTCAGCATGCTCTGCAAACCGGTCTCATTTAAAGGCATTTGCCCTCCTAGGCTGTGCAGATGAAAAAAATCCTCTTCTGCCTTGAGAGAACATGTCATCTCTTTACCAAGTGGCTTCAGTCTTGTTTCAGAGACATATGACTGAATTGTATTTCTGATGTATTGTTTACAGGCACCCAGTGGCATCATTTTTCCACTTGTTCTTCCGAGTCAGTGCAATAGTTGTCTATCTTCTCTGTGAACTGATCAGCAGCAGCTTTATTGCCTGCATGGTGTCAATTATCCTGCTCCTGTCATGTGACTTTTGGGCAGTAAAGGTAAGTCACCGTTTATCACTTTAAAATATTCTTTCAAGAGAGCAATAGGCCAGGTCAAACTGTCTGAATATGTTTGGCTTTGTTCAAAAATAAAGTCAACTCTTTTAGATCCTGCAAGTTATGAAACATTACAATTTCTTTAAGAACTTTAGAAATTCTGGGAATCTCTTAATCTCAAATTCTGTCTCTCTCTCATTTATTTTGGAGGGGTGGATAGGGGTGGGAGTTAATCTCGGACTTTCCTTTGATTCACGTAATGCATTATAGGCTTCATAAACAGAAATGATGAGGTCTCCTTCAGATTCAAGACTTGCCAGAAAACCCCAACCCACAGTTTTTTCTTAATATTATTGAAATTAATTGTTGTTGGGCTGAAGATGCTAGAAAATACATTGGCATGGCCACGAGAGATCCTAAACAATGCCTACTTGAATTATACTTGACTCTGCTTATTGAGATCACCAAATTCAAGAATAAAGTATTACCCCAATACTGTTAGGAACTTGGCTTTCCACTCCATTACCCTCTAATGAAGACGCCTTGCTTTACTGCACTAGCATTTGACAAAGGCATTCTCAGTTCCCACCCCAAGAGAAGCTACCAGGCTGTTGCTGTGGCTTGCCCTGGCATGTTAATTATTATTACTAACGCACACCTAATACAAATTAATTTTTGGGCTTTAAAACAGAAGTGCACAGTTCTGCTGCTTGGTGGTACTAATAAACTGCTTTCTCTTTAAAGCTGCTTCTGCTCGTCACTCTTAGCAGAGTTATGTATATGGTGACTTTGTAGCCTAGCCATCAGACTGATGAGTTACCTTATTACTGGAAGTGTTAATACAGAAACAACAGGATCTTCCCCAACAGCATGCTCCAATTGAGCTCTGCTAATGCCTTGGACAGAATAAGGATACCGAGAAGCTACCTTTGGAGCCCAGTTAGAATACGTAGTGCAAGCCTACAGCACATGGCATTACACATAAACTCTACATTAAAAGAACGTTAAGATTACAGTGTCAAGCACTCTCAGAAGTTAGGAGATGCTAGAGTTAAGGTTGCCTGTGCAATCTTAGTTTATCCCCTTATACAGTATGTGTGAATTATGATACAGTCTTAAATTACAAGATCACATGCTATTTGTGATCCTAAATCCTCATTCCAGGCTCTTTGTCCCAGTCTTTCCCATCTCCAGTCCACTTCCGAGGCTACTTGTCCCAAACTTCCCTACTCATCCCACTGATACCCAGCCAGCCCCAGTCTTCCCACCCTGAGGCAGACTACTGACTTGGAAAATTTCAGTTCAAACAGTGACAGCTGATGACTTTTTTGACAGGTGAGGCCCATATCACAACATCTTACAAATTCCAGTGTATGTCCTCCTCCTTGTCTTATAATGGGAACTGTTAGGCAGCCTTAAATATAAGCCATGCCGGTAACTACCAGCATCACCTATAATACAGTTTAAGGAATATGGTCTGGTAGCAACTGATATAAGTGGTCGCATTGGTTGTTGAGGTTGCCATAGCAATTGAAGACATCAGGAGTTGAGAAGACATGTGAAGAATTGGTTTTGAATGTTCATTCTGGTATTTCATGGGCAAGGTACAGGAAAGATTTCTTTGGTAGGCGGTATAGGGCTAAAATCTCTCTGAACCCCATTTCCTCCTGTATTTAACCCTCTCCAGAATGTTACGGGCCGGCTGATGGTCGGCCTTCGCTGGTGGAACCAGGTGGATGATGATGGCAAGAGTCACTGGGTGTTTGAAGCCAGGAAGGTAAATGTTTAATGTTTGTGTTTTAACTGCTGCAGTTTGGTAAAATCTCCATGTACCGAGGAGTGACACGTGAGAGGTGGATTTTGTGAGGTGGACATTTAGCACCAGTCACGGGCTGAAAGCACCAGCTTGTTTCATACAGGCTAGTGCATGGCCATCAAATGTTGTTAACCCTCAGCACTCTCTGAATGGTTCTCAGTCACTATCCTGTCCTGATCTGATATGGAGCCAGTGACCTAGAGGCTCAGTATCTCCTTTGGTGTAAATGTGAAACAGGTCATCGTGGAGAGCTAGAGTCCAGCCATGCCCCCAGCTTTCATTTGTGGGATCCCAAGAGCAGAGACCATTTCACTGTGTGAAGTCAATGTAAGACTTCTGATATTAAATGTTTTAACTCTCATAACGTTTCATCAGTCCCTAGCCTTTGTTTTCCAGAAGCTGGGAATGGGTGACAGAGGATGGATCATTTGATTATTACCTGTTCTGGTCATTCCCTCTGGGGCACCTGGCATTGGTCACTGTCAGAAGATAGGATACTGGGCAAGATGGACCTTTTTCATCTGACCCAGTGTGGCCATTCTTATGTTCTTAAATGATCCGTCTGTTAATCTTAAATGCTTATATGGCCCTGATCACCATAGTGTCTGAGCACCTCACCATCTTCAATGTATTTATTGTCACAACTCCCTGGTGGGGCAGGGAAGGCTGTTATCCCCATTGTACAGAACTGAGGCCCAGAGAGACTAAGTGATTTGCCCAAGGGCACACAGGAATTCTGTGGTTGAGCAGGAATTTGAACCCAGGTCTTTCAAATCCTAGACTAATAATAACATCTTAACCACTGGACCACCCTTTCTCCAGATCAAACTAGTTTAGAGAAACTAGAGCAGAGGAAAAGAAATAGAATACTTGCAGTTCAGTTGAGTTCTCTGAACCTCCTAAAGCTATATTGGGTTAATATTGTCTTGGGGGAAAATATATAAATAGGGAATGGATGCTTGCTTGAGAGCTTGTGCTCACAGGCTCGATTCTTTCCACATCTGGTGGACATGACCTCAGGCTCAGTAATACTAGGAACTAGTATGAAAACATATAAACATAGTAAGTCTGTATGAATTAGCACTGTCCCCTTTGTTTGTACTACTCTACATTGGCCTACTTACCAAGGGCATAAGGATTTAATTTTGCATCTATTGAGAGCAGCTAGACATAGTTGCCTATACAGTGCTTTGAAATATACCAAGGGCTCTGCAGTATGTCTTGGCCTGTCTCGTGCTGTATAATTATACAGTGCAATACACTACAAGGGACTTTTTAATAAGTGTTAATAAAGATGTGGTAGTCGAGTTAGCTGATGATTGTTTTGAGGGGAAGTTTTGCTGGCTATGGCAACACCAGCTTCCTAACAGTAATAAGATGTATCACTAGTTCCCTCCCACCCCCTTGGTTTGTGATAGAGACACCGTACACTAGGGCATGTGATGATGGGCCACTGGTACGCTCTTCTGGTGGCTGATGTTATCAGGAACTTGGGGTGTTATGTTAATAGTTCAAAAATGTCCCTTATCCAGTCCCTAAAAATAGCAAAGGGCGTATTCCACACTTTTCATTTCAGCCAGAAAACTGACAGGAAAAGTCCTTTTAAAAAAAATGCCATGTTTCCATAGCACCAAGAGGGCTAGAAAGCTCCCCATGTGCCTTAGGAGTGCATCTTAGCAGTCACTTGTGCGCTGCAGTATGGATGCAAACACTTGTGGGATGTTGGTTCTGGGTTGTTTTTAATGATACTGTGAGCTGTACAAGGAAACAGACTGCTCAGTTTCTACTTCCTTCCATTTCCAGGCATCGGCTCAAGGGAAAAAAGTTTCATCTGAAGCAGAGTCCCGAATCTTCTGGTTAGGACTAGTTACCTGTCCTGTCATCTGGGTGATATTTGCCTTCAGTGCCCTGTTCTCATTCAAAGTGAAATGGCTGGTGAGTTTAGCATCTCAATCCTATAGTGACTGGGTGCATTAAATACCTGGACAGATTTGTCACCTCTGACTTTAGAGAACTGGACAATAAACCCCTGTTCCTTGTGTCTTTTCTCCTCTGTCACAGGCAGTGGTTACAATGGGAGTGGTTCTACAAGGGGCCAACCTGTATGGTTATATCAAGTGTAAAGTGGGCAGAAGAACAAATTTAACCAGCATGGCTACCTCCTATCTTGGAAAACAGTTCTTGCGGCAGGTGAGGATCCTAAAGGTTACTGAGTGAAGCCTAAATGTCCCTTCTCAGCATGTGTTTAAATAGGGCACATGGGACACTGAGACTTGGCTCATTAACCAAGTTACTTTGGAACAGTCGTCTTTAGCCCAGTAGCTTTCAGCTGGCAGTGCCATAGCAAGACCAAGCTAACTGGGCTGAGTTTTATTGTCTTTATTGCTGCATGTAGAAAAGCTTGTACTGTTCAATAATTTTATGTTGGTTTTACAATTTGCTGGGCTTGTGAACAGTGTAAAAAGTGGTGGTTTCACTGCAAATCTCTTGCTGCTGGAGTGGAGGAAGGCTGTTTCTCACATACCATGTCTGTGTTTCTGTCCACAAACTTCCTCCCCTGCCTGGGCCTAAAGAGAGTATGGGGTGAGGGGTGGAAGAACTCATTAGGAGTTCCCCAGCATGGGTATTAGTACTTTGCCCTCTTGGCAGCCTGACGTCCTGATGAATTAGCGTGATGCTCTGTGGTATACTTGGGTCTAAATTCCATCTGTAGCACACCATTGTCAACACTCTGCCCCCTCACCTGGGGTTGACTAGCTGCATCAAGGTAAAAACTACCTGTGCCTTATCTTCACTAGGATTTTACATTGAAATAGCTGACTCAGTATAAAAACACACCTCATTTTGCAGTGAAGACATAGCCTAACTCAGTTTTTTGGCTCAAATTTAGTCAACCTCTTTGATTTGTCAAGGGTTTCCTATCCAAGAAGGCACAGGCCATCTTTCTGAAGCATTTGCCCTAGGAGTCCAGCTGTGACTAGCTTAGTTTTGAAGTAATGCCCCTTTTCTTTCTTCCGCAGACTGTGGTTAAAGATGACCAAGCCGAATCCTGAAGACTGATCCAAAATTGGATTGGATTTATACTGGTGAACAACAGTAAATGTTTTCTGACCATGAGTTTAGGAGCTACATAAACTGCGTGTGGATTTTTTTTTAAATTAAATCTTGTAAGACTTCAGGTCAACTCTCATAGCAAATTACTCTCAGTTTTTCTGCAACAGTTTGCATTTCAGAGCTCTTCTAATAGTTTGTTTGGTTAAGGCACTTGAGTTAATTCACCTAATCTTTTAATTAAAAGAAAATCATAGATCTGGAGCCTAAATGGGAACTAAACAGTCTGGGGTGAAGTAAGAGATAAAAACTACCGGGCATCCTTCCTCATAATTTGTCAGTGTGAAAAATGTAAATGAGGCAGGTTTTATATCATTCAAGAACTCCCCCGTCCCTCCAGCAATTGCATCAAATAGCAATTCACCCTGCAGAATTACTAACTGCAGAAGTAATTCTGCTGTTGGAGGTAATTGCTGTCTAAATCCCACTCTTATTCTGTACATTGAATGTACTTAGAAGATGACCTGTTAGCAAATGTTGGTCCTGAACCTTTCCCATTGAATTCAATGGGACTTCTGTCATTGGCTTGGGTGGGATCTTAAAGTGACATCTAAGCAGCTCAGTTACTTTACTTATGTATGATACTTTGATATTCTGGACAGCCCGATTACCACCTGGCTGAGAGGTTATGCCGCAGCTTTGATTCCACCTTGCTCAATTTATATAAGTTTTGCTTCCCAAATAAGGCAGGAGCTAGGATGGCGTGGAACTAAACCCTTAGTGTGGGGTAGAATTCCCCCTTACCCTGTGGTGTGTGTCTGAACAGAGAGCGGGCAGTGGGTTTCAGGGGAAGCCGGGCAAAATACTAGCAGCAAAGTGAAGCTGTGAGTGGTTGTTGCCTGGCCATCACTAATAAAACAAAGTGCTTCATGCTGCCTTAACAGACCACGATACATCTACACTGTGCCCAAGGCGGTATCTGAGGCTCCCTGGGATAGATGGGGGTGATGATGCCTGATAAATGCATCAGTAAGTTTGCCACTGCAGGAAATGGTGTATTGCAGACCCGCATTGACTGCCCGTCTGTCTGCAAAGGATGGCACTGCTGTTATTGGAGATAACTGACCGCTGTTGCTCCCCCACTGGTACTATATATATATATATATATAACTACATGCATATGTGACCCCTGTGTTCCACACACATAGAGAAATGCTCAGGCTCACTTGCTAGTAAAGTGCAGCTGAACATTATTAGTAGTTGAAAACAGCCCTCACTAAAAATTCAGGGTATGATTCCAAACTTTTAACTGGCCACTCTCCTCTCACTCACTGTGTTGCTGGCAGGGTGGATTCATGCAATCTGAATAATTCATATCCCGGAGCTGTCTAAGAAACCTAATGCTTGAATGCCAATTTGGCAGAAAGGTTTACGTTACACTAATCCATGCTGTAACTGCTTCTCAAATTGTGCCTGCCAACAAATTCACTGGGGTTGGTAAGAAATCTGCATCTGCTGTGTGCTCATGGACTTTCGGGTTATGTTGTTCAGTTAGATAGAGGAAGGTGACGTGTTTTGCTTGAAAAGCGGCGTCGAGAGGGGACCAATTCTCCCTTGTCCTGTAACTCAGTTGAAGGGGGATTGGTCTTTTATATCAGAGGGGAGAATATAACCCTGGATGGGTATTTTTAATTTAAAAGTATAGTCTTTTTTTGGATCTAAATCGTGGGATTGCATTAACAATGTTTTTCTTTCTATACTAAAGCAATATATTGAAATTGTAAAATCTCTTCAAACTCCAGCACTGTACATTTGTTAAACTCTTTGGACTAATATCTTTTTGTAAATACATATTTATAAAGTCTTGAAATTAAATAATGCTTTGTCTACCAGAGCGGGTGCCTTACTAGAAACTGATGACACTGGATTGACAGGCAATGGAATAACACAGCTTAACAAGGATTGCTTGTTGAGTCACACACCTTATTAACAAGGGCAGCTATAGTTCCTTCCATCTGAGGAACTCAAATTGCTTTGCTTACATTAGTGCACCCCCCCCCCCGAGGTAGGTATTGCTGTTCCCATGGTACAGATGAGGAAACTGATGTGCCCCATGGCAACTCAGCAAATCATGGCAGAGCAGAGGTTAACATTTGGGTGTTTCTAGCTCTATGCTTCATCCACCACATCACTCTAAAAATATATTTGAGTGCAAAGAAACCGATGGATGGACACAGGAAAGAATAACAGTGACGAAACTGATCTTTGCAAAGCAGTGGGTAACAATAAGAGAGAAATCCCCCTCTAGAGTGGATAATAGGGTTCAGTGGGGGGCGGGACGAAGTTGAAGAGAGAAACCAGTTTGTCCATTGAATCACTTGTAAGTCCCCTCCCCTTAGCTGCAGCCATTCTACCATGAGCCATGCCGAGTGGAAGGAATAAGTATTGTCTAGTGGTAAATAAATACAAAAAATATAGCCCTTCTCTTTAGTGGGGTTGGGACTACTGTGAGTCCATAGAGAGAGATGTATGAAGACATTGTAGGTTGGCTGGATTGTACTTTCACAAGGCACATCACTGCACTAAAGAGACAATGCTGGTGTGTTTTGTTTTGGGTTTTTGTTTTGTTTTTTAAACAAAAATAGCAATATGAAATCAATTGTTTTATCACACATAATTAATACAGTCAAACAGGAACGTAGACAGGACATGCAACGGAATGAACCAGCACAGCTTTTTCCACCCATACGAGCCACTACCCTGTAGTTCAGTGGTCCCCAACCTTTTTTGTCCGGCGGGTGCCAAAAAAGAAAAAAAAAACCCCGAGCGCTGCTGGCGGAGCAAAAAAAAACAACAAAAAACGGAGGGCTCCGCGGGCGCACTTACACCCCCTGGCGGGCACTGCATTGGGGACCCCTGCTGTAGTTGATCCGAATGGTTCTACAGTCTGTGGAGTAATGAAAACAAATACAAAAATCACTCCCTGAGGCCCAGTATCTACCACACAATAACACAGGCTATACAATTAAATTACCCTGTCTACAGCTAGGCTGGGTGAGGTAACTGCTGTGCAGAGCTGCTCTGGGGAGAGCACCACACCTTGTGGGCTGCAGAAGGGATCTCTACACTGGCCCTGAAGAGGCTGGTATCACAGCCTTAAATGAAGTGAGTTCAGCCACCCTGATGACTAAACAGGTGAACCCAGTTGGGGGCCTGATGAGGGGGTGGGGTGCCACCTGCTTGGGAGTATAATTAAGGAAGAGACAGCAGGACTAAGTTAGTTTGGAGGGGATGAGAAGGGGAAAAACTGCCTGCTAGTCCTTCAGGAAGAGGGCAGGCCCAGCATGAGTAGAAATAAACTGCCTAGCTATGAGGAGTAGCAAACCCATCAGGAAGAAGGTAGGCCTAGGAAGGGAAGAACTGACTAGCTGCAAGAAGCAGTATAAAACCTCTGCATGGAAGTAGGCCTGTGGAGGGCAGAGACATGCACGCAAGCTAACCATGAGCCCTCAGAGGGGGCAGGAAAAAACCTGTTATTCCAAGAAAGGGCAAAGGCTGAAGAACCTGGTGTAATAGGTTTGACTGAGAAAACTAAATAACTCCCCATCAAAAGAGTTACTTGACTTATACAAAAGTGCCTATGCAGTAATTATTAAGGGATGCTGGGGTGTGGTCCTGGTGAAGTAGGGGGGGGGGGTTCCATACCTTGGCCACCAGGGGTCATACCAGGATGACCACAGGCATCCACAGATGTTGTCTAATTGTGGGGTGGGGTAGTACTAGCTCTGCAGTTTGATCCTGTGGTTCAGGAGCCCAGTTAGCAATCAGCATTACCAAAAAGAGCCACAGGAGTGTGAATTCATTGTTTTAGTTACTATTTTTATAAATATATTATCACCCCAAAATGACTGAACAAGTACTCTACAATTGGTTAATAACATAGTAAAAGCCTTCTGATTGATTAATAACATAAATGGGTTAATAATTAAGTCAGTGTTTTAATATCATGAGCTGCAAAGAGACACAGGACACCGTGAAGAGTCACTTGCAACTCCTGGGTCTGAGTGTCACTGCTATGGAGGGTAGTGGGGAGCAGGAGCTGTTAAACAAGCCTATTGGCTGGACTGGACAGACAGGTGGCACTGGAGCTCTGTGCCCTGCCCATGGTTTGGGGGTGGGAGAGCAATGACATCTATATCCTCAATTCCCATGGAGATGCCTGTTCAAAGGTGCTAGGTTGTGGGGGGTGTTGAATGCTCCTTGCACCTGCTAGGGCTGCTAGAACCTGATTCCCTGCTGCATTACTCTGGTCTTATACTGGTGCAGCTTAATCAGTGGAGTAAGGAGATGGAAAACCAGGCCTCAGAGTTGATGGAGTTCACCAGGGCTGAATTTGATCCTTACTATGCATATCACTTCTCAGATGATTAAGTAAAAGAGGCTGCCTCTGCTGTTGCCAGTTTTACATGAGTGTAACATCAGTGAGTTAGAGTTGTTCCTGTCTCATACCTGTGTAAGAGAAAGAATGTTGCTATCTCATGCTGATTTCTTGAAGCCCCAGCTCTTGGAGTCATGTGATATGTGAGAATCTCAGCTTCCATTGGGGGGGGGGGGGAGCCTTTTTTTAGCCCTTGTAGCTGCAGAGAAAAGTTTGCAAAGGTGACCCTCTAAAAGTTCCACCAGCAGCAGGCAAATAAAAAGATCCCAAACCTATTGCTTTTAGAATCTGATGCTATTTTGGGGGCTGACTCGAGTTTTGAGCACTTGGGAAGAGGAGACCCGGGCCCCAAACCCAGGTCTAAGGAGTACACTATCTATATGACAGACCAGGGGAGTGCAGTGGGGGTAAGGGAGGCAGGAAACTTAAATAGAACAAGGATTAAGGTTTTAAAAATAAGTGTTTGGGAATTTTAGCAACCCAAACACAAGGTTGCCAAGGGCCCAAGCAAATACCTTACACTAAAAATAGGTGACTTGCAAGTTATAGTGACCCCAGTGATGAGCTCCCAAAATCCTAAGAACCGGTTCCCTACCGGGTCCTCGGCGGCACCTCAGTGGCAGGGGGCCTTCACTCGCTCCGGGTTTTCGGCGGTGGGTCCTTCACCCGGAGCGAGTGAAGACCCCCCGCCGCCGAAGACCCGGTAGGGAACCGTGCGGTGAGTACAAGCCCCACATGCCTGTCTCCCCCCACCCACCCATCTGACCCCAACCCACTTCCTGCCCACGACTGTCCCCCTCAGAACCCGCAACTCATCAACCCCCCCGCTCCTTGTCCCCTGACCACCCCCTCCCGAGACCCCCCACCCTAACTGCCCCCCAGAACCCCACCCCCTACCCAACTCACCCTGCTCCCTGTCACCTGACTGCCCCGACCCCATCCACCACCGCCCCGACAGACTCCTGGAACTCCCACACCTACCCAACCCCCCCGCCCCCTCCAACCGCTCCCTGCCCCTTATCCAACCCCTCCTCCCAGCCCTGGCCCCCTTACCATGCTGCTCGAAGCGGCAGGAGCTGCCCAGAGCGCTGGCGGCGCAGCGCGCTGGGGCTCTGCGGGGGGGGGGAAGCGGGGGAGGGGCCGGGGGAGCCTCCCCAGCTGGGAGCTTAGGTGGGCCGGACAGGACGGTCGCGTGGGCTGGAGTTTGCCCACCCGCCAGCCCCTTTACAACCGGTTCTACACCGGCTTCTAAATTTAACAACCAGTTCTTGCTAACCGGTGCAAACCGGCTCCAGCTCACCACTGAGTGACCCCTTCCCGCCCTTGTTCCATTAGTAGCCCCTGCTCTGATGCTGTTCCTGCACTGCCTTTTCCCTTTCCAAATACCTATTTTCTAACCAAGGAAAGCCAATTTTTGGCTTCCTATCCCTCTGTGTCCCTCGCTCCATTGCCACTAACTGGCAGTGTGTGCCTGCAAACATGGTCAAACATAGCTGTGTAGCAGGCAATATTATTACATGATTTAGGGGAGGATTTTTTTTTTTTTAACAGCTTATTGCTAAAACTGAAATGCTCCAGGATCCCTGCCTGTGATCAAGACCTTCTGTGTGAGACTCGGGCATCTAGATTTACATATCTCTGGACCCTAACTCTGCAAACACAATACTAAAAGTTAAATTAATGTCTGAGTGTTTGCAGGATCACGGCTCTAGGCAGCAATGAGGTCTCTACAGGTGTGTTTTTAGCTCCTGTTAGCAACAGCTCCAACACGGGCTCCGGAGATTCAGAGTCCTTCATCCCCACTGTCATTGCACCCCCAGCTCCAGAGAGACTCCCTATCCTCTTCCTACTCACTGCACCGCCACCCCCAGAGAGTCCCCCAACTCTAGTGAATCTCACTGCACAGCCATCCCCAGAAAAATTGGCCTGTTTTGCTGTGGATATCATCAGTAACAGCTACAAAGCATTAAAGGGGGCATGATCACCCCATTCAGGGCACTAAAAGGAGAAGTCTAGGGCACTGCACAGGAAGAAAAGAGCAAGAAGTCAAAACAAAACAAGCCCCCCCCCCGCCCAAAAAAAAAAAACCCCACACCACTACTGCACTACTGGGTCCTTGATGGGCTGGATTATACTGGAATTATTTGAAACCCCCTAAAAAGTATTACCTCCCCCACCGTGTCTCTCTAATATCCTGGGGCCGACATGGCTACAACAACACTGCAAACAAGCTTAGTTACAGGGGTACTTGAACAGTTTGTATAGTGGGGGGGGTGCTGAGAGCCATTTTACCAAATTGTATATAATGGAAACCACTTCAAGCCAGGGGGTTTGGCAGCACCCCTAGTTCCAGCACCTTTGCTTCGTTATAAACATTTAAAAACTGAGCTTCATTCATGCCCAGTTGTGTAATCCTTGCTAATGCTGGGAGCTGGGATACTAACAGTGCCACCAAATATTGTAGATAATATCTATGAAGAAAGTTTAGAACAAAGAAAACTTTGTCCGTAGGCAGAGCTCAGTGCAGTGACTGCTGAAATCTTCATGCTTCTGCACAGTTTATCACCTCCACAAGAGGGAGCCTGTATACTGCTGATTTTTATAGTTGCTGTGAGCATGGAGACAAACTGTGGACCTTGTAAATTATATTCCAGCCCTGTTGCTCTAGATTTTTCTTTCTTTTGTTTTTCTTGAAGAAACGGGGAAATTAAAATACAAAATCTTATGATGAGCAGGGATCCTAGTTTTCATGATAAAATAAACAAAATTCTCTGATTAAAAAAGAACATAAAAATCCATGTTTTTCTGCAATTAAAATGAAACATGGAACTTTGGTTTCCCTAGTCACAATATATATATATAGGTATCAGTTGAGCCCCGCCATCCAGGGCTGACAGCCTGAGCATTGCCCATTCTCCTGATTATCCAAATTTTTGATGGTCCGATCTCGCCCCAGTCCCAAGTAGATAGGATAATGAGGGTTCCACAAAGTATGTTTTTATTTTTTCATAAAATGTAAAAACTAAAGATTCTCTTTAAAAACACAAATTCTGTGTTTTTCTGTTGCAAATGGATGCCTGATGAAGAGGAAGTAGCCTAGGGAATATAGTATGGGACAGAAGCCCCTCCTATTGGCCCTGGTTTGAGGACCAGAAGCTGGAGCTCTCCAGTTCTTTAAGTGATGTAAGGGTTAAAAAGCTGGGCCTAGGGTAGCCATCTTTGTAGGCCTGCCCATTACAAGGCATCATGGGAAATGTGGTCCACCATTTTAACCATCTTTGTGTGCCTAATCTACAATGCAGGCTGGGATTAGGGGTGGAGTCTCTACTATATAAATAGCTGCCTTTCTATACTGAGTGAGAGCCCGAAGAGGTGGGATTTGTTGGTGGCAGTGACTCTAAAGACCATGGGGTTGCTGAAAACCCACTGCTGCAGGCTTCTCTCTCTTCCCCCTCAATCTCCAGTTTGTGAATAATTTCTTTGTACATGTTATGGGAGGAGTGGGTAGCACCTCCTATAATTTAGTCTGCCAAACACTTTCCATTATAAAAGATTCTTGCAGGCTTTTTTTGAGATGCCTCAACACCTTCTATGTTTGCAGCAGGCCTTTGAAATTCAGCAGGAGAAAATCCCTCCGGCTGGTGAAGTGCCTTTTCTCTACCTGATTACATTCCATTCACCAACTGTTAGAAGCAGCTGTATGCTTTAATGGAGTTATAAACTGTTCAAAATGACTATTGTCCTCTTCTGTTGTTTGCACTGTTGTTGTAGCTATGGTAGTCCCAGGATATTGGAGAGACAAGGTAGGTGAGGTACTGTTGTCCTCCTGTTGGTTGTGTTCCCTCCTTAAATGCAAGGTGGCATTCTCTCTTTGAAAGTCAACTTTTTTGGATTTGGGTGAAATAAACATCTTTGTGCGCCTCCAAAACTGCCATTTCTGAACTCAATTTTTGGAGGCAGCCTGGCATGCCAGCTGGCCAGATGTCACACACCCCTGTGATACCAGACAGCTTGGTATGTCTAACAAATCTGGTGAATTTAAGGAGAGAAACTCCAGATTTTCGTAGCGATGTTAACTTTGCCATGCTGGACATAATTTGTATTTCCTTTCTGTGTTGTCTTTTTGAATGTGAGCTAATCGGTGGTGTGTTTAATGTTGATGTAGGTAAATGTGGATTATGAAATATAGATTTGGGCTTAGTTAATGGGAGAACCTGGACTCTTTCATGTCCTGAATTTTGAGCCCCTTTAAATCCACCAACTTTGGGTTGCACTTCAGTTGCTGAGTGGCAGATGGGTGAATGCTCCATAGCTAAGGTGTCAGTTGTGTTTCTATTACATGTCTGTGTTTGGGGCCCATGCCTCTGGGGGAGGGGAGTGCAGGTCATGTTAACCTCAAAATTGGTAGGTTAGCTATGGAGCTGAAAATGAATTTTTATACCAAATTTGAAGTGAATTGGGTAAGGGACTCATGGATTGATGCTCCCCCAAAATGGAGATGGGGTGGGGGGAAACCTTGCTAAGGATTTAATATGGATTTCAATGTTAGTTTTCAAGTTGTGAGTGGAGGAAAGAGGATCTTGTGTTTAAGGCATGAGACGGGGACATAGGCCACCAGAGTTCAACTCCTGATTAGGTCACAGATTCTCCTGTGTGACTGTGGCTAAATCACTTTAAGGGGAGACTAACCAAGGCAGTTAGGCACTCCACTCCCAAATTAGCCTTAAAAGCTCCCCCCTTAATCTCTTTGTGCCTCAATTCCCATTCTGTAAAACAAGGAGAATAATACTTGCACTGTCTTGTCTAGTTAGTCTCTGCCCCAAAGAGTTTACAATCTCTAGCTTTATGCATGTACAGCACAATTTGGCCCTGATCTTGGTTGGGAAATCTAGGTGCTACTGAAACACAAATAATAGCAATAATAAAGGTGAACTGCCAGATTCGCAAATTACTGAAATCCGGGCTCCTGGTGCAGCCACGTAGGGTATAAATTACCGTTGAAGCTGGCCCATACAGGATAAATTAAACCCAGAGTGTGAGATCCTGAACTGGTGTAAATTGGTGGCATTCCACTGAGCTCAATAGTCCTATGAGGCTGTACACCAGCTGTGGATCTGGCCCTCTAGCTCCTGCTGGACTTGAATGATAGGAATTTGTTTTGTTTTAATTCTGGCATCTGTCATAGTGTAATCATAATGCTAACCTGGAAAAGATGACACACCCAGTCTTCTATGGAAAGTGCACTTAACTGCATCATCAAGGCCAGGAAAGTTTATTAATAATACCTCTAAATGTAGCCCTCTTTGGATTATATTTAGCCTCTTGACAAACATCCAAGCTGGTAGCTTTTTGGAAGCTGGCATGTTATTGCTTTGCACTGCGGCATGGGTCAGAACCAAGTCTCTTATCTCTCTTCCACCTCGGTGTGATGGCTGTTTGATTTTATTTTTTGAGCCTGCTACTGTTTCCTGGGAAATGGGAGTTGCAGCAGCAGCACAGAGAATTTCCCTGAACGGGTTCTCTGGAAAGCACGGACGTTGGGAGGATTCTCGCTAAGCCAGTTACTTAAGGGCAGTAACTCTTTAAGGGTCTCTAAACCAAAGAACTGAAGGGGTAGGCAGTGATTACGTTCCAAAGGTGAAGAGGAATAACCAGGCGAATATTCCAGCAACAGTGATAATATTAATAGCACACTTCACTTGAGAATCCCAAAGCACTTTACAAAGGGAGGGAATCACCCCCATTTTACAGCTGGGAAACTGAGGCACAGGACAGTCTGGCCAAGGTGCCACAGCGAGCTGGGAACAGAACCCACCTCTTCTGATTTTCATTCCTACACCCTAACCACTAAAGACACTGAGCTGAATTTTCCAAGGGACTTAGGCACCTGCCCCTCTGGGTGCCTAAATCCCAGAATCAGGCCCCCCTGAGACTCTCAAAACTCCTGCTTAGCTGCCCCCATACCTTGTAGGTTCCTAAACTCACTCAGTGCCATCATGTTTGCAGTAAAAGTCCCCTAGGTGCCTGTGTTTCTGCCTGTGAGTAGGGGGCTGCAGCCCTACGCCAGGTGTCTGGACACCTAAGCCCCTTGTGCAACACATGACCCGGGGGAAGATAGGCGTTCCTCCACCTAACTCGCCAGTGCATCTGCCAGTGCTGGCTCGGGCCCCAGTAGAGGAGCTTACACAAGGGCTGGGGACCACTCTCATAGTCCAGGGTTAAGGTAACTCATCTGAGATGTGGGAGACCCTGGGTCAGACCCTTCTGCTCCATGAAGGTGAGAAGGGATTGGAGCAGGGGTCTCCTACCTCTCAGGTGAGTGCCCAGGCTATTCCCTCACTCTAGCCACAGTGGAACAGCTTCAACAGGAGACAAAGAATCTAACAGTCATTGGAGCAGGGGGAGCGGATCCTGGGTTTCCCCCTCCCCAGGTGAGTGCGCTAACCACCAGGCCGCAGAGTGGGCACATGTGAGAATGGCTAGCTTAGGTGGGGAGCCGCCTGGCCTTCTGGCTTTTGTCACTCCCATTCTGAGGTGCCGGTCTCTCGCAGTGCATAGGGAGCCTGGATGCTGTGCTCAGGCTTTGTAAATCCTGGTGATTTCCTAGGCCCCTAAAAGTTAGGTGTGTGGTAGCTTCACTCCCATGGGTCTAGGAGCCTCTGGCGGCACAGGTGCCAAGCAGCTCCACTCCCCCACTGTAACCAATTAGGTGCCCACACTCGGCTACCTGGGCAGCAGCCAGCTGGGCTTGCAGACTCTCAGGAGAGTCACTTTCTGTTGGGAATATGTGAGCTGAGTTTCCACCCCCACATCAGAGCGCACCCGAGACTTAGCCCTAATTGGAAGCCCTGCTGCACTGTGGAGGAGGTGACCCATGTGCAGTGGGGGTTCGAGCAGGCCTTTTTTTGCAGCCCCTTTCCCCCTCAGACCCACTCTTAGCTGCCTTTACCTGGTGACCCCTTCTGTGCCCTCTAGAGAGGGGGACTTGGTAACTGGAGAGAGCAGCATTGCTTCGAGGAAGGGCTTCAGGTGGGCAGCTGTGCAGAGATAGGTCTGAGCCTGGGGTCCTGATGCGTGGGTTGGTTGGGGAGGCTCATGGTGGCCTGGTCCTGTGTCAGTCTCTGGGAGCGAGCTAGGCAAGGTGCCTCCCGCAGTGGCCTTGTTGGTTAACCCATGGAGGAGACTGAGCGCTCTTGTTCCTGCGCTGTCCCTTGGAGCACTGGAGAGACATGCGGGAGAGCTCTGCCTAGCCCAGAGAAGCACAATGGCCCTGTGGTTAAGGCACTGACCTGTGATTCTGCAGACCTGGGTTCGAGTCCCTGCTGTGATAAAGACTTCTGTGCCCAAGATCACACAGGCACTTAGGCCCAGAGCTTTAAAGGTATTTAGGTGTCTATGGAGGAGTTAAAGGGAAGTTAGGAACCTAAACCCCTTTGAGGATCTGGAGCTGGTCTCTTTGTGCCTCAGTTCCCCATCTGTACTATGGGAGTAATGACACATCATCTCATCTCACAGGAGGGTGGTGAGGCTACACGTATTAAAGACTGTGAGGTGCTCACACTTGATGGCAATGTGGGGCTAGGTAAGAACCTTAGATAGCCCTGCCCAGCTGGAAGCAAGTGGCTCATGCAAGATCTATGATAATTAATCCCAACATAGGAGGTAGTGAAAGCAACAGGCTACAGGAGGTTTCTGTAGTTTATTATAATTAAACCAAGTGTTTGGTAATTATTTGCATTCCTGTAGCACTTACAGGAGCACACTGTGCTGAGGGCTGTACAAACACAGTGAGACAATCCCTGCCCCCAGATGTTTACAGTCTAACTAGGACTAGACAAAAGAAATACGATCCCCATTTCACAGATAGCTAACTGAGGCACAGACATATTAAACATCAGGGTCAAACTAGGAGTGGGTGGTAGAGCTAGGAATTGAACCTCAATTGCCAGACTCAGTGCCTCAACCACAAGCCCATCCTTCCTCCTTGTTCTAAAATGTGGTGTTGCTCTGTGCTATTAGGTGACTGCTGTGCTCCACCACAGAGATGGCTGCATTTCAGTAGTAGGAGAAACGATTTCTCTGGGGTCATCTGGGCTGAAAGTTCAGTGTTAAGTCACTAATGGTGAGCTCCGGGTAGCCTGACACTGCGGATGGTTGGGAAGCAATGCTGGGGTGTGTGTGTATCCATCTGCCCTCGGAGGCAAAGGAGATGCAAAGGAGAAGCACAGTGAATGGTGAAGGACAGATGCAGTACGGTGGGAAATGCCCTGAGTGCACACAATCTGTGCCTGTCCGGAAGGGGTGGGGACCCTGCCTTCAGGACACTTGCTCAGACTGCACAAGCAAGAAGTCAGCAGAGACTGGAGAAGCACCCAGCTCAGCTAGTAGTTCCCCTGGCGCACCCCTGTGGCGCTGACTCTCCAGCTTCGGGCCTGGCAGTCCCATTGGACTCTCTCACCCAGACTGACTGGCTTCCCATTGTTTTGGGCATTGCTAATTTGCAGCACATGTTCCTCTCCCCCGGCGTCTGTGGTGTCGCAGACTTTCCCATCTCAGAGCACTGCAAGGAAGGCTGGATTATGCTCTCTTGGCAGAGGCCCCTGTCACCCCCTCTTACAGGGACAGGACATCCTAGCTGGTATTCCCTAAACAAAACGCCAGCGTGAGTAATTGGGGGAGTGACCTTGTGTGAGAGCAGTGTGTGCAGGGAAATGGGAGATAAGTGGGAATGCAGGCTGAGTCACAGGGCTGGGTTCCAGGACTCCAGGCAGGAGCGGATTTCCAGCCCCTCTCCCCTCTTCTCACGCAAAGCACTTGATGTTAGGACAGCCCTCCTGGCAATAGCAACTTGGCTGTGATCCTTCCTGGCCACACCCCCGCTGCAAACCCAGCATTAATGACCGCTGAGTCACAGATCTATGGTTGGACCCTTTAAAAAGACCGGTGAGGTGGGGTTTGAGCCAGACCTCATCTCTGAGCACTTGGGGATGTTCTGATCTCTGATCTGCTGGCAGGGAATGAGTTCCCCAATAGGAACCAGTGCTGGTCAGGTCATGACAGAACAATCATGCCTAGTGAGATTGGGGCCCATGGTGCTAGGGGCTGTACATACACATAAGGAGCGACAGTTCTTGCCCTCAACAGCTCACCATCTGCACAGACAAGACAGGCAGAGCATGGGAGAAAGGAAGCAGTGTGTCAGTAGATGCCAGCATGCTCATAACAGAGGTGAGAAGAACAAAGGCCTATCAGTATCCACCCCTCTGCAATCTCATCGCATGGGATGCAATCACAGCTTCCTTCATGCTCCTTTAAACCCCAGCATCCTGCTGACCTGTTGAGCTCCTGGCCTGCCCAATCCTTGGTGCTGTGGTGTCTAGTCTCTGCAGCCATCTCAGCGTGTGATCTGCTGGGAGGCAGAACGCAGCGGTCCACTGGGTGAATTTCACTCATGTTTCTCTTATGTAGCCCTTAGATGCTGTCACGAGGAGAGCCTTCTCCCCAGCTCCGAGTGGGATCAGAGGAGGCACAGGTGACATCTGCCATTTCAAGAAGGGCTTTGGTGAACGCACTAGTGTTTGGTTTGGAAATATCTACATTCGCTCAACCTGCTGTTTGTTTGAATCCTTGCTGAGCATCACCTTTGTCTCTCTGTAGAAGTCCTAGATGACTCGCCAGCCCTACACAAAGGGGCTAGCATCCCTGATCTCTAGGGACTAGCATTTGGTTACCCCTGAAATGGCCCCTCTTTGCTTCCTCAGAGCCTCCTTCTTTGGAGGCAATTTTTATTGTAATTTTGCATTTTCCAGCATTCCCACAGTGGGTCCACTTTGGAGAGCAGTGCTGTGCTCAAGCACAGACATTCTGTGTTTGTGAAATAGCACATCGGCACCTAATAAGACCTTTGTAGAAAGACCCTGCTCCTGTCTGTGCAAAGGGAGCTGGCAAGTCTAATGCAGTCTCTCCCAGCAAATCCAAGGAACCCTACGTGCTCCCCACCCCCAACCTGCTGTTTAGCCACAGAAGAATTTGTGGAGCTTTGAGCCAGCAGACAAGAAGCCACAGCCATGTGAAGAATGAGCTTTATACCACAGTCGGGAAGAAGAGTGCAGCATGTGCAATTCATATGCTGCAACTCCCAGCAACAGAAGGGAGCTGCCCAGGTTTCTGCCTTTGGCTGGACTGATGGGACTGATGGACTGCAATATTTTTATGTCCCAAACTGAAATGAGTTTTACAATCCTTGAATATAATAAAGAAAAGATCCAAGTGGAGAGTCATTTCAGAGTAGCGTGGGGGCAACAGACACGAACCAAGGAGCTGGCTGTTCACTGAGCCATGTAGCAACAGCTGGGTTGCCCAACTGCATTAAGTAAGATCCCAGCCGTTTGGGGCAAGGCTGTGGGTTTGCTGGTATAAACCAGGGCCGTGTTACAGGATGCTATGTCTCCAGTCTGTGGTGTGTGTGCAATGGAATTGGTTTAACACCAACCCCCCGTCTTGCAACGGCCCTGCCCAGCTGAGGCTGGTCAGATCCTGCCACAAGGGACCACTGCATTTATCTAGGCTGCCCTGTGGCATGATGTAGGCCAGAGAATTTCATGCAGTGAGTCCTGCAGTGGAGATTCTGCTGCTCCCTCCTATGAAAATGGTTATTAAAAGGAAATGCTGTCAAGGGGCAAAAGGGCAGGGAAAGGTACCTGGAGACATGGGTTCTCTCCTGGCTCTGCCACAGACCGTGACCTTAGACAGTTAACATCGCTGTGCCTCAGTTTCCCCATCTGTAAAATAGGGATAACGATCTTTTTTCATCTTTATAAAGCTCTGCAAGGTTGATGGATTTACAACCCTCACCCAAGTGCAAATTCATAGTGATTTTGTTTAAAGATAATTCATGAGACTGGGATCAGTAGAAAATCCTGTATACTTCAGACCTGTTTCCTTTCTGCTGGACAGATGGTGATGTTGGCTGCTTTTCAGACACAAAAAGACACATAACTAGGGCCACTTATCACAAGTCACCGGGGTTGGGTTAAGGGCTTGCCAAAAAAAAAAAAAAAAAAAAAAAAGTGATCTGCTAATAGTAAGACAAGACTGTCTCTCCCATCAGATTAGAATATCAGGCTGCTGTACTGGGCCTGGCCTAGGAGCTCGGTGAAGGAATTAGGTCGGAAACCTTCCATCGGAATAAGACCCTGCAGAGAAAAAGATGAGAACCTCAAGAACAGATATTTCATCAGTAGCTGGACACCTCAGCTTAGACAGAGCATGAACATGGGTACTATAGGCAGCTGTCTATCAAATGTGATTCTGCCATTCAGTGGGCCCAATTCATGCTTGGTGCCACGCCACTGACTTCAAAAATCCAGTTGGCATCACTGAAGACGGTAGGCCAAATTCAAGAGTGATGTGTAGGACTAGCTTATGAATTTATGAATGGGATGCTATGACAGAGTTGCCTGCAGTAGCTGGGGACTGGACTCAATGACCCAGTAAATCCCTTCCACTCCTCTATTTCTATGACTAATTGAGATTTCCCTTACTGTCAAATTCCCTTTAAGCTAAAACGCCACATGAGTGCTGACTGTTAAGTGGGATCTTCTGAACTTAAAAAAAAAAAAAAAAAAGTCCCCAAAATGTGACCTCCTTATTCTTTAAAGGAAGTTAAAACCTTTCAAAGTTAGCAGCTCAGAACTCGTGAGCAACCCTGGAATAGCAAACCAATAGGCGCAGCTCAGTTCTCACTCGATAACAAGAACCCAGTTATTTCTAACCTTTATAGTGACAAAAGTGATGTGTGCATGGCCTGGGAGGAAATCAAATGCTGGTAAGGGATCAGATTTCAGATTCAACCTTCCAAGGGATATACTATAAACTAGAGTGTGTGGCGTCAGAGAGAGACTATTTTCTAGATATAGAAATTACCTTCAAACTTCTGGGTATGTGTACACTACAGCGACACAGCTAAGGGGCTGCAGCTGTGTCACTGCAGAGTAGACACTTCCTATATCAACAGAAGGGGTTTTGTGTTGATTGTAGTTAAGGCTACATTTTAGTCATGGGTATTTTTAGCAAAAGTCATGAACAGGTCACGGGCCGTAAACAAAAATTCATGGGCCCATGACCTGTCCATGACTTTTACTAAAAATACCCGCTGTGACTAAAACTTGGGCGGGGGGACGTGGGTGCTCTGGGGAGGGGCGGTCCAGTGGTGCTGCAGGTGGTGGGGGAGGTGGTCCGGGACCCCCTGCTGGTGCTGGGGGAGGGGTGACCATGGCACATGGCCTGGGTCCCCTGATGGGAGTTGGGGGGGGCCGGGCTGCGGTGCATGACCTGGGACCCCTGCTGGTGTTGGGGGAGGGTTGGAGGGGCTGGCAGGGGCTTCCTATCCAGCTCTGCATCCCTGCAGCTCCTAGGCGGCGGAGGCAGGGGCCAGGGCAGGAGCTCCGCTGCTCTCACCACACGCGCTGGCTGCCGCAGCTCCCATTGGCCAGGAACCACAGCGAATGGGAGCAGCGGGGACGGGGTCTGTGGGCGCGGGTGGCCTGTGGTGCGGAGACCCCCCCTCCGTCACCTAGGAGCTGCAGGGAGGCCATGTCCCCCCCCCGCAGCCGCCCACCCCCTGCCTCTAGCCCCCTCCCACATACCCAAACTACTGCTGCTGGCCCAGGGGCTGCCCGGCTCAGGCCCCTGAGCCGGCACCAGTCGCTGCAGAAGTCACGGAGGTCACGGAAAGACACAGAATCCGTGACCTCCGTGACAGACTCACAGCCTTAATTGTAGTTAATGCACCTTTCTAAGAGGTGGTAGCTAGGTTGGTGGAAGAGTCCTTCTGTCGACTTAGCCATGTCTACACTGGGGGTTAGGTTGACCTAGCTACAACACTCAGGGTGCAAGGGTTTTCACAACCCCAAGCAATGTAGCTAGGGCAATGTCCTTTTTAAGTGTAGATCAACTAGGCCTAAGTGTAATTAAAATATTGGAACTAGACGCCCAGACTGAATTGTACCAGGCAAGCGTCAAAAGTACATGCTATGAGAATGCAGCAGGTCTTCATGCCACACATCACTGAATTCTGAAACCTCTGATACTGGAGCTTTATCCACTTTATTTGGCACCTTTAGTCAGCAAGCTAGATGGGTGGTTCTTTCTCCTCTCTCTGCCCTGTGAAGGGAGGGGAGGCTACACAGCACATCTGGAACCTGGCTCATGCGCTGTTCTAATAATGCTTACTGGCATTCTTGTAAAGCATCCCAGGCTGTCTTCACAGTTGTTCACATCTGGGCTCCATTTTGATGTCAGAACTGTTCTGTTTATGCTGCAGCAATGCCCAGAGGCTCCAGTCAGGACCAGGTACCCCACTGTGCTGGGTACTGTACACAGGCGTGAAGGCCCCAAAGGCTGTCCCTTATAAAGATCCGTGTGCCGAATACACTTTTACAGAGACCGAAGAGACGTGACTGCCACACAGCGCTGTTAGAATAGTCTAGTATTGGGGTGCAGGTGCTATGGGTCAGCAGGGTCAAACCCAGAAGTTTGATTTAATTCAGGCATGAAGTTTGGAGCCAGAACCAAAAGTGCAGTGATCTGGGGCTTTGCATTGGGCCAATCTCTAGGCCCCAATCCTGAAATCTGATCTGCATGGGGATTCTTGCAGGGTTGCAGGTGGGCACAGCAGTCTGCTCATGCCCTAATTTAACTCTGGTTGGGATGATGCACAGGTGACTAGTTTTTTGGTTTGTTTATCTCTTTTAATCAAACCTTTTCAGTTCACATCTTAAACACGTGGCTGGAAAAGCCTCACAAACCGCCCCCTCTGACAGCCAGGTGGGGCTGTCAGAAATGGAATGATACGCCGTAGGCCTGCGGGTACCACTGCTACTTTCCAGCGGCCGCAGCAGGCTCCTTAAAGCCACAAGAGCAAAGACCCCAGGAGAACAGAAGCAGAACAGCAAAGCCATAGCTTCTAAACTTCTGCCGGTGGGAGAAGCAATGGAGCAGGAGCACTGTGTCCACTGCTGCTCGGACAAACCTGGGGCAAATCAGGGGCAGCAGTTGAGGAGATGTGATGTCATTTAACCCACTCTTTGCAGTGACATCCACTGAGCGTTTCAGTGGCAAGGTGCGGTTTTGCACGTAGGACACTTCCATTTTGGCTGAGGTGTGAAAATAGATTTCTGGTTGCCTGAAAGGTTCCCAACAGCAGAGGGAGCTGTTACACTTAGTTAGCGAGAGGCAGGGAGGTGGGGAAAATGGCGACTTGTGGAACAAAGTTTTCTGGAAGGACTCTGCTTTTCCTGGGAATGGTTCCAAGAAGCAGTTATGAAATGTGGAAAGCGTTAAAAACAACCTGCCAGTCTGCGCCTTGTTTGTCTTGGGGAAGAGAATACAACTGGGCCTATAAGTGGGGAAGAATGTGGTGTGTGTGTGGGGGGAGGGCGTACCCTTGCTATGTGTCATGTTTGGCCATGCCATCTCATTCCCCTCCTGCCTGTCTGCACATTGCAGAGGGGATGACACATGGAGAAACAACAACCGGAACCGTCTCTCCTTCCTTTAAAGTTCCCTCTCTGTGCCCGCTATGAGAGAAGGGAGATATAACAGGAACGTGATTTCACCACAGTGATGTTACTGAGTGGTATGAGTGACTAGTTAATGGGCAGAAGCAGATGCCAGGTGTGTGTGTGTGAGAGAGAGAGAGAGAGAGACTCGCAGCATTTGGCTTGTTGAGAAGACTTTTTGAACTGGGTTTCTGGTGGAGGTTTCAGGACGAAGCCCGGGTTTGTATAAATGCTGCTTATTGCGAGATTTCATTCTGTGCCCTGCATTGCTGCTGCTTCGTGGAACCAAAGAAGCTTCACTGCTCCTGTTTGTCATAGATAAAGTTTAGGGTGACCAGATAGCAAGTGTGAAAAATCAGGACAGAGGGTGGGGGGTAATAGGCGCCTATATAAGACACAGCCCCAATTATCGGGACTGTCCCTATAAAATTGGGACATCTGGTCACCCTAATCAAGTTGCAAGTCTGGAGGCCCCATCCACCCAAATTCCTTGGTAATCTCTCACTTTGGAGGATTGGCTGGTTATTTTCCACGAGCAGCGTCAGGAAAAGGGACTGGGCCAGCAGAAGCAGATGGAAACGGGCAGTTGTGTGAAATAAACCACTAGGGTTCCCGCACATCGTGGAGGTGGGCTAAATACCCACCTTATTCAGTTGCCCTTTCCAGCACCACATTTCCAAATTGCAGGCTTTTATCGTTTCCATTTGCTGTCTGTGTATTCCACTGGCTAGTTTATTAGAAGCTCCCCCTCTAATCCGGTCCACAGAAGATGTGAATCGGTTACAGCAACAGCTAATGAGCCTTGGGTCTCTAGCACAAGCTGCAGCAGCTCGTGCCTTCGGCTCTGGTGTATCAACCGAGATGGCAGCCCTCACGTTTGCAGATGCTGGCCCTGATCCTGCAGAGGCTGACGCAGTTAAGCATGTGCACACATCTTTACAAGATCAGGCCCCTGGGGCTCTCTCCTGCAAGGGGCTGAAGGCCTTGCAGTGAAGCCTCCAGCTACTTTACAAACAAAACGCTCAGCGCCTTGTGGGGTGAGGCCTCCACGTTGGTTGGGATTTGAATCTGGGTCCTGTGAAGCTGACTGCAGCTGCCCTGTCACTTGAGCTACCGAGGACTCTCCACCTAATGTCTGTACTTGGCCTGTTTGTATGATCTGCCTAGGCCTCCAGCTACAGCAGGAAAAGCAATTACATCTACCCCCACCCCCTCATTTCAAGCAAAGGCAACTTGACCCTGCATCTCTGAGCCCTGGGAGCTGTTCCAGCGCAGTGTGTTCTTGGCCCGCATGTCAGTCCAGCAGCGAGGTGCTGAATCTGGCTCGCACGCCACACAAAAGGCAGGATTTTCAAAAAGTGCTCGGCCTCGGCCGAATTCTGCTGTCCTTGAAGCCAGTGGGAACTTCACCGTCCGCTTCAATGGGGGGCAGCTACGTCTAAAGCGAAAAGCTCTGGTAGCTAAACTCTTGGAGATGCAGTTAATTGTTTTGTCTCCAATGCGCCTTTCCAATGTTGATGTTCAAGGCCAATGGGACGCTCACCTAAAAGTAGATGTGGTCAGGGAAACTCTAAGGTCAGTTTGCTGAGGAAGAGCAGAGGCAGACCTGTCACAGTATAAAGAATTAGGATGAGTACAGCATTGCTAAATTCTCACTCCCGAGTTCACAGTGAGTAATAATGTTGGGACTGACCTGAAGAACAGCTCTGTGTAGCTGGAAAGCTTGTGTCTCTCATAGGGTTGCCAACCCTCCAGGATTGACCTGGAGTCTCCTGGGATTGGCATCGATCTCCCAGTGACTATTGAAAGAGTATTAAAGAGACTAGGACTTTTCAGCTTGGAAAAGAGGAGACTAAGGGGGGATACGATAGAGGTATATAAAATCATGAGTGGTGTGGAGAAAGTGAATAAAGAAAAGTTATTTACTTGTCCCCATAATATAAGAACTAGGGGCCACCAAATGAAATTAATGGGCAGCAGGTTTAAAACAAATAAAAGGAAGTTCTTCTTCACACAGCGCACAGTCAACCTGTGGGACTCCTTGCCTGAGTAGGTTGTGAAGGCTAGGACTATAACAGGGTTTAAAGAGAACTAGATAAATTCATGGAGGTTAAGTCCGTTAATGGTTATTAGCCAGGATGGGTAAGGAATGGTGTCCCTAGCCTCTGTTTGTCAGAGGGTGGGAGATGGATGGCAGGAGAGAGATCACCTGATCATTACCTGTTAGGTTCACTCCCTCTGGGGCACCTGGCATTGGTCACTGTCGGCAGACAGGATACTGGGCTGGATGGACCTTTGGTCTGACCCAGTATGGCCATTCTTAGGTTCTTAAACCAATCCGGGAGATTTTAATAGGATATTTTAAGAAAATGACATTACATTATGTAGGGGGGGGGAAATCTCCTGGAATAGCTTCAGTCAGAGTTGGTAACTCTACAGTCTCTCACCAGCAGAAGTTGGTCCAGTAAAAAATATTACCTCACTAAGGTAAAGTATCACCATTCAAGGGGGGAGGGATAGCTCAGTGGTTTGAGCATTGGCCTGCTAAACCCAGGGTTGTGAGTTCAATCCTTGAGGGGGCCACTTAGGGATCTGGGGCAAAATTGGTTCTGCTAGTGAAGGCAGGGGGCTGGACTTGATGACCTTTCAGGGTCCCTTCCAGCTCTTTGAGATAGGTATATCTCCATATATTTAATATTTTATTTAATTAAAAAACCAAGTCACTGTTGTGGATGGGCTAGTAAATGTTCATGACCGTTCTGCAAGGTGGGATTAATATTGAGAGGGTCTTGTGTTCAAATGAGCTTTGCTGATAATTCCTAGATAGTAAAAGCAGCAAAGAATCCTGTGGCACCTTATAGACTAACAGAGGTTTTGCAGCATGAGCTTTCGTGGGTGAATACCCACTTCTTCGGATGCAAGTAGTGGAAATCTCCAGGGGCAGGTATATATATGCAAGCAAGAAGCAAGCTAGAGATAACGAGTTTAGTTCAATCAGGGAGGGTGAGGCCCTGTTCTAGCAGTAGAGGTGTGAAAACCAAGGGAGGAGAAACTGGTTCTGTAGTTGGCAAGCCATTCATAGTCTTTGTTTAATCCTGAGCTGATGGTGTCAAATTTGCAGATGAACTGAAGCTCAGCAGTTTCTCTTTGGAGTCTGGTCCTGAAGTTTTTTTGCTGCAGGACGGTGACCCTAACATCTGCTATTGTGTGTCCAGGGAGGTTGAAGTGTTCTCCTACAGGTTTTTGTATATTGCCATTCCTAATATCTGATTTGTGTCCATTTATCCTTTTCCTTAGAGACTGTCCAGTTTGGCCTATGTACATAGCAGAGGGGCATTGCTGGCATATGATGGCGTATATTACATTGGTGGATGTGCAGGTGAATGAACCAGTGATGGTGTGGCTGATCTGGTTAGGTCCTGTGATGGTGTCGCTGGTGTAGATATGTGGGCAGAGTTGGCATCGAGGTTTGTTGCATGGATTCGTTCCTGAGTTAGAGTTACTTTGGTGCGGTGTGCAGTTACTGGTGAGAATGTGCTTCAGGTTAGCAGGTTGTCTGTGGGCGAGGACTGGCCTGCCACCCAAGGTTTGTGAAAGTGTGGGATCATTGTCCAGGATGGGTTGTAGATCTCTGATGATGCGTTGGAGGGGTTTTAGCTGGGGACTGTATGTGATGGCCAGTGGAGTCCTGTTGGTTTCTTTCTTGGGTTTGTCTTGCAGTAGGAGGCTTCTGGGTACACGTCTGGCTCTGTTGATCTGTTTCCTTATTTCCTCGTGCGGGTACTGTAGTTTTGAGAATGCTTGGTGGAGATTTTGTAGGTGTTGGTCTCTGTCTGAGGGGTTAGAGCAGATGCGGTTGTACCTCAGTGCTTGGCTGTAGACAATGGATCTTGTGGTGTGCCCGGGATGGAAGCTGGAGGCATGAAGGTAGGCATAGCGGTCGGTAGGTTTTCGGTATAGGGTGGTATTAATGTGACCATCACTTATTTGTACTGTGGTGTCCAGAAAGTGGACCTCCCGTGTAGATTGGTCCAGGCTGATAGTACTTAGCCTGGTTCCAGAGGTGTTGTGGAGGGCAGTACCCAAGGGCAATCTCATCCAAGCACTCAAAGTCAATAATGCCCTTCTGCTCAGCCAGCTGAGATCCATCTCCTTATGAGTGTGCCTTCAGGGTGCACAACCCACACCACAGGAAATGAAGCTCCTTGCATCATCTTCAGGCTGAGCTCAGGCATTGCTGCCAGTTACCTCTGCTACATCAGGCATGGAGAGAGATCCATTATGCTCTTTCTGGTACCTCAAGAGTTATCCCTGTGATATGAGGTTTATGTTTATACCTCGTACAGGACAACTCATCGAGATGCCCTGAATTAGCATGCTCCTTTCCTCTGTGCTGTTCCTGATCAAGGATAGCTGGAACTGTTGCCTGGGTGTTGGAAGACCATGATTTTTAGTGTTTAGCAAAGTTATGAATTTAAGCTCCCAGGTTTGCCTTTTGAAGATGTGCAGGTTTCCTTTGAGGCTGAGGACTGAGAGGTCAGATATAGAGTGATCACTCTGTGAAAAGTGTTCACCCACAGGTGATAACATTGTGTCTTTTTTCATTCAGATCTGGGAACAGTACTCAGTGTCACAGCTAATACAAGGTGGAACAGATTGTTTAGCATAAGTAGTTAATACATATTTCAAGGGACCTTTCAAGGTGAAGTGGACCATTAACACCTCTATAGTCATAGGGGAGGAAGGGGGAAAAAGAAAAGCGCTGGGAGGGGGGTGTTTAAGTCGGTTATAGATTGTTGTAATAAACCATAAATTTATGTAATAGAGACAACAAAGACATAAATTCCAGTGGTTGGAAGCTGAAGCTAAACAAATTCAGACTAGAAATAAGGTGCACATCTGTAACAGTGAGAATGACTAACTGTTGGAACCACTTACCTAGGGACATGGCAGATTCTCCATCACTTGTAGTTTAAGTCAAGACTGAATATCTTTGCAAAGGAGGTGCTCTGGCTCCAACAGAAGTTATAGGCCTGCTGCAGAAATTGAATGCAGTTTTTTTGGCCTGTGTTATTCAGGAGGTCAGACTAGATGATCATAATTGTTCCTTCTGGCCTTGGAATCTGCGAATCTATGAAAGTGTCCAACTCTTGGGTGTCAGCTCACTGCAGCAGTAGGACCCTCATCCCTAGAGCTGGTGGAGCGAGTCCTAGTAAATAGCTCGCTTCATGATTTTAGCCTTTGTTCTGTTCACAGACAAACCTTACATTTGTAAAAATAAATTTTAAAAAATGATCTGTTTGGAATTGGTCGCTGGACAGTTTTGTGAGCATATTTCAGTCTTTGGGGCGGGCAGCTTGTGAACTGTTCACTTTGCATGGGATGTGCGTATTAATGGAAAAATACAAAGAGCAGATCCTTGTGCAACAATATATAAACAAGAGCATCCAGCATTCACTGAGCCCCAGTGCGAGGAGGTTTACAGGGAAAAGAGGCTCTACTGCTCCCCCTATAGGGAAATCCTCTGGCAGGATTGATTTACATAAATTATAACTTCACCCCAGTGCAGTTCTATACGGTGTTTTATGTGGTACACTTTGGAGTTTGATTGTGTTCTGCTTTAAGAAATGATACTATATGTTGCATATAGATGTATTTTTAGAACAGCTGGTGAGAAATTGGAGTTTCTGCTCCCTGGGAAATTCTTACACTTTAGGAGAAAAAAAATCTTTACGAATGAGAATGAAAAGCTACGTTTTCCTGCAAAGCTAAAATCTGGACACTTTGATTCGGGGCCATCACAGTGCTTCATTTTGACAGTGTTAAAATGGAATGAAACAAAACATTTCTGCTTAATATATTAACGTTTAATACCCTAACATTAATATAAAAGTCAAAATGACAAAAAGCCAGGTGCTGTGTTAGAACAGCCATTCCCCAAATCCTTGTGCAATGAAAAAGCCGTCCATGAATGGCTAATAATAATTTTAAAAAGGGCATGAACGTGACTGAACAGCTGCTCAGTTCAGTACTTAAAATGAATGTTTGCAATCACTGTGTTGCAGTATCTGTCTGTCTCCACCCTTGACCGGTGGCCTGGCACACAGTGGTTTAAAGTGGGTTAACTTGAGAGAGGCAGCTTGCAGTGCCTTCCAGTGGCTCCTCGCCATTGGAACTTCAGGCTTCAGTGGCTAAATCTGCAAGTAACACAGCAACACTGACATGCTCTGTTTCCACAACATGTAACTTGTGAGTCACCGCTTAGTACTGTGCGTGGCAGGCGCTCCAGAATCCTGCGTCCAGCGCACAGGAAATGCTCCGTAGGCTGCTCTGCATCTTCCTGGCTAAGAGCAGCATTTTTGCCATTTCCTCTGGAATTCCAGCAGCACTTAGAGACACACCCGGCTGCATAACGCTGCACGGAGACACATCTAAACGAGTGTCACTCCACTCACAGGGCTGCGTACTTATTTATCTTTTGATTTGGAAATAGAGGGGATGCTGTCGGGGGGGGAGGAGGGGGGTCTATGCCCAGAATTTTACCTATGTTTAAAATACTATTTATATATATATAATTTTCCTAATCAGAAAGTCCTTGCAAAAGTGAAGGCTGCACTGGTGGGGGAATGTAACTCCCAGCATGGTCCAGGGTGAAAATCATGGCTCTGTACGCTCTGGCGGGATATTGGGATGTAGAGAAGTTGCTCTCTGCAGCATTGGAGGAGTGGGGATCTTGTCTATCCCAGTACCTGGCCAATTCCTGAGGCACTAGCCAGCAGGCTGAATAGAGTGGCAAGGGGACGGCTGCCCCGTTGGCTGATGCCCAGCAACTGAAGCAGGGACCTCCAGAGCTAAAAGCACAAACTGCTACAGGTTGAGATTGAGTCACTGGCCTCTAGCTGGGGCTGTGACAGACTCATCCGCTGTGGATTGGCTCAAAGGGGGACTGATAACCACACTCCCCAGTGGGTTACAGCAGCACATGGCACTAGAGTTGCCAATTTTCTACTTGCACAAAACCGAACACCCTTGCCCCGCCCATGCCCTGCCCCTCCTCGAGACCCTGCTCATGCCCCACCCCTTCTACGAGGTCCCGCCCCCTGCTCACTCCATCCCCCACTCCCTCTGTCGCTCACTCTCCCCCCCCTCACTCGCTCATTTTCACCAGGCTGGCTCAGGGGGCTGGGATGCAGGAGGCGGTGAGGGCTCTGGCTGGGGGTGCAGCCTCCAGGGTGGGGCCAGAAATGAGTTCAGAGTTCAGGAGGGGGCTCCAGGCTGAGGCAGTGTGTTGGGATGCGGGAGGGGGTGAGGGCTCTGGCTGGGGGTGCGGGCTCTGATGTGGGGCCAGGGATGAGTGATTTGGGGTGCAGGAGGGGGCTCTGGTCTGGGGCTGAGGGGTTCAGAGTGTGGGAGGGGGCTCTGTGCTGGGGCAGACGGTTGGGGTGAGGGCTCTGGCTGGGGATGCAGACTCTGGGGTGGGGCTGTGGATAAGGAGTTTGGGGTGTAGGAGGGTGTTCTGGGCTGGGATTGCAGGGTTCAGAGGGCAGGAGGGGGATCAGGGCTGGGGCTGGGGTCGGGGCTGAGGAAGGGGTCGTTGTGCAGGCTCCGGGTGATGCTTACCTCAAGCTGCTCCCAGAAGCAGTGGCATGTCCCCCTGTGACTCCTAGGTGGAAGCATGGCCAGGCGGCTCTGCGCGCTGCCCCATCCACAGGCGCCGCCTCCGCACTCCCATTGGCCATGGTTCCCAGCCAATGGGAGCTGCAGGGGAGGTGCTTGGGGTGGAGACAGTTTGTGGAGCCCCCTGGCTGCCCCTACATGAGGGAGCCGGAGGTGGGACATGCCGGCTGCTTCCCGGGAGCTGCGGAGGCTAGTAGGGAGCCTGCCTTAGCCCCGCTGCATGGCAGCGCCAAACGGACAGTCAACGGCCCGGTCAGCAGTGCTGACCGGAGCTGCCAGGATCCCTTTTTGACTGTGTGTTCCGGTTGAAAAGCGGATACCCGGTCACCTTACATGGCACATGTGTGCCTGCAAATCAAACCAAAGGGTGTAGATCTGATTTCTATGCCTCTGATCCTTGCCAATGCTCCTTTGGTAAGGAAAGCAAAGAGGGGCTTCCGTCCGGGCATAACACTGCTCCTGTTGATTCTGCCAGCAGAAATGCTGTCTTCCTCGGCCACAAGCTCTGGGATGTATTTATGAGTAGGGCGCACACGCTGTGAGGTCAGCTGCCAGTTGGGGCTTCTGCTAATGGTTGAGAGAGACTGCGGTGCCACTGGCTGGCAAACACGCCTAAGAGAAATAATTGCTGAGTGGGTGCTGGCAGTGGCACAAGTATAGCAAAGCATCAGGTGCCGTGGAGAGAAGAGCCAGGATTGCCAGGCTGGGCCGGACATCTGCTGCTTTATGTGCCCACTCTCTGGTAGGGAGCCCGTGACTCAGCACTGTCTTACTCTTCTGTCTCTGTAAGGCTGTGGCTCGCCATCTCTTTTCAGTGGAGCTTATTTTTAAATAAACTTGTAAAAAAAATTCAGTCACAGGCCCAGCTCTATCTCTTAGTAGCCAAAATGGTGGGAGCAAAGCGTAAGCCAGTGTGTGCGCGTGTCCGGGGAAGATCTGCAGAGTTCTGGCCAACCAAAGCTGAGACCACTTCCAGAAAATCTATCTCAGGTTTCACACTTGGCCCAGTGCATGCTGGGACAGGACTTCTGGAGTTTAGCCAATGTTGCCTGGATACCTGCAATAGTCCCTACAGCTCACGTACCACCTCCATCCCCCATCCCGTCCAACAGTGATTCCTGACCAAAGCATATCACCCAGCCATCTATGGGGGCATGCACAGACACGCATACATAAACCCAGAGCAAGACCCACAACAACTGAGACATCAACACCGAATGGGAAAGCATGTACACCCTGCAAAACCCTGAGCTATAAACATCCATATAGATGCACTGGGTACACACAATGAAACAGGCCGATGCCTAACACTATAGACACATGCACAGAGAAATACACACAAACCACATTACAGACACACCCAGAGATGTGAAACACTCACTACGCAACAGGCACAAACCGGACACTACAGTCACACAGCACAGGCGTGCACGCACGCGCACACATGCGAACAGCTGTTCTCCATGGCAGAGCTGTTATTTTAGGCTTGCCTATGAGCTGACTCTGGAATCACTGCACTGAATTTTTGAACCAAAGGCAAGGTCTTAACTGTGGTCTGTCAGCAGGTCCTCTAGGAGAATTGACAGCCTGCAGCTGCGGCGAGTGAGCTTGACACAAGTCAGATCCTGAGAGCCTCCGTCTCTTACAAGCCCTGCAAACCTGCACCGAGGATTTCATGCTTCTTTTTCCCCAGCTCGGTCACTTTTAATCCTAAAAGCCAATGGCCCTGATCCAGATCCTTGCCTGTCCAGGCTCTGGATTTTGCCAGGTTAGAAGGGTTGTACAGCCGTGTTCTGTGTATCTTTCTTTGTTGGGCTAGCTCTTTCTGGGCTTTCTGTGATGAAACATCAGTCGGTGCAAAGGATCAATGTGTTTTTCTGCAGCGTGCCTGTTCTGATGAGCACGGGGTTGTGTTTTCTGTAAGCAGCCAGGGTTGCGGCTGGTTTGTACGGCAGCTGCGTGAATCTTCCTGGAAATAGAGTCAGCGGCTGCTCAAGAGCCAGGTTTCACAGGCACATCAAAACCACTCAGCGGCTCCCAGCCATGGTGCCTGTTTGATTTTCCCACTTCGTTCCATTAACACTGAGCAGCATTTACTGTTTGGGTCATTCCTATTGCGCAGTCCCCTTGGACGTTCTGCTTTTTCTCTGGATCTCTGAGGCATTACAAGGCTTTTGGGGCGGAAGGGCCCTTTGTCCTTCTGCAGCTCCTCTGCTCTACGGTTCCCTGCCAATGAAGGTCAGGAATGCAGGATCACTGCATGGGCAAACCTGGCTGAAGGCCCCTATGTTCTTGTTCTACCTGAGCAGTAGCCCCTCTCTGAGGCATGCTGACCAAGCAATCACTACTCCTGGTGCCTGGAGGAAAGTGCCTTCAGTGTCACTCATCGAGAAGTGAAGAACCGCCACCCCTGAGCTAGGCTGGGGCAGCAGTTGTGCCCTGCCCACACCTTGCAACAGTTAGTTGGGGAGGGGAAAGGAAGAACACACTACAGGGGGATTGTAGGAGGCAAATTACAACTTCAGGAGTTAGAATTTGGCCAGGATGCCAGCACTAACCTCCCTGCTCTTGCAAAGAGCGGTGCAGGATCAGTTGTGTGTAACAATACTTGGCACTTCTAGGGTGTTTTTCAGCTGTAGATCTCAACGGGAGGGATGCGGCGCCTCTGTTTTACCGACAGAATAAGTTGAGGCAGCAAGGGGCTAAGTGATTCGATCGAGGGCAAGCAAGGAATCCATGCTAAAGTGGCGCAAGGCACTGACTGTGGTGTTCAGGACTCACTCTAGGCCCAAGGTACTCAAAAGAGATCCCTCTTTAGTGATGCATTCCACCCATCTCTGGGTAACTATGAATGGGCTTCTGCCGTGCCCCACCGCAGACTGCCTCTCCCCAAAGGTACCTCTACCACACCGGTGACTGCAGCGTGGGTAGGCCTACCTGTGCTCACTTTAATCTAGCTAGTGCTGGTAACAATAGTAGTGAAGATGCGGCAGTATGGGCATCAGCGCGGACTAGCTACCCGAGTACACGCCCAGTGGGGCCTGTGGGTACATAGCGTAGCCCACACTCAGGTCTGTGCCTCCTCGTCTTCACTGCTATTGTTATCTGCGTTAGCTAGAGTCAAGCTCAGACCAGAAAGCAAGTCAAAAGAACAGCCCAATGATTGCTGCTGCTATTTTAAACCAGCCATGTTTGGCGTCTGTCTGACTCGTGATTGGTGCACACGTGGGGCTGGCAAGGCTCCTTCTGGGGGCCTGTGGCTGGTCTATGCAGCAGGGCTGGAACTCATCTGTGCTTCACTCACTCACTGGGGGCAGGTCATGCTCTGCAACAGCACTCCCGGTCTAGCCTGGCTTGCTACGGCCTAGTTTGTGGATACTCAAGGCTTTTGAGTGAGCTGGGATCCGGGTGGGAACTGGGTGGCTCAGGTCTGTCCTTCTCTAAACACACATTCTAAGTAAATTCCTCCTCTGGCAAAGCCCTCCAGTTCCACTCTTGTGGTTTATGAGGAAACCGGCCCTCTGACTTACAGCTGTGCAGCTCTAGTAGTTATACAAGAGCAAGCAGCATACCTAACACAGATGGGAATTATCCCTGCTCCTGGCTGGGGCTGGAAGCCATCCGTATAATCCTCTCCAGGGTCAGAGGGGAGACATGCCATTTTCCAGTGTCCTCCCAAATAAAAAAAATTGTCTGGTCACTGCTCCGAGGCCTGTGTGTGGAAGGGAGGGAGGGAGAGATTCTGTAACTGACTTTAGTGGTCCCAAATGGTGTCCATTCGACTGTCCTTGGGCCCTGCCAACACATGAGCCAAGGATGTGTGTCATGTTTCCCTCAACAAAAGCCAGAACAAAAGTGAAGTTGGCCGTGCGAAAGCTCAATGTGTATCTCTCCTCTCTATAGGTTACAGCAAGAATAGCTGCTGTCTCTATACACTGAGGGAGTTCCTGGAAATTTAAAGTACAGAACACTGAAAACAAAGATAGTGAGGTTTTAAGTTACCTACCATGCTGTGTGGGCATCTCTGTCCACCAGGAACTGGACTAAGCTGTGAAACTGATTTCACAAGTTACCAGAGAGTAACGACCTTCAGTCACTGCAAACCTGATCTACATTCAGTTAAAACCAGTCACTTGAGGCCACATGTCCCATTTCCAACCCAGTCAGTTTCTTTGAAGCCAATAGATTGTTCCTTCTTACGCTGGCTCTGATGGTGCACCCCTAAGTGATCACCCGTTGGGTTTGTCCACGGGACAAAATGCAACATAATTGAACGATTGAGTTAGCTGACATTATGCTGGACATGCAACTGACTCCTCCGTGTAGGCCAGGGCTAATAGCTATCTGCACCATGCTGAGACCAGGGCAGGGTCACAGTTAGCTGGCACAATGGTGACTGTCCTTTGTCCTGGTCAATACGGACCCCTTCATCATGGGCAGCAGGGAATCTATAAGCCCAGGGCCCTCAAGCAGGGCTGGTTATCCAACAGCCAATAGTCCTGGCTGGTAATCAGTCAGGGCAGCCATTAGTCTATCTGCCTGGGTCCCTCTATCAGGGCGGGCAATCCACAGTTAACAGCGCTGGTCGGGGTCCACGCAGAGCAACACAGCAATTTGGGGGGAATCAGCTCTCGGCAGGAGCTACAGCCAAACCTGTCTGGCACCCTAACGTCTGCGGGCTCCAGACCAATACAGGCCTCCTGGCCTAACAGGGGGCAGACGGCCACCCTCCAGGGATGGGGTGGCTGGGGTAGGGGGACACAGGCCCTCCCACTCCACTGCGTCCCAGCCCAGGGCCCTATCAGTGGTGGAGTGGTCTGCCTGCAACACGCTGGTTGGCTTACAATCAGTCCCACAGCTCAACCCTATTTGGCTTCCCTGGGATTCTTCTTACCCTCCCGGTCCTGGGGTACGTGAGTTCCGGGGTTGTCCTCGGTCTTGCTTGGGTAAACAGCAAGCGGCAGCCCCACCAGCTCATCAGTGTCCCCAGTGTCTGGTAGCTCTGGCAGCCCTTCTGGGTCTTGGGCACGGTGGCAGCCTCTGCCAGCTCCAAGCTCCACCAGTAGAGGAGAGATGTCCTGGTCCTCTGGCAGCTCTCCCCCAACTGAGCTAGAGGGCTGGTCTTTTATAGTTCCTGTTCCTGTCCTGCCCCTCTGCTTCCAGCAGGGCAGCCATGGGTGTCCTGGCTCTGCCCACCGGGGGCGGGGCTCGTGGGTCTCTCCCCGTCTGTCAGGGAGGGAGACCATGCCCCCTCGCTATACTACATTCCTGAATCATGTGTGGCCAGACAGAGTCCCATTTTTGTAACCAGCTCGGGGGTGGAAGTGGGGGGGTGTAACTCCACCATGTGGAAGGTTAATTATTATTATTATTTTATTGTAGTTGTGGTAGGACTGAGGAGGCCCAGTAATGGACCGGATCCCATTGTGCTAGGTGCTGTACAAATGTAACCCACACACCTTCTGGGTGTGGTGTTGTGTCCCATCTAGTGGCACCAAGACCACTTAGAGAGAGAGAGAAAATGAATCTGCTCTACAGCCTTAGGTAACGGCCAGTTGGCTTTTAGCTCATGCTGTAGAGGCTCATGCACTAAGCTCCAGAGGTCCCCGTTTTGATCCCGCCCACCGACGACTGGGGTCTGTTGGCGTTACACAAACACAGAACAAAAATCTTACAATCTTAATATAAGAAAGAGATGACAGATGGACGGGATGCACAAGGAAACAATAAGACAATATTGACCAGCCTGATAGGCAGTGGTCTCAGCACACCAGGCACCTCCTTATCAAGTTTATGGGACTAGTTTAAGTTTATGAAGATATGTGGCAATTAATTTGACATGTCTGTGCCTCCAGATGCCTGCTCCCCAGTGATCAGCAGTTCCAGTCGGAGACAGGCTTAGCATAGTTTTGCTGGCTCGGTCTAAGAGAGACTCCATGATGCTGTTTTCAGACCTGGCTTTAGTCTCACAGTCCATGGAGGATGAATGATGCCTCCTTCACTTGAGAGGGGATACCTCAAGAACAGCTTGCAAGGTGCTGTGACTCGTGTGGGGTCAGGGATGCTTGCGCTGCCTCTGCCCATGATGTGCCCATCCTGCGAACAGAGGAATTCACCCTTCATCACTGTCAAGCTGACCCCTTCCTCTCTGAAGGCAGCAGGTGTTGTCTGAGGTTCTCTGCTCAGTGTCCCTTTCCAGGTCTCTTATTTTGCACCTATGACCTTCACCCTTGCCCCTATTGTGTCATCTGCAGTACTTAGCTGACCCCTGAGCTCTGTGGCTCCTCCCTCACCTGATGGGCTGGGCTGTTTGTTCTGCGGGGCTCATGCTCACTTTTCCCTCCAGCCTGGAAACCACTAACTGAACAATAACCTGAAGTAATGGGCTGATGACATGCTGTCCAGTTTCCTGAGGCAGTCTGGGAAGAAGTAGAGGAAATCGCCCTGGGATGGCCGCCTGACCTCAGATCCAGGCAGGAAAGAAAGCTCTTAACTCGCCCTGTCCCTTGGCAAACCATGGACTTGTTTTGATATGTTTAAGGAGGGTTATTGTTCATTGAGACGAATGCTTGTTGAGTGCTCCCACTCTACCTCATGGGCAGAGGTGACTCATGCTTCCTGGGGATGAGCTTATCTCGTCCTGCCCAGTGCTCACCCATCAGAAGAGATAAAGTAATAGACCCTGGAAAGTGCGGCCTTTGCTCTTTCGCAGGGTGACCGAGCGCACACTGGCCCTTCTAGTGTTCTGGTTTGTTTCCGGTCTGTGTCCTGGTTCTGCACCTCCCCACTTAGCAGCACCACAGTGCAGTCCAGGAATCAGTGCCTCATTCTCAGCCGCCTTAGACTCAACTGTGAGACTAGCTTTAAGGAAGAAACTGGGGAGGTGGCATGTGGCTGGCAGGCGACGCTGGCCAGGTTGCAGGGTGGAATCAGGTGATCCCAGATAGGGATGAATTCTGCTGAATGGGCCAGAGGAGTGGAAGGTGCAGTTAGAGGAGTGCATGCATATTGTGTCTCTCACTTGGGCAGGCAACATAGCAAGTGCCTGCCCTGCAACCCAGGAAGAACGTGCTTATAATCAGCAGTGGACAAACCTCAAAAGATGTGGCGGTTCAGATCAGATTGACATCCCCAGGCTCAGGTTGGCTGTGGAGCAGACGGGTCTGCCTTAACGTGGGTTCCAGGTACGCTCTAAGGGCTGCTACGCCATCTCGTGCCTGACTTTGAGAGCTGCATTGGGCCCTTCAGTGTTTGCCTCTGTACACTTCAAGATGTCGTCCTGGTGTAAATCACTGAGCCTCATTGTTTGGCATCTCTTCCGCTTTCATCCATAGAAGGACATAGGGATGGTAGAGATGAAAGGTGAAACCGACCATCTTTTCTAGAGTTAAATGTCGGCTGAACTTGGGCTGTAAGAAATAGTTGGGGGGGGGGGGTGAGCCAGGTAACGTGCATCAGTTTCACTCCCCTTCAGTGTTCTGGTAGGATCTACGCTGTTTAATTATTATCAATTTGTATTGTGGTAGCTCCACTCATGGGCCAGGTCCCCATTGTGCTAGGCACTGTACGAACACAGAACGAAAAGACAATCCCCGTCTCAAAGAGCTGACAATCTTGCCTTCAGAAATGCTCTTTGGATCTGTAATGACTCTTCCCCACTTCTTAAGCCATTTCTTTAATGCTTTTGTGTTTTACTGTCTAAATAGTAAATATCCCATTTCCAAGCCTGAGCCATCCAGACCTACATCATGTCACGTCCAAGAACTGTGCAAAATGGCCAGTTTCCACTTGGCTGGTATTGTATGTGTGTGGGGGAGAGGAAATAGTCATTTCTCTTTGCAAAACAAGAGAAAGCCAGTGAGGGGGAAAGATATCACTTTTCTGCAGAAATATGATTTTTTCCCCAGCTGTCTTATCAGCCGTGAGAATTTGTCCAGCCAATTCTGAACTGTTTAATGAGCCCCAAAGGAGAACTGGATGGTTTACGAAGTGGGTAATAGGCCATTGCCTGCTTTTACTGCTTGATGGCTGATTCAAATCCCCAGCCCAGTTTGGTAGCAATCAAAAGCTGTTATTTTTGGGTAGCTCCTTATTTGAAATGAGTTGGTGATCTTATCGTAGTCTCTAGCATACAACTGTCCATATCACAAAGCTAATCGATGTCTGCCCTTTATTGCAACTCATTGAAGTTTCTCATCCTCACATTCAAAGCTCTGAAACTTTGTCTGCTCCTATGTCTCTGCTCTTGTTCCCTCCTAAACCTCTCTTCTTACTGCTCACCTAGCCTCTATGTTTTGTTTCTCCGTACACAAAGAGCAAGCAGATATGTTCAGTCTGAGTGACCTCTGTTTCAAATTGAGAGAGCATCCAAGTGAGGGAACAGAAGTAAAAGTGAGCAAACCCAGTGCATGTACCTTAGGGTTGCCACCTTTCTAATTCCTGGTAACTGGACCCCTGAGGCCCCGCCTCTTCCCCCCAAGGCACCGCCCCTGTTGTTCACTCCCCCCTCTCTCCCCCACTGCTCACTTGCTGGTTTGTCTCAAGGAGCCTGCCTGCAGGTAGGAGGTGGCCCTGGCTGAGCAGGGGCTGGCATGGGTTAATGCCCCGGTGCCTCCCCCTGCCCCGTGGGAACCAGGCTTTTGGTTTGGGTGCCATTTAGGGTTGCCAGGACCCCGAAAACGGGGCACCTGGCAGCCCTAAATGGCATCTGGACACAGAAGCCAAAAACTGGACTGTCTGGGTAAAAACCAGACAGGTGGCAACCCTAGTGTGCCTCCTCTGGAACTGTCTGCGCTGAACTGACCACAACATGACTACCCCTCTCTGCAAAGAGAAGTGCTTAGAAAGGTAAAGATGCACACACCCAAACAGAGCCTTAGCAGTTACATAGCTCACTATGCTGCCGTCTCCTCCCTCACTCTCCCCTTCGCATCTTCTTCCTTGTTCCCCCTCTCTTTGCTTTCCCTCAGGCAATCCCCTTCCTTCCCGCAATTTTCCAGTGTTCATCTCCTCACCAAGTCATCCTCACACCCTCTGGGTATCATTTGGATCTTTCTGAATGAGAACATAACAGTGCTGCTCCTGCCCCAGTGTGAGTTATGCATTTGCAGTGTCCCATGGATGCTTAGGATATAGCACTTCATAATAAGGCTGAAGTGTGAGGTTTTCAAAAGGAATTTAGGATCACATGACCCACAGACTTTAAAGGGACTTGTATTCCTACATCCCGTAACCTCTTCTAAATCTCCCTAAATATTCGTAACTATCACCTTTCTTGGCCATCTCAGTAAAGAAACCAAGAGCCAAATGGGTGGTCCTCCAATAGATGAAGAATTCTTACACGCTACTGCCTGGCTGGAGCTACAGCTGAATACTCTGCTGTGACTCGGGAAGGGTTACCGGGCTGGCACGTTCCATAAGCTCTCAGATATTAAGCCATTGACATAAAGAAACAAAATATAATAACAGTAGCTCCAAAACTTGGTTCCCTTGGATGGTGTCATCATGACGTGAGAGGCACCCAGGGAACAATGAGGGGCAAGGTTTGTCATGTAGAAAAATCTATGACTTTCCAGAGCTACCTACTAGCATGACATGTAAATACTGTATATGCTTCCTACAGTAGAGCACTAGAGCCATAGGAATTAAGGGATATAGCTGCTTCTGCTCCATAAGCCCCTGTTTTCTTGAGGTTGTAAACTCAACTGTGAATCCTGGCTCTGTACGAGATCTCAGCCAGGGAGTCAACATTTTTGATGGATGCAAACATTTGGCCATTATTGAGTTTGATGATTGCAAAAAATAATGACCTCATCCCAGATCCTCAAAGGTACTTAGACTCCTTATTTCCACTGAAGTTAATGGAAATGAGGAGGCTGAATACCTTCGTTGATCTGAGCCCTTGTGTTTTCCTCCTGCCCGGGGATAAATGTAGCTCTTCTTCTGAGCCAGCTAGATTGGGATCTCCAAATGAAGAACAAGGGGAGGAAGTCTGCTCCGTTTCTGCCTGTTCCTTGATATGCACTATGCTAATTTGAGGGGTCCCATCTCCATACAAGCTCTCATCCCACTGGGTGGTTAGGAGACCCCGTTTCCCAGTTTGGGGTATGGTTTCACAGATCCAGCTGAATGGCAGGAAGTCTTTTCATGGGGGTTGTTTGTTCAGAATTAAGCAGCAAACCCCACTAGCTGGAAATGAAACCATTCAGGGCCCCCACTAAAGGCCAGTTGACCGTCTCACTCTGCCAAGCCATCACATTAACAGGGCAGGACAACTCCCTGACCAATCCACTCTTCAGCGTCAATCACTGGAAGCACCCCCCTCCCCCCCGTATGGATTGCTTGCTATTTTGGTGACAGGGGATGCAAGAAGGGTTGCAGAGTGAATTCATGGGGGGAGGCGGGGAAGTGCGGGCTAGAATCTGGATTGCAGACTGTGCCAGAGGAATCCCAGAATCTCACCTGATCCAGTGCAGTGCACCGGTGCTATTGCTGAGCCTTGCCATGCCATTAACGTAGATATTCTGGTCAGAGAGAGGGAGAGATTCTGCATTAATGCAATAACCCAGACCTCATGCTTGTCAGTTGAGACAAGGCTCCATCTGTCCAAAATATCATCCTTTGCTTTGCCCATAAATCTAAATATATCCCTGCAGTGAATGAAAAAGTGTATCTATGTAACTCTCAGCCAAGAGGGATGCACTGTGCAAACACAGCCGGGAACTGTACGTTACAAGAATATTTTCCAGCCCTTTCTTGCTTTTAAAATAAGGACCAGCTATTCCACAGTTTTATAATGCAGTGTATTCTATGGGTAGCCCTCTTTCAGGTGAGCAAATCATTCCCAAACTGACTGGGATATTCTGTTAGTGATTCATGTTTGCCATGTAGTTCATTCAGACAAATAAATTTCACACTGTTTGAGACTTGGTTCAAATATTGGTTATTTGTGGTGTGTGATTAGTCCCCTAAACCACATGGCATTAACTGGTCTGATTGGATGTCTGCAACACATTAAAAAGAATAATGAAGAGCAAATCAATCACATTATTTTGGGTATTCATTTTTGGAGGATTAATAATTTTGTGCTAAAATTTGGAATTCGGCAACATGCCAGCCATCGATATACTTGTGGATAATAAACAGCAGGCATCATGGCAAAGTGAACTCTGTGATGTTGTTCACAAATCAATGTATCACTAGCCAGCCAGCCCTAATTAATAGCTGGATGGATGTGTGGGTACATGAAGAAATTTCTTTTTTCTTTTTCCCAAACATACTCTTGCAAAGCTAAACCACAATCTCTCATTTTGGGCAGTCCCAACATCATTTCTCATTTCCAGAAAAATGAGTGTAATTGCACTTTGTAACTACAAACAACATAGTTGCCAAGTACATCCAAACAGTGCCAGGTAGAGAGATGAGTGAATCGTACGAAGGTTTTATGCCTTTGTGCTTACTATGGTGATAAATTCTCACCACCCTAGCAAGTATTTTTTTAACTTTACCTTTGTTTTTTTTTATCCTAATTGATTCATAGATTCTAAGGCCAGAAAGTATCATTTGATCATCTAGTCTGATCTCCTGCCTGACACAGGCCAAGGAACTTCATCAAGTAACTCCTGTACTGAGCCCAACAACTTGTTCGACTAAAGCACATCTTCCAGAAACACATCCAGTGTTGCTTTGAAGACTTCAAAAGATGGAGAATCCATCACTTCCCTTGGGAGTTTGTTCCCATAGTTAATCACCCTCACTGTAAAAAAAAAAAAAAAAAAAAAAAAGCCTAATTTGTCTGGTTTTAACTTTCAGCCCGTAGTTCTTATGTCTTTCTCCGCTACTCTATAGAGTCTTTTAATATCTGGTATTTTCTCCCCGTAAAGGTACTTATCCACCATAATCAAGTCTCCTCTCACTCCTCTTTTTGATAAGCTAAACAGATTGATCTCCTAAATCTCTCATTGTAAAGCATTTATTCCAGCCTTCAAATCATTTTTGTAACTCTCTTCTGCTTCCTTTCTAATTTGCCAGTAACCCTGGGCACCAGAACTGGTCATGAAAAACTACGCGCTAAACAAAAAGTATGTCTTCTATAAAAAGGAGGTCCCATAACAGCAATGTGTAGCAATTATCTAGTGCTCTTCATCCATAGATCTCAAACTGATTTACAAAAAGTTTTAACCAGAGCGTGAAGACTGTCAACTTCACCTAATGACAGAATTGTTTTCTAGGGGACTTTGGGACGAAGGTGATGAATGCATCAAATTTTTGATATATTGAGGAAAATTAAATGAAGAGTCCACCACATCTTCACCCATCCCTGCCAAAATGTACATTTTTAATAAGGAACGTGTTGCAGATTTCACATCCAGATTTTGACCATCTCAAGCTGTATGTCTTTAATATTTGGTTTGGTGCAGTGTAAAGATAAGGGCTATTTGCAAAATTCAGACTGGGTTTGGTGTTCAAACAGGCTCAAAGTCCGGGGGTAGTTTTGAATCTGGGATTTGTTTCAGTTATTTAATGTCCTTTATCAGTTTTAAACAAGAAATAAGGCCCTGGTTCAGGAAGGTACTTAAGTAGGTGCCTAGCTTTGACTCCACTGGGACTAAACCTAAGCTTAATTAGGGCCTAAATGCACCTACCTGCTGCTCTAAAAAGCACAAATGCACTAAAAACATCCAGATCCTGCAGCATTTCTAATTTTTAACAGAAAATTCAGGCCTGTTTGATTTTTAGGGCAGGTGAGCAGGTCAGTCCCACATGATGCTGGTAATTAGGTAACGGTTAGGATTTTGTCTTGTAGATGTGTGTGCTAGGAAAGCTGTTAGTTTGTGAAACAGAGATGAAGCAGCAGATTACAGAAGAGACATACACACTGGACTCTTTTCATTCTTTCTTGTTTTTGTTTTCCCCCCTAAATCTAACCTGAGAGCCATTTGGTCTGAAAGCATAAGGTTGCTCTTTGTGAATGGAAAAACATAACACTATAAAATAAATTCTTTTACAAAACAAATCAGTGCCATAAGCAGTGAGGGCTAGATACAGTTCGTGGGCCATGTGTGCAAATGCCAGTCATGGCAATGAGAATTCTGAGCAGGGGTTTAGGGCAAAATATGGCACTGGCTCGGCATCAATATGTTGACTCAGATTAGCATCCACTTGTTCTGCGGCTTAGCTGAACCTTTTGGATTTAAATTCAAGGGAATAGGCACTTCCATGAGTTTCCTAGAACTTCCTGGTACTAAGTGGCCCAGAAAAAAACTCTCAAAAATCACGGTGGGGTTCAGACTGAGTTTGGGGCTGAGGTTCATGTATTTTTATTTTATTTTACCTGAATTGACTTGCCTGTCTCTTGCGTCACATGTAGGAAGTAGTTAAGTTGCCCCAATGATGCACGAAGGAAACTGTCATGAGATCTCTCATGATTCACCACAGAGTTTAGAGGACTGAAGCTGTGAACCATGGGCAAAGGGAAGACCCATTCTCTTCGCTTAGTCCCTCGGTCTCATGACTGACCCACAGGGTGTGTGCATTTCCTTACTGGAATGAATGCCTGTAGTATGAAGCTCTGGAGAGAGAGAACATAGACGGATGGGTGCGATATTTGTCTGAAGGAGTATTGAGTGCTGAACACACATTTATGGTGCTTGAGGCACTGAACATTCCAGGAGGTGCCTCTCAGACCATGAGCCAGGGAATCATAAGTCCTGGGTTCTAGGCCTAGTTCTGCCATACTCTCACTCTTGAGGCTTTAATTCCTCTGTCTGTTTCCCCGTTGATAAAATGGCAATAAATGGTGATGATACTTTCCTAGAACACATCAAAGAGTGTTGTGAAAAACATGTCATTATTATGGGTCCCATAGTAGTTAATATTTTCACTAGAGACTTGGATAATGGGGTGGAGAGCATGCTTATAAAATGGGTGGATACCACCAAGATGGGAGGGGTTGCAAGCACTTCAGAGGGCAGGATTAGAATTCAAAATGACATTGACAAATTAGAAAATTGGTCTGAATTCAGCAAGATGAAATTCAGTAGAGATGAGTGCAAAGTACTTTACTGAGGGAGGAAACATTAGATGCACAAATACAAACTGGGGAATAACGGGCTAGGTGGTAGTACTGCAGAAAAGGATTTGGGGGTTATAGTGAATCACCAACTGCATGAATCGTCAAGGTGATGCAGTTGCAAAAAAGGCAAATATCATTCTGGGATGTATTATCAGGAGTGTCATATTTAAGACATGGGAGGTAACTGTTCCATTCTACTAGGCACTGGTGAGGCCTCAGCTGGAGTACTGTGCCCAGTTTTGGGTGCCCCACTTGAAGAAAGATGTGGACAAATTGGAGAGAGTCCACAGGACAGCAATAAAAATGATAAAACGTTTAGAAAACCTGACCTGTGAGGACAGGCTTAAAAATCTGGACATGTTGAAAAAATAGGACTGATGGGGACCAGATAAGTCATCAGATATATTTAGGGCTGGAGGGTCAGGGGGATGCTAGGTGGATTAGACGACACCTTGAGGTCCCTTCCAGTCCTACATTTCTATGATTATTTACAAAATACTTGGCACTCAGATGGCTCTAAGTCCTGCATGTGACTTGGAGATGGAGGGGCTGTAGCCACAACATGCAGTGCAACGAGAATGAATGGGCGGCCTTGCCCAAAAGAAGTCACTTGAAAGAGAGCCACAAAATGTTCTTCTCGTCCTGTTCTTTTGACTCAGTGGATCAGAATAGAACGGAACCCAGCTACCTAACCCTTAACGGCATTGGTTCTGCAGGGCTAACTGGAGTTATTTTGGCACTAGGGTTGGCTCGCATGACTCTGGCTCTGCAAAGGGCCCAGTCTGTTGAGTTAGATGGTGCCATTTTGGCAGTCACTTTTCAGAGCGCGATGGGGCCGTAAGGGATGTACAACCCCGCCCTAGGCTTGCAAGCTGAGCATTGTTCTGAAGGTCATATTTCCATCTCTGTGGTGTATTATGTTACTGTCTAAATCCTCTGATTCCATGCAGAGAGCTAACCAGGCTAGCAATCTCTAACGGTCTCTTTTTTGGGGCGGGAAGAGGACAGTAAAATATATCAGGTAAACAGACACTGTCTAGTGCCTCTGGAACATGGATCCAACCAAAGCAAACACCTCTTCCTGTGGGGCTCTAGGGCTGTCTTTTACGGCTGAGTGATTTTGATGGATGCGCATGCGTTTGACTAATAACGTCTGCTCACCTGGTGGCTCTTATTTGCTTTTGAGCTAGCTAAACTTGGCACTCTGCACAGCCATGACCGCTATTGCTCTTGAAAGGCCCTGTATAGTCGTACTGGGATTTAAGTTATTTTGCTGGTGGCTAAGACTCGCTGCTGGTCGGGGAAGGGATGCAAATGCATTGTGGCCAACTGACTCTCCCACTAATTTCATTCATGGCATGCATGTTGCGGCGACATCCTGCTAGCGCAGCTCAGGTTTCTCGTTTCCCAGCTACTCTTTGAAATCTGTGGCGCTGGGGGCTATATTTAGGCCTGCATTTAAAGTGAAGGGTGGGTTGGGATCAATATAAAATGTCCGGCTGAAGCATGGGTTGTTCTGACAGCCTCCTGGTCTCCTCACATGCTGTTGATGTAGGAGGCCTAGTGCTTTCTGCTGAGATTTGCTGCTGTAAGAGGTTACAAAAGAGCATTTCAGTGGCGGATACTCAGGCAATAACAGAAGCTACAGTAAAGCCAGGCACCTTGCCAAAGCATCTCTCAAAGTGCCTGCTGCCTCTTGTTTCAAAGCAGAGAATCCATCATAAGTGTGGAGCAAATATATTTCATCTGGATCCTGAATACTTGAATATGTAAAAGCGCTGTGGGCTGACTGGCTCTCCTGCTGACATTAACAACAACACTATCCTGCCATCTCTCCTGAGAGCTCTAGCTCCCTGGGCTTTCACTGCCTCGCACCCTCAGATTCTGAAGCCTGCAGGATTTCTGATGCTCTTATAATAACTCAGTAAAGAAGTCTTTGCATGTCTCCCAGGTCTTGCCAGCTGGGGATTTCAAAGCTCAATGAATTGAGCCTCAAGCATCCCATTGAAGAGGTAAGGAGGATGATCTCCATCATACTAAGGCAGAGAGAGGATAAATGACTTGCCCATGGTCACACAGTGACTCCACAGAAAAGCGAGAAATAGGAGCCAGGCCTCCCTGCTCTGTCACTTTTCTTAGTCATAGCCAGCTTTGATCATGATGTCCCGTTCGTGTCTGTGCTTTCACCCACATTGCTCTTGGCCGGTGCCGGGTATCACACACCCCAGCACTGAAAGTCACTGCCCTCTGATGGCTGTTCTGTGGCCTGTGTGCTAGTCATTTCGTGATCTTGGTTCTGTTTCTAGAGGACAGATGAGCACATCACAACAGCCACTACTATGCCTCTGAGGTCAGTGATGGAAAATAAGAACATAAGAACGGCCGTACTGGGTCAGACCAAAGGTCCATCTAGCCCAGTATCCTGTCTATTGACAGTGGCCAATGCCAGGTGCCCCAGAGGGAGTGAACCTAACAGGTAATGATCAAGTGATCTCCTGCCATCCATCTCCACCCTCTGACAAACAGAGGCTAGGGACACCATTCCTTACCCATCCTGGCTAATAGCTATTAATGGACTTAACCGCCATGAATTTATCCAGTTCTCTTTTAAACGCTGTTATAGTCCTAGCCTTCACAACCTCCTCAGGCAAGGAGTTCCACAAGTTGACTGTGCGCTGTGTGAAGAAAAACTTCCTTTTATTTGTTTTAAACCTGCTGCCCATTAATTTAATTTGGTGCCCCCTAGTTCTTGTATTATGGGAATAAGTAAATAACTTTTCCTTATCTACTTTCTCCACATGACTCATGATTTTATATACCTCTATCATATCCCCCCTTAGTCTCCTCTTTTCCAAGCTGAAGAGTCCTAGCCTCTTTAATCTCTCCTCATATGGGACCCGTTCCAAACCCCTAATCATTTTAGTTGCCCTTCTCTGAACCTTTTCTAGTGCCAGTATATCTTTTTTGAGATGAGGAGACCACATCTGTATGCAGTATTCAAGATGTGGGCGTACCATCGATTGATATAAGGGCAATAATATATTCTCCGTCTTATTCTCTATCCCCTTTTTAATGATTCCTAACATCCTGTTTGCTTTTTTGACTGCCTCTGCACACTACGTGGAGATCTTCAGAGAACTATCCACGATGACTCCAAGATCTTTTTCCTGATTCGTTGTAGCTAAATTAGCCCCCCATCATGTTGTATGTATAGTTGGGGTTATTTTTTCCAATGTGCATTACTTTACATTTATCCACATTAAATTTCATTTGCCACTTTGTTGCCCAATCACTTAGTTTTGTGAGATCTTTTTGGAGTTCTTCACAGTCTGCTTTGGTCTTAACTATCTTGAACAGTTTAGTATCATCTGCAAACTTTGCCACCTCACTTTTTACCCCTTTCTCCAGATCATTTATGAATAAGTTGAATAGGATTGGTCCTAGGACTGACCCTTGGGGAACGGCACGGAGGGGTGAAGGGACTTGCCCGAGTTCGTGCAGCAAGCCAATGGCAGAGCCAGGATTAGAACCCCAGGCACTAAACCTAGCTCCCATGTTCACCCTACTACTGCTACTCTACTCTCTAGCTTTTACCGTACATAGTGCTTTTCCGTCAGTAGATCTCAAAGCACCTTACAAAGGAGGTCAGTGTCATTATCCACATTTGACAGGTGTGGAAACTGACACACAACACAATGTGGTATGCCCCAGGTCACTCAGCAGGACAGTGGCAAAACCAGAATGAGAACACACATCTCCTGAGCCCCAGTCTAATGCTCTCTCCACTAGACCACACTGCTTAGTGTGTTAACTCATTCATTGGTGTTCTCCGAAGAGAGAGAAAAGATGGAATGAGCTCTAGAGAGTGAACAGCCCTCCACAGGTGAGCTTCCCAGCTCAGGGGCAGGGGCGGATTAATAATTTTGCCGCCCCTAGGCCCGGAAATAATTGCCGCCCCTGGCTCCTGGCCCCTGGCCCCGCCCCGACTCCACCCCTTCCCCAAAGTCCCGCCCTAACTCCGCCCCCTCTGTGCCCCTATTGGATCCCTTCCCCAAATCCCCGCCCCAGCCCCGCCTCTTTCCCACTCCTCCCCCTCCCTCCCTGCCCCGTGAAACAGCTGAGGAGAAGTTCCCCTGCTCCAGCTGCCTCCTCCGCGAGCGCGCCGCCGCTTCCTGTTTCTCTCCCCTCCCTCCCTGCCCTGCGAAACAGCTGTTTCGCGGCGCAAGCACTGGGAGGGAGGGGAGAGAAACAGGAAGCGGCAGCGTGCTCGTGGAGGAGGCAGCTGGAGCAGGGGAACTTCTCCGGGGGTGCTCAAATTTGCCGCCCCTGCAAATTTGTCGGCCTAGGCGATANCTAGGCGATAATACGCCGCTGCTCAGGGGTTATTGTCTTCTGCTGTAGGGACGAGGGTATTTCACTGCTGCTGCCCATGCTGTACCTAGTCAGTAGACAGGCACTGAGATGACTAGCTCTGTAGAAATAGAGACAGACTGAATCAGATATCTTTCACTGATACTACATTACATTAATTTTATATAAATCAGTTACCAAAATCTGAGCTAGAATTGATTTGGGTAATATTGGAATCAGGATTCCAATGCAATTTCCTTGCAACCAAGATAAGGATATGCCTTCCCCTTGCATACAAGCATAACTTAGCGAGTTTCCGCCTCTGGTGGTTGCAGAGGTGGAGCGATAAATGAAATTCACCCTACTTGCTGCCCCTCAGTTGCTCTCAAAGTAGAACAGTTACCAAAACCCACTGCCTCTTGTGTAGTCCTCTGTCACAGGGCAGGGTTCCCTCCCCAGAAACAGTCCTCATGCACACCAGTGGCAAGTGTAACAAGGGCGTTCTAAATGCTTGTTCCCCACAGCACAAGGTTTCCCCCAAAATCTTTACCCATCACCAAAGCACCTCCCTGAGATCCTGAGCTTCCCCAGCCCTTCCTTCCCTCCGTCCTCTTTTAACTGTCCTCAGCTGAGGAGCTGAATCTCTTTCCTAATTGGTTAATCATCTGATGCTTATCCAATTATCTCCTCAGTTTGGCCCACAAGGGGATACTTGCAAAGTGCAGGGAGTGATGAGCCAGCCTTAAGCTACTCACACTCTGTCACATCCTCCTAGGTAGGCCTTTCTTGTCACACTCCTGCTGCCTCCCGCCTCTTGTGCGGCATTGCAATGTTACAGTCTTCCCTGTCAACAACTGGGATGGAGATGGTCAGGCCTAGTGGTTGGAGCTGGAGCAGTCAGGCCTAGTAGTCAGAGCTGGAATCAGGCGCCCGGGGTAGGGGAGGAGTGAGGCTGGAGCAGACTAGGAGCAGGGCATCAGCAAGATCAGGGCTGGAGCAGGCCTAGGAACAGGGCTGGAGCAAGAGCAAGGCTGGAGTAAGCTAAGGCTTGGGACATCTGTTGCCACCATCAGCAGGGCCGTCCCTACCCATACGCAAAGTACACAGCTGCGTAGGGCACCAGAAAATTTGAGTCACCAAATTTCCTGATGCCCTACGCAGCTGCGTGCTGCTCCAGCCACTGCTCTGCCTCTTCCCCATGGCCCATACCCCGCCCCCCGCTCCACCCCAGCCCCGCCTCTTCCCACCCCCGCTCCGCCCCACCCCCACCCCTTCCCCAAAGCTCCCACCCTGCCCCAGCCCTGCCCCCACTCCCTTGAGGACTGCAGCAGTTGGGTCCCTGCACTCACCGGCGGCAGTAATTGCAGCAACCCAGCCCTAGCCTGCTCTGCTCCCCTGGCTCCCAGCCGCGTCGCCAGTGAGTGCTGGGGGCGGCTCCCCCCTGCCTCCCAAGCCCCAAGGCTGGGAGCCAAGCGAGCGGCTGGGGCTGGGTCACTCCACTTCCCACCGCCCTGTAAGTACGGGGTCGGCCTGGCTGCCCTGCAGTCACCGGGCGGCAGGAAGTGGAGTGACCCGGCCCCAACCTGCTCCACTCCGTTGGCTTGTGCTGGGGGGCAGTTTCCCTCCTGCCCCCTGCAGAGGCCTGGGGCTGCATAGGGCACCAAAATGGGTAGGGACAGCCCTGACCATCAGGCAGGAGAGAGTTACAAGGCCTGGAGTGATGTTGAGCAGACTGAGCTGCTGTTCTGCCTGTGGAGCTTATATAACTGTCCTGGGAGTCACATGACCAGTTCCTGGCTTGTGGATTGGCTGGAGTCTAGCACAGGAGTGATTCATCACCTTACATTCCCCTTCTGACAAAACTTCTAACCACTAGGGGGTGTCAGGATTGAGCTATTGGCACCAAATGCCAGAGAGGCACTTACTATTCAATCCCACTGTTAATGATCACTTTCTGATGACCACAGAATGGGAGGCAGCTGGTGGAATTCCCCACATTATGTGAAATTGCATGATTTGCCATGTTAACTATGGCTAACTCCTAACACTGGTCATTTGACTGCCAACATCTCTGACTTGATTTAAAAACGTTTGCGGTTTCAGGTGTGTTGCTCTATCTTTGTTCTTCTCAGTTGACTTCGACATGGGAGACAACGCTTCCCTGTCATAGGGTATATAATTTGACATAGGAGTCAAGAATGAGGTGCATTGGCAGAGCTAGGTGAAGGCAGGGCCGGCGCAACCCATTAGGTGACCTAGGCGGTCGCCTAGGGCACTGCTATTTTGGGGGCGCCGGCGCCCCGGCCACCTGTGGAAATTTGGGGGCGGGACCTTCCGCCGCCGCTGTTGGGGGCGGCATTTCGGGGGCGGGACCTTCCGCCGCCTAGGGCGCCGGAAGAGCTGGCGCCGCTACTGGGTGGAGGCCCCAGGTTGAAACAGCAGGGAGTGTTGCAAGTCAGGATTTAGGTGCCATGGCAGAACTCCGTATATAATCAAGAACTAGTGCAGCAGGTGGTGCTGCAGGTCAGGTTTGAGGTGCATTGGTAGAACTGCATGAATTCAGAACTGGAGCAGAAACAGTTACTGCAAGTCAGGATTGGAGGGCACTGACATAGCTGAGAGGTTCATGGACAGATGACTGTGCGGGAAGCTTACAGAGCTCTTGCCTGCATGAGCGCCATCCAGGGCTCTTATCCCCCTACTTTCTTAAACATCAAATTCACTCACCATATTTAAAAAAAAAAAATCTGGCAGAACTTCACATTCCTCCTTGTGGCCTTTTATTTCTGGCCTGTTCCTTTCTCTCCTTGCTTTGTAATGTGACCAGTGTGACATTTGGGTTATTAGTACAATCAGTCATCAGCTTTCCCTGCCATCTGGAATCCTGCCACAACTTTCTCATTCTTTGAATATTGTACATTCCTCATTTGAGAAGGGATGATGCTTCCTTACCACACTCAGGAACGTGAGCTAGAAAGACCCCAAGAAAATATCTGCTGTGCTGTTCAAGCTAATATCTATGCATTAGAGGAAATCCCATTATCCGTGCATATGGTTTGAACCATTAATAATAGCAAAAGTAGCATTATCCATGCAGTGCAATATATGTGAGTAAATTCTACAGTGCAAACATTTAAAAGGCCATTTGTTATATCCAAAAGGTTCCTTTAGTTTTGTGGAAAGGGAAGAAGTAATATGGTGGGAGAGATCAGAATTGTTGAATATGTCTCCTTGCCTGTATTAACTGCACATCCCTTTTCTGTACAGCTGGTTTGCATTTGGATGGGGTTTTATTGCTCTTGGTTTGTTTCATGACTTGTGAAACTTACCCAGAAGTTTTATTTTCAGAAAAACAAAGGACATTTGTATCATGCCCAAGACATTTAATATGCAGCTCTACTCTGAGATGTTACTGTGTAAAAACAGCACCTTCTTTTATTATGATTAGGCTTTACCACAGTGTACATGTTAAATACTAAAGGCCACAACCCTATTAGGCCACAACCCTGCTAGGCGCTGTACAAACATAAGAAATGACTGTCCCTGCCCCAAAGGCTTGCATAACACATTGGCTCTTCATATGTATTCAGACTCATAGACTGTCTTGTTAGTGATAAAAATAAGCTTTTACTACTCTGTACTACTGGTAGCTCTACGAAGCCAACACAGCTCTAGGAGAGAGAGCTGGATGCTGTTCTGATTCATGCATCTTCAACAGAAATATCTAAAAGGGCCTAAATTCTGCTCTCACTGTAAAACAGAGGAATCCATTGGCATCAGCTGCTCCAGCGTTACATCGGAGTAAATGTACTTTCCAACAGCAGGATCAAACTCCACCCTCAGTGATTCCTGTGCATCCCCATGGAGGGCAGAAATTACTGATTGGGGCGGGGGAGGGGGGTGTTATTAAGTAGAGAAATGGTCTGCAGAATCTTTGTTACCATTTGCAACAGGGTATGTGATCCATCTGGATCTCGGAGGAACTTCAGATGCTAGACTGGGGAATGCCTGTGTAGAGTCCTACCCGTAAACTTCACTTTCTCCTATGCTTTTTGGCAGGATTCAGGGACCAGGCAGGAAAGGGTTAAGAGTCTGGAAGGTCCAGGCATCAAGAACTCACCAGGTGATCAGATGCAGGAAGCTAGGAAGAGGAAAGTGGGAGACAGAACTGGGAGGAGGTTGATTTAATCCTAGGAGATGGTGGATCAGAAATTCAGAGTGAAGATGTTTGTCTCAGCAATCTCACAGCATAAGCTGGTGTTGTTACAAAGAGCCCTTATGATTAGTATACTAACCCCACCCCAAATAGCATGTTCCGGGGAACCTGGCTCTTTCCTGGTTCTGCAGAACCTCTAACACGGGCAGGAACGCCGCCAGCTTTTCCGCCACCCTAGGCGGCGGAAGGTCCCGCCCCTGAAATGCTGCCCCCGACAGAGGCGGCGGAAGGTCCCGCCCCCAAATTACCGCTGACGACCGGGGCGGCCGGCGCCCCACAAATCTTAGTGCCCTAGGCGGTCGCCTAGGTCGCCTAATGGGTTGCGCTGGCCCTGATCACGGGGCTGATTAGATGCACCTTCCCCGCCGCCCCACTAGTTGCTTTTGGTTGGCTGCCACTGGTGTTTTAATTTATGACTTATTTACATTTTTCAAATGCTTCCAGTTCTGGGGATCCTGGTAAATACTGAGTGTGAATGCCAGATGGGCAACCACGGGAGGCCCAGGATGTGATAGCTCTTAGGCACACAGCTTGCCCTAAACTGGCATGGGTTGGTTAGCAAATAATCTTGTATAATCATGAAATGAAACTTGCCTGATTCTGATAAGGTGCAAAGCAAAGGAATAGGAGGAGGCAGTGAATAGCTCCTGCTCTGCATTCCCAGCTCCATGAGGATGGGAGGCAGAGAACTGAGCAAAATTCTCTGGCCTGGGCTATGCAGGAGGTGAGACTAGATAATCATGATGGTCCCTTCTGGCTTCTCTCCGTGGTATCTCTTGCTTGCCCCACAGCAGCAGTGTGAGCGGAGCCCAGCACTGGGTGGGGGCACAGAAATTGTTCCCCAAAATAGACCTCTGGCACTGCACAGGGCCCTCTAGCAGAGAGAGGCCAAGATATTATTTGGCGATCTCCAGTTATAGTGGCCTGGGACTGTGGTTACTCACAACTGGATTAAACAACTGCACACAGTCCCAGTCAATGGGCGAGTTGGGAATTTAGCAGTAAGGCCGTGGGAGCAGGGACCGTGTTTTCTCATGTCTGTACAGCGCCTGGCACATGCTGGGTACAGCTGCAATATAAATGAAGTGTAATGCCACCATCATTTTCAACATGGAGCCAAATTCGCTGCTGATATGAATTGCCCAGAGTCCACTGAATGGAGCTGGACCAGTTTACACCAGCATAGAATTTGGCCCAGGGCTTTCTAATAGCTGCAAAATTGCTCACCCTTCACCCTGGTGCTTAAAGTGGCAGCAACTATAAGTGCCATGGGTTTAGTCTGATTGGAAACAGTGTAATCTGGGAGAGTTAGGAAGTTCTGCATTCTAATTCTGGCTCTGATACTGACTCCTTCTGTGGCCTTGAGCAAGTCACTTCAGCTCTCTGCCTCAGTTTCCCCATTATCAAATGGGGATAATAAGTGACCTACCTCACATGGGTGTTCGGGGGATAATGTTTGTGCAATGCCGGGAATATGTTTTACACCTTAACACTTGGCATTTTATCACATGGGCAAGTGCAAATCATTTCAGGGCATGGAATTAGCCTGAGTAACAAGTGAGTGAAACATCCTCCCCTCCTCCACCCTCCATGCTCCATATCTAGGAAGTTCCCCAGGAGAAACACGCAACCCAGTCACTGTGCAAACAATCAGTGTCACTGACTAATGACAATTACTGAAGGCAACTGTCACTGCTAACATACACATCACACAGGCATTCGGAAAGGGAACCCTGCCCAGGATGGGAGGCTCAGAGACTGGCCAAAGTCTGACGTCTGCTTGAAAGGTTAATGTGACTCTTTAGGGGGTGTTCTCAGAACAAATGATTCAATAGTGTATCAGAAAAATACAACACCTATGCCAAAGAGCCTAGCACTCAGCAACATTCACCTCTCCCAGCTCACAAACGTACTTGACTTCTTGCCTAACTGAAGGCCAGTGCTTAATGGTGACATGTGTTGTCCTGTCATTTCTTTTTGTCAGTCCTGAACAAAGCAGCGAATGTCTCTCTAAGATTCTGGGAAATCGGGAGAGGAAGAGATGATTCACTCCCAGGAATATTTGAACTCTAGAGAGCTCTTGGCAGCTCTGTAGTTTCTGGTGACAATGAGTTTCCCTGAGACTATGGATCACCCCACCTAGCTTCACAGATCCAGTAACCACCCCAAACACACCAGGAAATCTGCTAACTACAGCCAGGCACTCAGCTACCACAGAATACGCTCCAAGGAGAATGTCTGGGATATACACCTTAACACACTTAAAACTGCCTTCACCAAACAAGGACACTCCACCAGAGAAGCAGATTGCATCATGGAACGGGCCACCCAAATACCCCATGAGAACCTGCTTTAATATGGAAACATAACCCTCTCCAACCGCACACCCCTACTTCTGCCCTACCCTTACCAACTACCTGAAGGGGAGTTCCAAAGAGGATGGAGCTAGGCTGTTCTCAGTGGTTGCAGATGACAGAACAAGGAGCAATGGTCTCAAGTTGCAGTAGGGGACGTCGAGGTTGGATATTAGGAAAAACTATTTCACTAGGAGGGTGGTGAAGCACTGGAATGGGTTACCTAGGGAGGTGGTGGAATCTCCATCCTTAGAGGTTTTTAACGCCCGGCTTGACAAAGCCCTGGCTGGGATGATTTAGCTGGGGTTGGTCCTGCTCTGAGCAGGGGGTTGGACTAGATCAGTGGTTCTCAAACTTTTTTTTTCGCAGACCACTTGAAAATTGGTGAGGGTCTCGGTGGACCACTTAATGATCTTTTCAAATGTTGTTTGTAAAGCGCTTTGGATAAAGGGGCTGCAGTCTAGTGTACTCAAGATAGATGTGCACCAGAGTTTCCCTCATGCCACAAAAGGGGCAAATATCAGGGAGGGGGGTGAACCACACCAAGTACATGGCCGTGCTCACAACTCCGTGAAGGAGCGCCAACTAATATCCCTGGTAGGCCGCAGGACGAGGGTGGAATACAAACTGACCCACTGGGGCTCCTCACCCTCCATGGGTGATCCCGCCACTTGGTGTCGGGACAGGACACAAGGGTGAGGAAGTGAAGGGTATGCAGCATGAGTGTGTATGGTTGTTACCCAGGTGTGGTTTGGAGATGGCCCAGCTGCAAGTCACACAGCCGGCTTAGGTGGTGTAAAGTGAGTGGCCGGGGAGGGGAGGGGAGCGTTCGCGGGGCGGAGGCTTGATGACAATGTCTGAAGGGCCAGGGGCAAGGGGGAGCAGAGAGCATCCTTCCGCAGGACCCGCTCGAGGAAGGCCTGAGAGGCGGGCATGTAGGAGTAAGACTGTAGACTGCAGAAGGGTGGTAGAAATCCACATTGTAAATAAACTGCACCGGGTGTTTTACCAGCACAGAAGTCTCTGAGTGGTTTGTGGACTTGAGCAGAGGCAGGAGTGAGTGGGCCCTGCCATACTTATCCACCGTTCAATTCTCATATTCATTCCCATCTTCTCCAATTTAATAATTTACCATGTGGAACAGCTTCGAATACCTTACTTGAAATCCAGGTAGATTTGATCTACAGCACTTCCTTTGTCTAGAAAATCAGTTATCTTCTCAAAGAAAGAAATCAGGAAGGTCTGGCACGATCTACCTTTTGTAAAACCATGTTGTATTTTATCCCAATTACTGTTTACCTCTATGTCCTTAACTACTCTCTCTTTCAAAACTTGTTCTAAGACCATGCATACAATTGAGGTCAAACAAATGGACCTTTCACTATTGGTTTTAATTTCCTTTGCAAGGTCCAGCTCTGCTTGGCTTTTTGCAGTTCTCACTTTTGCCCTACACGCTCTGATCTCCCAGAGGTAGCTTTCCTTGCTGATCCATCCCGTCTTCCGTTCCTTGTAAGCGTTTTGCTTTCTCTGAATAACCTCTTTGAGATGCTTGTTCATCCAGCTTGGTCTGTAACCCTTCCCTATGGATGTTTTCCCTTTGCTTGGGATGCAGGCTTCAGAGAGCTTCTGCAACTTTGACTTAAAGTAATTCCAAGCCTCATCCACATTCAGATCAGTGAGTTCTTCAGTCTAGTCCAATTCCCTTAATATTTTAAAGTTGCCCTTTTGAAATCAAGGATCCTAGTTTCAAATCTATTTTTGTTTATCCTTCCTTTTAGTTTCCTCAAAAAGCAGAGGACATTGGGTCACTCGCTGAGGGAGTGGGGCTGGCAGGAAGAGAGAAAATAGCCCTGTGTGCTAGAACAGGAAGCAGGAGTTCACTGATAGGTTCCACCCCAGTGATGATCAAGCTTACTCAGAGCCTCCGTTGGACTTCAAGGGAACATAACCCAGCATGGGAGGGTGGGCTGGGGAATTGAGCACACAGCTGTGCCATTGTGGTTTCTTAATCTACCGCTTCCCCTCATGTACTGTCAGCCCTTTTGCGACACCTGCGGCATGAGATGCAGCATTACACACACAGTTCCTGAGCTGGGGGGGATCCTGCCAAATGTATTACTTAATCCAGGCATACCATGTGGTTGAATCTTTCCCATGTCTAGTCATATACTGAACCACACCCAGCCTCCGGCATTGAGTCTTCACCCACTCACTGCAGGTGAAATATTAGTTCTTTGCAGATAGAATCGCTCTCCATTTTAGTGTAAAAGCATTTTTCCTGGCCAAGCTGCTCCCAGGCAGACACTGATCCTAACAAGTACCTTGCCCTCACCTGAAGTTGACCATGAGCTGCTAAATGGAAGTTCCAGGAGGACTCATAAGCAAATAGATTTAAGATATAGAAAAGACCTGTTAGGTCAGCTACTCCACCCTACTGCCAGAGCAAAATTATTTCCCTGTCTGTGCTCTGTGTCCCCTGTAGCTACAGAATTTACTCTGTTAACTGTTTCATTGATGATCATTCAGATCATGTTACTAATACATTAAAACTATTAAGGTTGTTTAGCTTGCAGGATTGCATTATGCAAATATATTAAAGGCAGCTGTAGTGTGTAATAACAGGCTAAGTGACCTCTTATGTCACAATGCCTGCTCCCAGCAGTGACCTGCTGCCCCTCTTGAGAAATATCCAGACAGAGGCAGGAGCTGTGGTCCAGGAGGGCACCTGGGGTGAAGCAGCAGGGTAGAAGGAACAACAGCAGGTGCTGCATGGAATAGACAAAGGCTGGGGCTTCTTTCACAAGAGCATCAGTCATGCCAAACCCTGGTTCGATACCAGCTAGTGGACTAACACCTGGGAGAGATTTTGCAAGGAGGCATTTAGGACTCTAATAGGACTAGCCATCTTTCCAATGCCAGGGCAAAGAAGAGGATGGTTACAACAGTAGCAAAGGTACCGTGCCCACCCGTCTATAGGAGTGAGTTAAAGGAATAAGTGCATGTACCAGTGTATCATGCTGGATGGCATATCATAGCCCCCAAGGCCACTGCTGAATATGTTTTTTGACTTAGACCCATCAATTGGTAAGGTAAACGTGCTCACTTTATTTTAGACTCAATAGCCTCTGCTGTTAGAAACTGGCATATTTTTATTATTTGTTTTCCTGTATCACCTCGGAGCTCTGGTCCTGGACCAGGACCCCACTGGCATAAGGCCACTGACTTTAGGGGACCTCTGCTGATTGACACCAGTAGATAATCTGGCACACAGCCGTCAATGACAGCAAAAAGGGATGTGAGAAAATAACAGAGCATCCTTGTTAGGGCAGTAGTTCCGCTTGCTATGCACTGGCACTGGAAGTTGCTATCCCTTTAAGACCATGGGGCTGGTTGTCACTAGACTGATTCTGGGATGACTGTTGCTAAGGGATGAGCTTGCTCCAGCGGTATCCCACTGGCCTTGGTGCAGAAACCTTCTGCTGATGCACATAAAACTCCTCTTGGGGAGCACGTTCTGTTCAGCAGTCAAACAAACCAGCCCAATTTTCACATGCAGGCACCAAAACAGGATGTCTGGAACCTACCTCTCGGGCCACAAACTGGCTCTTATGCCTGTAGGATGGACATTTATGCTCCACCTTAGCATCCAGGACTTGGACTTCCTATTAATGTTCCCATGTTTGAAAACTGGGTCCACTGAAGTGAAATCTAATCATCCAAAGAGAGGCAAGATCACCACCCTTTCTGTTTACCTCGGTTGACACAATCTGGCAACATGGGCCCAAATCTTCAGCTGCATTCAAAGAGCATTCAGCACAGATCACATGGAGGATGCAGGACAAAGGTGCCTTTTGCACTCCCTCCCCCCAGTCTTGGGCCATCTGTGCACCACTCGGGTCCTGTGACACAAGTTAGAGAAGCCTGAGGGCTGCTCTAAATTATGCCAGCTGACCTAGGGGATACAGGCGCTGGGGATCACTGGACCATAAGGGAGCCCTGGCTACAGCTGGTCACACTCTGTTTGTCAGCAGCAGGGTGAGGGGTGCAGTAGGAGCCAATATGGTGATCTTCACCATCACAGGTTGCCCCTGTGCTGGTCGGATCCTCCCATGGCTGGTAACTGTGATTCTAGGATCAGAGGGGTAGCCGTGTTAGTCTGGATCTGTAAAAGCAGCAAAGAATCCTGTGGCACCTTATAGACTAACAGACGTTTTGCAGCATGAGCTTTCGTGGGTGAATACCCACTTCTTCGGATGCAAGTAGTGGATTTCCACTACTTGCAATTCACCCACGAAAGCTCATGCTGCAAAACGTCTGTTAGTCTATAAGGTGCCACAGGATTCTTTGCTGCTCTGTGATTCTAGGGTCATTTTGCACTGGTGGGGCAGCCATGGGGTAGCAATCTCATTAGGATTCTACACAGGCTTCAGGGGAGCAGAACCTGCCAACCTAGATCAGCTGGCCAGGAAGTGGTATTGCCCTGGGAATCCCAGCCTACACACTGCACAGAACAGAACAGAGAAATGGGGAGTCTTTAGATACTGTAGCACCAGTTAAGAGTAGTGTCGCCTCCTCTTCCCCTGCCAAACAGAGATTTTAATCTCCTGCCAAACAGAGATTTTAAAAAACAAATCTCCCACTCTTTCTCCCTTTCTATTCTTATTAAAGGCCATAAAATCTCGGGCCAGCCTGACCGCCTCACCTTGGGAGTCATGAAGGATCTAAGCCATTTTTTTTTTCTTCTGGTGTCTAATAAGCAAACACGGATCAGTGCTGGGTTGTAATGGAAATCCCTTAGAAATGCATGTGACCGCCCCATGTGAGGCAAACAAAGATTTCAGCCTCACTGGGCTGAAATCTTCCATGCCGGGTGTCTAGCTTGGGCTGAATATGTTTCGAAAAGTTCAGCCAGCCTCCTGGGAAACCTGAGTGCCAAGCCAATTCAGCAACACTGCCGGCTTTGTGCAGAGCACACTTGGCTGAAAGATCACACTTTCCCCCTCCCCCAAATATTTTTAATTGAACATGTGAATTACACAATTCCTCTGATCGGAGGAGCTCAAAGCCCTTTACTAATATGGATTGTTTCACAACCTGTCAGTGAAGTAGGTCGCTCAGTATTCGTATTACGGTAGAACCTAGCAGCCCCAACCAATATTAAGGCCACATTGTGCTAGGTGAGTGAAAAGACAGCCTCTGTCCCAAGCAGCTTGAAATCTAAACAGACAAAGGAGCTGCGGGTGACGTGTCTTGGACACCATCATAGAGCCAGTCAGTGGCATAGCTGGGAACCCCTGCTCTGACTTCTAGTCCAGTGCCCTAGCCACTGAGACACATTGCATAGTATAGCTACTTTACAGATGGAGAAACAGGCCCAGGGAAGTTTGTGTGACTTACCCAAGGACTTCACAATGAGTCACTCACAGCACGTAGGATTTGTGTCTCTGCTGAACTGCTTGGGACCGGGTCCTTCAGCCCATGGGTCAGTGGGACTGTTCACAGTGCTGGGGCTTGGCGGCCCTAACACTGACACACACTGCACAGCGCTTCCAAGTGGGCGTAACCGCTGCCTGATTCCGTGGAACGCCAGCCGTCAGCGGCGGCTGTGAGGGCGTTTGGCCACACGTGTGGGAGTCTGGGAAAGGGAGAGCAGTGCCCACCCTGTCGCCAAAGTGCACACAGGAGCTGGGAGGATCCAAGGCAATGGCATCGGAAAAGTGCCAAGCTCCCAGGAATCAGGGCCTGCAGCAGAGCCAGTCTCTGGGCTGCCTAATGAGCATGGCTGGCCTGCAGTAGGCCCTGAGATGTGGGAGGGNGATTCTACACAGGCTTCAGGGGAGCAGAACCTGCCAACCTAGATCAGCTGGCCAGGAAGTGGTATTGCCCTGGGAATCCCAGCCTACACACTGCACAGAACAGACCAGAGAAATGGGGAGTCTTTAGATACTGTAGCACCAGTTCAGAGTAGTGTCGCCTCCTCTTCCCCTGCCAAACAGAGATTTTAATCTCCTGCCAAACAGAGATTTTAAAAAACTAATCTCCCACTCTTTCTCCCTTTCTATTCTTATTAAAGGCCATAAAGTCTCGGGCCAGCCTGACCGCCTCACCTTGGGAGTCATGAAGGATCTAAGCCATTTTTTTTTTCCTTCTGGTGTCTAATAAGCAAACACGGATCAGTGCTGGATTGTAATGGAAATCCCTTAGAAATGCACGTGACCGCCCCATGTGAGGCAAACAAAGATTTCAGCCTCACTGGGCTGAAATCTTCCATGCCGGGTGTCTAGCTTGGGCTGAATATGTTTCGAAAAGTTCAGCCAGCCTCCTGGGAAACCTGAGTGCCAAGCCAATTCAGCAACACTGCCGGCTTTGTGCAGAGCACACTTGGCTGAAAGATCACACTTTCCCCCTCCCCCAAATATTTTTAATTGAACATGTGAATTACACAATTCCTCTGATCGGAGGAGCTCAAAGCCCTTTACTAATATGGATTGTTTCACAACCTGTCAGTGAAGTAGGTCGCTCAGTATTCGTATTACGGTAGAACCTAGCAGCCCCAACCAATATTAAGGCCACATTGTGCTAGGTGAGTGAAAAGACAGCCTCTGTCCCAAGCAGCTTGAAATCTAAACAGACAAAGGAGCTGTGGGTGACGTGTCTTGGACACCATCATAGAGCCAGTCAGTGGCATAGCTGGGAACCCCTGCTCTGACTTCTAGTCCAGTGCCCTAGCCACTGAGACACATTGCATAGTATAGCTACTTTACAGATGGAGAAACAGGCCCAGGGAAGTTTGTGTGACTTACCCAAGGACTTCACAATGAGTCACTCACAGCACGTAGGATTTGTGTCTCTGCTGAACTGCTTGGGACCGGGTCCTTCAGCCCATGGGTCAGTGGGACTGTTCACAGTGCTGGGGCTTGGCGGCCCTAACACTGACACACACTGCACAGCGCTTCCAAGTGGGCGTAACCGCTGCCTGATTCCGTGGAACGCCAGCCGTCAGCGGCAGCTGTGAGGGCGTTTGGCCACACGTGTGGGAGTCTGGGAAAGGGAGAGCAGTGCCCACCCTGTCGCCAAAGTGCACACAGGAGCTGGGAGGATCCAAGGCAATGGCATCGGAAAAGTGCCAAGCTCCCAGGAATCAGGGCCTGCAGCAGAGCCAGTCTCTGGGCTGCCTAATGAGCACGGCTGGCCTGCAGTAGGCCCTGAGATGTGGGAGGGTCCCGGAGCGCAGGCTGCAGCCCAAGCCCAAATGTCTACACTGCAATTGATCAGCCCTTTAGCCTGAGCCCTGGGAGCCTGAGTCAGCTGGCATTGGCCAGCCGTGGGTATCTAATTACAGGATCTATACCCTGAATCTGGCTCTGACCCGGGGCTCCAATTCCTGACTCATGACTCCTGCTCTAAGCACCAAGCATGACCATCCGCGTCATGGGCGGTGCACGAGCTCCCCCTTTGCGGAGGTTAGCCATGCAGCCCGGCTCCTACAGCTCCCACGCCCCCTCCTTGTCTGCTGGAGCCCCGAACCTTCTCCCAAGTACTCTGAAAAAATCCTATACTAATTGTCTCAAGCCAGGCACCCAAAATTAGTGGATAGTTTTGACTTTAATCTTTCTGTGCCTCAGTTCTCCATCTGTAAAATGGGAACAATACCATCCCCACAGCTCACAGGAGGTTGTAAGAAAATATCAGTTAATATTTGTGAAGCACTTGGATACTATAATGATGAGTCATAGGCTGGGTCTACATTTAAAATGCTACAGCAGCACAGCTGTAGTGCTGCAGTGTAGACATGACTGCGAAGGGGGTGGTTCTCCAGTTGTTGTGTAGAGCCACCTCCCTGAGAGGTGGTAGCGAGGTCAATGGAAGAGCACTGACTGAGGCCAGAGTCCTGTGGAAGAAATATTATGTGATCATGTAATTAAAGACTATCATGCATACACACAAGGGGTCTGAATTAAAGTTGCACAGGCAATCTTCATTCTGGCATTTCCTAATTTTTGAGTGCTTGACTTTGCAACATTAATAATGGGCTGTGTGGGTATGCCCTGCCCCTCCCCCCCCCCCGGTTGTATAATGTGTGTTTAAGGTCTGATCCAATACCCACTGCAGTCAGGGGAATGACTCTGATGAGCTTTTGTTAAGGCTTTGTGCCTGGTGGTGTACAAAGTAACGACCACAATTCCCTGTGAATGGTAGTAATGTGACGTCCCTATAGTAACACAAATTGTTTACTGGCGCTTGTACAACTTCCTTCAATCTGCTCTCGGCTCGCAGGCCTCTGAGAGAGGAAAATAGCTGGAAATGTTTTTGGTTGCGTAGCCGTCTGTGATCAATGTTTTGCACCCCTCCTGCTTAGTGAGAGACAGAAATGGATGTTTTTTTAAAGGAAATCTTGGAGCCTTCTCAAAGGGATGCGTTCAACCACCTGACACAGATGGAAACGGCCACTGCTTACCACTTTAAGAACTCACTGAAAGGTAAGATGACTGTACTGTGGGTGACGTAGCTTCTACCTTCCCCGGTTCAATTCTGCTGCCATTGAAGTCAATGGCAAAGCTCCCTTTGAGGTCTGTTGGAACAGGAGTGGCCAGGCAAGCTCAAAGGTTAAATTAATCTACAGCTGAGCAAATATTGGAAAAAAACAAGCCCTCTAAAATGCAGTCAAACTTAAATAAAGTCACTTTGACTGTGCTCACTCCCCTTGTGTGCTTGCTTTCCACAGATACTCTACTGCTCACAGTTTACTAGTGTGAATACTCACTGTGTGTGAATGTTAAGCAATGATCGGGGTTGGGGGGTGGGGGAGGGGACATGCTGAAATGGCTCAATTAAGGCAAACTGCAAAGAATGGGGCAGACAATCCCTCAAACTGGTGGTTATTCTAATACTCAGATTCACCAAGCCAGCAACAAAACAGCTTGTACAATACCTTACTGGTTACCCAGAAGCCAGAAATACAGTTCCCTCAAAGCAACCCAGTGTTGAGCTCCCACCCAGACAGCCAAATTAAATATGATGAAGATTACTGAAAATCTTGTTCATCATATAAAAAGTTCTACCAATCCCAAAGGACCCACCAGGTCAATGAATATTTCAGATCTTACCCAAATACACGCTTACGACCAATTCTTATTAACTAAACTAAAATTTATTAAAAAAGAAGAGAGAGTGTATTGGTTAAAAGATCATTCTACATACAGATATGAATAGAGTTCTTAGGTCAGTTTCATAGTAGAGATGGTGAGCTTTAGAGTTGCAAAGAATCCGTTCTAGAATCAGTTCCATAGGTTATATCCATAGTCCAATGTCCAATATCCAGGCTATCCAGAATGAAACTGGAGACCTCAGTCTTGTGACTCAAACTTCCCCTGATGAAACTTAAGCAGATAAGAACATAAGAACATAAGAAAGGCCGTACCGGGTCAGACCAAAGGTCCATCTAGCCCAGTATCTGTCTACCGACAGTGGCCAATGCCAGGTGCCCCAGAGGGAGTGAACCTAACAGGCAATGATCAAGTGATCTCTCTCCTGCCATCCATCTCCATCCTCTGACGAACAGAGGCTAGGGACACCATTCTTACCCATCCTGGCTAATAGCCATTTATGGACTTAGCCACCATGAATTTATCCAGTCCCCTTTTAAACATTGTTATAGTCCTAGCCTTCACAACCTCCTCAGGTAAGGAGTTCCACAAGTTGACTGTGCGCTGCGTGAAGAAGAACTTCCTTTTATTTGTTTTAAACCTGCTGCCTATTAATTTCATTTGGTGACCCCTAGTTCTTGTATTATGGGAATAAGTAAATAACTTTTCCTTATCCACTTTCTCAACATCACTCATGATTTTATATACCTCTATCATGTCCCCCCTTAGTCTTCTCTTTTCCAAGC